>CAHIKZ030003198.1:0-116107 GCA_903632075.3 Acanthosepion pharaonis
TTTTTTTAGTTTGTGTGAGACGTTGACTGGAAAACGCTGAGTCACCGGAAGTTAACGGCATTCGTTATGTTTTCCGCGGTGACGCTTTTAGATGTTTGAGTAGCCGGCAGTAATTTCCGGCCGGGTGCGATAATGGCTTACCCGCAGAAATTCTTAAGTATAACAGCGACAAGGTGATCGATGGAGCAGCTAATCCACGATGTGTGGGGGAGTAAGGCACTTCAGGATTGGAGTGATGAAATACTTGTGGGACTGCATAAAAAAGGATCAAAGTCAGACTACGGGAATTTTAAAGGCATATCTTTGTTGTCTATTGTTGGAAAAGTCAATTGCATATTTCCTCAATCGCAGTGCGGTTTTCGCGCAAGTCATGGCACATTCGACAACTGCAAGAGAAATGCAGAGATCATAACCTTCCATTATGTCACTAATCTATTGATTCGTCAAAAGCGTTTGATAGCCTGAATTGATCAATGCGACAGGCCGCCCCTTAAGGTAATGCTTCAAGAACATCAAAAAGCTGTAACACGAGGGGAAGAGGAAATATCAGGCGTCGCTGACCACATATGGAGAGAAAAGGGAAATCCCCGCCCTCTGTAGGATCAGGTTGATATCCTAGACAAAGAACATCACTGGAAAATACGTAAACTTAAGGGATCAGCACATATGCTAGGCCACAAAAATCTCCTGAACCAACCAAGCATAGAAATGAATACAATATGGGAACCAGTAATAAGGAGTGACAGAGAAAAGCGACAATAACAACAACAATATGAGCTCTGGTAAAAACATGTAATGATAACAGCAAAAATTGCAATATGAGCACTGGTAAAAATGGTTGCTGATGACATTAGGTTTATAATACCCAGAAATTCATTCACAAATGTCCTGAAGGACACATGACACAGTGGATAAAATCGTTAGTTAAATCCAGTGACAGGACCCAAAGAGTGTGAGTTCAATACCTGCTTAAGGCGGTGAAGAAGTTGTAGAGGGGAATTAACAGGAGATAACATTAGACATAGCTCGTGGAACCATCTACCTCAGTGAGCGAAATAAAGGGTTCAGTTCGACATTCCAACCACCTGAAGAAGGCCGCATCGTACAACGGTCGAAACGATAAAGATGAGGACATTAGTCCGAATAATGTAAGTACTGTACATAATACTTCATCTCAGAAATATAGACAGATATATGTTTATATATGTAGTATTTTTATATATGTATATGTATGTATATATATTTGTATGTATATATATATATGTATAGGTAACTATACTCGTTTCGAAAAACCCTCGAATTTTTGATTTGCCAATAATCAAATCAATCCTGAGGGGAAAAAAGGTTTTAAAAAGAAGAAAGAGCTAGAAACATGAAAAAAAAAAAAAAATCGCACAGATACAGGTTCAAAGCCCAAAGAAAAAAACCCGACACGAGTAAACAACTAACAAAAGAGCTAGTGAGCCAGACAAACCTACCCAGGTTTCACATAAGCGGATCGTCACGGAAAGTATATATATATATATATATATATATATATATGGATGAATGTGTGTACATATATTATTTATGACTTAAAAAAATAGTATACTTTGTCTCATTGGTGGAACGCTAAATTACACGTAGATTCACAGCTCAAATTTAAAATAAGTTAAACATAATATATCTGTGTGAATATAGAAAGTACGTTGAAGGTTGGTAGCCATTTTAGAAAAATAAAACAATGAAGAAAAAAAAAAGTTTAAAGTTTAACACGTTATTTTAAACGTTAAAATATGGAAAGTGAAAGCGAAATTTGGGTAATATATTTATGCAGAATTGAAATATTTTAATAGAAATCTCTTCCTATGATTACAACCTAGCATTAGCTTATTTCGTTTAATAAGTAGATTTAGGTCCTTACTATTTCTGAGGGTGCATTATGCTATCAGTTTTTTTTATCAATGTCAAATATTGTGCAAATCTGTGCAAAAAGCGGATCCCACAGCTTCATACATATTTTCAGAAAAACTCAACTTCTAATTGGTCAATAAACACACAAGTGGGCATTGCAATCCACCTACGCACAAGTCTTTTTTCAGCGCGTGACCAAATCAAAATTTCCCGCTTTTTTCTCAGGAGCCGATCACGTGACAACATTGATTATAAATATCAGACACAAGTTCGTTCTTCCTCTCTTTTGTCATTACGAAAATGTAGCTGTTAAAGAAATCGTGTCTCGGCCCTTTGCGGGCGGACGCTATGAAAACATCTTCAACACGCACACATACACTTACGTACGATCTTAATTGCAGAACGTTACAAGCATGAACACATATTCTCAGCCTTACAGAATTCTTACAACTCTTTCACAGTGAGACAAAAGAAAAGTCAACCAGACACATCGTTGCCACACTAAAGATATTTAACTTGGATATTACAGCTTTTCCCAATTCTTCACCAGGATAAAATTAATTAAAGAAAAAGGTTTTTCTTGAAGCTACAAGTTTACGAACACATTTTCAACTCTTCAGGACATAATTCAAGAAACATTCTCACTCAGTTCTATTTAACAAAATTTGCTCTTGGTGAACACTTTCTTTTAGTGGCAAGATTATTTTCAGTTGTACAAAAACTAAATTTTATTTAGTATTGTAGTGCCACGCCTACATTTTCTCCAATTCTAATTGGTCAATAAATATATACTAAAAAATAACAGGACAATTTATCTATCGCATTCCACCATAGTAAATTTGTTCCTACACTTTGTTCAAAAACAAGCTTTGCTACAAAATCGCTGATTGGCCCATTTTTCGTCCAATCGTATATTTTTCATGTATATTCAAAAATATATCCAGCGTCTCTGCTGGGAGCCACCCTAGGTAGTATAAATATTGGATGCATTCTAAAAAACCAGTGAGTAGTAGTTCCAGAGGACGCCGTCCGAGTTTGAATTTACGTTGTTGATGTGAAGACGTTTTAGCAAATTTTGTCCAGCGAGTGTCTTTTCCACGCTAAGTGCTAGTTTCTATTTTATTTTTATTTTTTCATTTTCAGTTTAACCGTTTTCCTTTTTGTTTGTTACCCGTTTCGTTTTATTGTTTTATTGTTATATTTTTTTTCTTTTACTTTTTGGTTAGTCAAATTTTTTTAATTTTAAGTTTTAAGTTTACTAGTAAGCAAGTTTTAATTCCCCCCCCCTCTTTATTTTTTGCCTCGTCCCACTTTTTTTAACATAAAAGAGTTGTCTTTTTATTTTTATTTTCCAAGCGTTTGACTTGTTTTTTCTCATTTTCTTGTTTTTAACGTGACTTGGATTTTAGCAAGACAAGTTTTTTTTCATTTTTCGACCCACTGTTCGTTTTCATGTTTTGTTTTAAAAAAGAAAATTATAACAAAACGCCATTTGTAAAAAGAAAATAAAAAAATTAGCATGAGTGACGCCGACGAATCAACGCCGGAATCCGGCGAAATTCGAGAGACGGTTTGGCAAGCAAAAAAGACTATTAAAAACGCGGCTTATTACGCCAGTCTTAAAACAAAATATGAGGAATACATGAAGGGAACTGATTTCCTCACCATTCCAGAAGCACTGAATGCGGTAACGACTCAGACAATCTCCCTGCTGACCTCCGACGTGAAAAGTCGGAAATGAATGTTAGCAGGGAAACGATGGAGGAATCTTTAAAAAGTTTAAACGTTGCCCCCCGGATGCTAGCAAGAAGGTACAATGCATTATGGGACATTCTTCATGCTAATGAAGAAGAGGCCAAAAAATTGGCCGGAAGCATTCTCACGACGAAAAACGTGAGAATGCAGACCGAATACGTGGGCACTCGAAAAACTCAGGTGACTGTGCATGGAGTGCCTGCGGACATCAGCGAGGACCGTATGGGAGCTTTTTTCGCCCAGTATGGCGAAGTAAATGAGGTCTGTGCGGCCGTCCGCAAGTCGGACATTGCCACTGGAGACATTGTACTCCAAATCACACTGGACCGGCAGAATTTTAGAAACGTCCCGAACACCTAACGTGTCGGGAAAAGAGGATGCTTGTGGTTGTCGAAGGAAGACGGTCGTGTTGTTGGGCATGCGGCGACGCGGAGCACATGTCAAAAGAGTGCCCAGGCAAGAAGGCTGCACAACAACCCCAACCACAAGCCACGTAGCAGCAACTACACCACCACCAGTAGCAGCAGCAGTAGCAGAAACATCAGAAACTTCTAATAATGAATGGACGGAGGTCAAAAGTGGCAAGGCATCAAAAAGCGCTCCCCCCTCCGAAAAACCAGCAACCACCACCACAGCAGCAGCAGAAACAACACGAGGAGGTGGAACGGCAGCAGCAGCAGCAGCAACCAAAACCACAGCTGCTACAACAACAACAACAACAACGACAGCAATCGCCAGCACCACGACAACGACAGAAAGCGGTGTCAAAATCCTCCCCGAAGAGGAAGAGCGGTGAAAGGAAAAGACATGCAGAAAAGAGACAGCAGCAACAACACACAGATCGAGAAATGGAAGTGGAGGAAATGCCTCTGCCACGTACTGCCTCTTTGAAGAGGACTAGGGAGGAGGAAGACGACACAGAACCAGTGGAAAAACGTTCCGGCCGAAGTAGGGCGGAGAGGCACATGGACAAAACCAGGTTCCTTGCCGTCCCTGCATGGCCAACCCAGGAGTTAACAGTCTCAAAAAGGAGTCACTCTTCTTCCCCTGTCCGTGTTTCTCCCCCACCCCCTCAAATTCTTCAGTCAGCTCCCTCTCCACCTCCTCCTCATACATCCACTTCTTCCCCTCCCCATCCAGCCAGGAAGAAGAAGAAAAAGAAACGCTTCCTGGGACCCGAAGCCATTTGTAGGGTGGAACGGGAATAAGTCAAGAGGAACATGTCCAAACAGAAACGAACCCTGTTGAGACTCTTACTAAAAATGGACATGGTCGACGACAAGTCGGTGGAGGACCCCCGGAATTTTCCTCACGCCCTTAGTGAGGGAGTCCGGGAACTACCTCAAAGTTTGGAGCCACCTGAAATGAATTGGGGTTAGCAGGGAAACGATGGAGGAATCTTTAAAAAGTTTAAACGTTGCCCCCCGGATGCTAGCAAGAAGTTACAATGCATTATGGGACATTCTTCATGCTAATGAAGAAGAGGCCAAAAAATTGGCCGGAAGCATTCTCACGACGAAAAACGTGAGAATGCAGACCGAATACATAGGCACTCGAAAAACTCGAGCAGGCCTATACCAACTTGAGAGTTTTCGAGCTAGAAAATGCCAATTTAAAAAAATTAAGACATTTTTGCTCTGGGAGGGTTCCTGTGTTGGTCCATCCCTCTTTATATAGGGCTATCAAACTAACCTACCCCACGGACGTCGGCGGTATTGTCTTAGACGGTCGTATGACGACCGAACTGGGAACAGGGAGCCTAGGACAATCCGTCGGGGTCCTGACAGCTGCAGATTTCCCCCCGGTATGTGAGTAGGCTTTTTGCTTGTTATTTTCTCCTTCTCTTTTTTGCAGGCCTAAACCATGTCTATCAAGATAGCTTCGTTTAATGTGAAGGGCTTGAGGGATCGGGGTAAGGCGGCCCGCCTGCTCCGGGATCTCTTGTCCTTCGGCATGGATGTCGCCGCGATCGAAGAGACCCACTTTGTTTGCAGTTCCGATGCGTGTGTGCTGTCTAACGACTTTGTCCTCTATTCAGCATATGAGGACCGGGTTGCCAGAGGAGTGTCTTTGCTGGGGAAGCGGACTCTAGATGCGAAGGTGGACCTTGTGCATACCGATGCCGAGGCCAAATATTGCCGTGAAAAGTGGTTCGTTTCGGGTCGCTGCGGTTTATGTGCCCAACGACCAGGAGGAGCGGGTTTCGTTTTTTCGGCGGTTGGGGCCTTTCCTGGTAGATTCAACGCGCTTAGTTCTAATGGGGGACTGGAATGCCATCCTGGACCCCAAGTTAGATCGGGGGCAGGGTGCTAGCGGGAGAAGGGGCGATCGGAGCTTGGTCGATCTGATCAACGATTTTGGTCTCGTTGATAGAGACCGGGTCGATCACCCCGGGGGGGAAATGTTGACGTGGGCTCTTAGCTGGCCTTGTGACAAGATGGTTAGCTACCTTGACAGAATGTTAGTCAGAAGGGCCGACATAGATCTGTTAGATTGTCCCACGTTCCACTGGGTAGGCTATACGGACCACAAACTCGTTTGTGCCCGTGTGGCGTTAGATCATAGGCCTAGAATGGCTGGTTACTGGAAGTTCAATCTGTCTTTACTGGACAGGCAGGACTTCCAGGAGCAGCTAACTAGCTTAGTGCAGCGGGAGCTAGTGGGGCGGTTATCGGGAATAGGTGGTGGGACAGACTTAAAAGTAGAATTATGTCCTTCACCACGGATTTCAGCAAACGGCTCGCCCTAGATAGAGCTGATAAGGTGAGGACGCTTAAAGCTAGTCTTTCCCGGGCGGTGGCTGATCCCCTAGAGATAGCCTTATCTAGGGAGGTCATGGAGCGTTCGAATAGCGAGCGCTACATGGGCCAGAAAATTAGACATAGGTTAAGCAAGTGTGAGAATTTCTTCTCACGCAGTTCAACCCTTGGCAGAAAGAAGAAAGACATACAATCAATAAGGCCTACCTTAAAACTTAAAACAAATTTTATTGTATCCTTGCAAAAAAAAGATTTTGCCCTTTTTTGCCCCTGGGAACAGGGTGGGGTAGTTCTTCAATGAATAGGTAGTGTTTTTTACTTCTGTAGGACTCAATTGGTCTCTACGAAGTTAGAGAAGCTGGAATTTGCTGGTCGTTGCTGGAGCATTACCATTTCGTTTGCTGAAGTTGAAATTCGGCTAATGTCGAGATCATGCATAAAGTTCTTCGTGTAAACGTACACATTTGACGACAGTCAATAAATGACTGAATTATACAGCCTTGAAGTATTATGCTGGGACATGACGTCGTCTCTGAAGCATTACCATTTTGGTTGCTGAAGAACAATCATTGCCTAATTATTTAGGCTTGGGCACTAAAGGTCCTGCAAAGAGATTCAAAAATGAGTCCGGACATTTCCAATAATATTCCGCAACTGAGTTCAAAGGGGCACAGGCCGTTGAAATATGCCCGCGAAAAAAACAAGTCAAATTCGACCAATGAGATTGGTCGTTACAAAATTAGCCAATAAGAGCTTAAATTGCAGAATTTCTCACACACTGCCAAGAAAGAAAGGAAAAAGTAATGGTTAATCATTACTTTTTTTTTTCAATAAAGATAATGTAATTAAAGACTGTCAATAGGTGACAGGTAACAAGGTTGTCCCTAGGGACTTAACTGTTGACTATTCAGTTATTATTATTATTAAATTTGAATATGCTGGCCTTGTCTGCTGCTAACTAAATTGCAACAATAATCTAGATATTTAGATCAGCACATCTATAAAAAGGTAGGGGGACTTTTACTTAAGTCTAATAACCACAAGTGTGGGATGTATAAGGTTATTGTGAAATTTTGTCCGTACAGTTCGGACAAAACCACTCCCCCACAGTATCCTGCTGATTAATTCCAACACAGCTAAAGTGATACCAGTTATCACATGAGTCACAGCACACCATGGGAGCTAATCCGTCATTAGCAACGGAACATGTAGGGCAGAAGAAGGGGCCGCCCTCTTCCATAAATTCTGCAGATGCAGTTTCAGGATTACCCTTAAGTTCTAAGGGAAATAAATGCTTTAAAGAGTGACAGTTGAAGACGGGGCGGATTTTTGTAGTTACCCCCTGACCTTCCTTGATGACAGGTCTATGGGGGACCCAAATATAATTCTCGTAAGTCCCTGGCAGGACCGAGAATGGTTCAATTATGCCACAGTCCTCGTACTCATTGAAGATTTTTAAATAATCATCGTACAGTCCCTTCCTGTTTAAGGACTCCGCCACTCTTTGCATTATTCTCAGAGAAGGCACATAGTTGGACTCAACACGAGAAAGCTTCTCGTAGTCCCAAGGTAGATCAATATAGTATCTACCGTCTGTAAGAACGATAGACTCCTCAAATTTCTTTAGCTTCTCTTAATCAAGGGAAGAAAACTTTCTGTCCTCATCGACCCCTATGGAATCGAAAGAAAGAAATTTCACACAAGAAAGGCTGAAGTGCATCCTCCTACGAATGGACAGGATTCAAAACGCTGTCAATCAGATAAGAATGACAATGAGGAAGTGAATTCACCACCTTATCAAAGGGAGGCAACTCTTCCTTAGCAGGATTATGTGATGAAAACGTTCTTCCTTCCCCAAAGGGGATTACATACTTGGAGATTTTCCAAGCGCTACCACCTAGGCATCGGATCACACGGAGATTATTAATCCGTTGAATTAAGTCTAATCCAATGATGCCATTAATAACAGACCCATTTAGGTCACTATAACCTGGACAGAGACGAAAACCTTCCTTAGTTAAGTTAGAGGTTATTTCGTCAAACCTGTCCACATTGAACCTCAGATTCAGATCCCCAGCAAATAAAGCCGGAAATAAAAAGGGTTTTTGAAACCCTAATTTAAGGGATACATTAAATTCCTGAAGGTTCAAGGAACTACTCCCAATCATAGACTGTGAAAGAACATCTCATATCAATGTATGGTTGCAAGAAAGAAATACGACAACAGTAGAAATAGATTTACGTGGTTTATTTCAACAGGAACGTGAGGGTTTGGGACAGCTACCTTGTGGTAAAGTTCATAAGCCGGCTTTCGGATCTAGGTCGATCTCTCATAGTAGTTCACACATGTTGACGGTGGTTGACGCTCTCCTGCTCAGCAGCTGAACGTGACAGGTCTCCTTTCCTGGCCACCTGTTGACTGCCTGTTGAACTTCCGTGTGACCCCTTTTATAGTTTTTTTTTTTATGGCTTAACAGGCTCGAAAACGAAGCGAGTATAATTAGGAGGGAAGCATTTTTATTGGACGAAAAATAGAGCACTTTAAATATTATTTTATTTTTCGACCGGAACACGTGTGTCGGGAAACATTTGTAAAGAAAGATAATGGTCATTTTGTGACGGGGCTTTGTCCCGTTCACATCCGGTTCTCGCTCTTGAGTATTTGCCTGTAAATCAGCCGAGATATGTCTTATTTTATTTTATAACAAGGCTCCCCAGATCTCGGTCTGATTTACAGTGAGCGTTATTCGTGTATATTTGGGTGATTAATTCATGATAAAGTCTCTGAAGCGTGTGGGAAGTTGTCCTCGTGTTCTTCTTATTGGCATTTGTTTTGGTATGGGGTTATTTGCTGAATTATGTGTCCCCGAGGGATGTGGAGGAGAATGATCCTGGTGACTGTTACATGGTGGAGGCAGAGGGATTGTATTAGAAAGATGTGTTGGGCGTGGAGCCAGTCGTCGGATATGTGCACGGTGAATCCAGATTGTATCACCATCATCGTTTTGCACCTGACACATCATATTGTTCGTTTTTATAATGGTGTAATTTCCTATCCAGGGCAGATGAGAGGATTGGGCAACAGTTGAGTGTGGCCGATGAAGTAAAACCTTGTCGCCTACTTGTATTGGGTCCTTGTATGTGAGGCGATTTAAGTTAGTCTCAAGTTTGTGGTCAGCTTCATCGTTGGCCAGGGTGACGTGGTGG
The DNA here is from genome assembly GCA_903632075.3 of Acanthosepion pharaonis. NCBI lineage: Eukaryota > Metazoa > Mollusca > Cephalopoda > Sepiida > Sepiidae > Acanthosepion > Acanthosepion pharaonis. The sequence continues at coordinate 9,615 of CAHIKZ030003198.1, forward strand.
TGAACCTGCTTTAGCAGGGCATTAATTTGCATTCCATATGCTCCAGGATCGTCGCTTGTGATTTCTTTTCTGTGTAGTGTAGGTAGGCCGATGTTGGGGTGACGGCCGGTAATGGCATAGTGCGGGGAGACACCGGTGGCGCTGTTGGTCGTGGCATTCATGGACGAAACGACAGATTCTAGAACGTCTGTCCATTCACAGTTCCTGTCTTCGCATAACATATAAAGTGCGTTCTTCATCGTGCGATGTTGTCTCTCGATATTTCCTGAGCTTTGCGGGCGCCAAGGACAGTGAAGTTCTTGCGTGATTGACATCTGGTTACAGAATTGTCGATAGACTTCTCCAGTGAAGTGTGTGCCTCGATTAGAGGATACTATGCGTGGAATCTCTCTGTGTCGAAGAAAGAAATGGTACAATCCGCGGGCGGCGTCGATAGCACGGTCTCTCGCGCATGGTATGGCTGTAAAATGTCGGCTGAAGCTATCCAAGATGGTTAGGATGTAGCGTTTTCCCTTTGAGTTGGGCATTGTGACAAAGTCTATAAAGACGAGATCGAATGGTCTCTTTCCTCGTTTGCAGTGGCCAATGGGCCAGTGGGTACGTCTACCGTAGTTGCCCTTGCACTTAGCACACGTGTCGCAAGAATCGACATAGGCCTTGATGTCGCGGTTTTTGAATTCCCACCAGTAGCTGGAAAGGAGTTCTCGCATACGGGTGACACCTGAGTGGTTGTTGCCCTCGTGTGCCTGGTAGAGGTATCTGGGTCGTAGTTTGTATGGTACAACCAATCTCGGAGAGTGTTTACTGTCTCTTATCATCAAAACGGAGGTGCCTGGTTCTAAAAAAAATTGGTGGAAATGTTTTTTGAAAAGCGTAGCTCGGTGGTCGTCAGGATCGATATGAGGTTCGCTTGGAGTGGGTGACTGGAGGGCGCTGATGATCTTTGCCAGGGCGTCGTCCTTCAGTTGTTCATCTGCGATGCCGAGGTGGTTGCAGATTCTCTCAGTGGGGATGGTGGTGGTGGAGTGATAGGCGAAGAATGCGTTGGTGACGCGCTTGTGGGTGCGGGCGTTTTGTGGTGTGTGAGTTTTGGGAATGAGCTGTAAACCGTTAAACTCGCCGAGGCACCAAGATGGGATGTATACGCGGAGGTCTGAACCGCTTACCTCGAATGTCCTGCCTGCCGGTGTAGGGTCGTTCGGGGCTTTCGTTTTCTTATGTCCGCAGCCTCTGCTGAGCATGTCAGCCCATACATTTGATTCGCCTTCAACATATTCCAAGACGAATTTATAACATGAAATTTCTTCTTGCCATCGTCGTATTTTGGCATTATTGAACTCTCGTTGGTCCAGGTATGTCAGCGATCTGTGGTCGGTGAAGATGACGAAGGGCGGTTGCGAAGGAAATAATCAAATTTCAATATTGCCCACTTTATTGCATATGCCTCTCGTTCCGTCGTGGACCAGTTCTGTTCCGTGGAGTTGAATGTATGGGAAGCGACCGCTATGATATCTTTCTTCCCGTTGTCGGCTTCTTGCATCAAGATTGCTCCACATGCGACGTCACTGGCGTCGGTGGTGAGTGTGAAAAGTTTGGAGAAATCTGGAAACGAGATGACGGGTGGTGAAGAGAGACGGTCCTTTTTTTTTTTTTGAAGGCTCTGTCGGCATTTTGCGTCCAGACAAACGGTTTATTAACCTTGTTGAGTTCGTGTATGGGACCCATAAGTTTTGAAAACATATCTGACCTGATTTGTTCGTGAAGACGTGTCTCTAGGAATTGTCTGATCCACACTAAACGGCCGATAAGGCTTTGTAATTCTTTTTTGATGTTGGAGGTTTCATTTCCTGGATGGCACGAACGTATTCTGGATCAGCCTTGAATCCTTCGCTGTTTACTATGCGTCCGAGGAATTTTGCCTCTGATGCGAGGAAGGAACATTTATCGGGATTCAGCTTGAGTCCGAATTTTCGGAGGGCAGTAAAAAATTGTTCGAGGGAGAGTATGTACTCCCTAAATGTCCTAGCGTGGACCAGGTTGTCGTCGATATAGGAAGAAATGTTGTCACGGGATGTGACCGTGGCTAGGGCTTCTGCTATGCAACGGGAGAAGATTTGTCCGGCAGATGTAAGGCCGAAGGCCAGGCGCGTGTATTGATAGCATTGGTCCTTCCATGTAAATGCTGTTTTGTATCGGTCTCGCTTGTCGATCTCAATTTGCCAGTAGCCGCTGCGTAGATCAAGGGTAGTAAAATATCTATTGCCTTTGCCGATTTTGTTGAACAAGTGGTCGATCCTTGGCATTGGGTAAGGGTCAAGATCGACTAAGACCTTGTTGAGAGTTCTTTTAAAGTTAGCAACGACACGAATCGATCCGTTTTTCTTGCGTACGGCAAATACAGGGCTATTGAAGCCTTTGGGGTCGCTGCAGTTTTCAATGATACCTTCATCAGCCATACGCTTAATTTCGGTATCTACGTCTGCTTCCAAAGCCTGGGCTATCGGGTGTTGTTTCTGGCTGCGAGACTGGCCGTTGGTTGGTATGCGGATGGGTCGGATGAATGTGCCTTTGCTGCTGCTTTCGGTGCCGATAATGTCAGCGTAGCGAATGAGTAAGTTTGCAGTGGCCTCTAGTTCGTCTCGGTTCGGGTGGTTTGGTAGCGATAGTCCCGTGTTATGTTTTAGCCAGGTTAGCTTTTGATCCAGTGTCTGGATGTTGGGCTGTAGTTCCATAGTAGGCTGGTTTTGGATGATGTCAGCTTGGGCGCCATATGCTGGATCGTTGGTTGACGATGACGGTGATATGATTGCGGCTGTGTGTGTTGTATATCCTGAGGAAAGTGTGCGTCTGAATTCTATAGTCGCATTTTGGTTGTCGATTAGATAGGAATCGAGCGTGTTGTGACGTAGGATATTTTGGCCGATCAGGATTGGTGTGGTTTGGGTAGTTACCAGCACGTTAACCTTTTTGAATGTGGGTGAGTCTCGACTGCCGATGGTGATGTCGCAAGTCAGTTCGCCGAGGGCGGTGGTGCTGCCGTTGATTCCTTTTTTTACTACGACGTCGGAGCGGGTCATGAGTTTCTTGGCTTCTCTGGGTAACTGAGATATTGGTACGATGCAGGTGGAGCATCCAGAGTCTAGCATTGCGACGCCAGAGAAGGTGATGTCCCTGAAGTTGAAGGTGGACTGGACGAGCGGTGAATGGTGAGCGAGTCCTTGAAAGTTGAAGGTGTGATGGCTGACGTAGGGGGCATGGCGAACGAGGCATCACATTTCGTCCTGCTCGAAGCGAAAATCCTGTTCCACATCATTTATGGCTTGTATATTATCATTCGTTGCGGCGATATGGGCCTGTGCCCGAGTGCGAGGTGGGTGGTGATATAGGCAGTTGCGTCCATGGTGGCAGGGGCGACCTCTGAGGTAGTTCTTGCACACGCTGATTCGTGGTGTGTGCTGATGGTTTCTGCGTGTCGGATGGTGGCCATGTTCGGGAGGGTTGGTGAGGCCCGTCTCCTGTGGGTTTGGTTGCCTGCTGGGTCGGAGTGGCGCGTTTCTTTGGTTTGACCGCTGTGGTTTCTGTGTGAAATACACAGTGTCGTGCGAAGTTGTGTCGTTGGATTTTACACCGCGATCAAGGTATATTTGAGCTTCAGAGGCTATGCCAATGGCTGAATAGTGGTTGTCCATTGTCTTGACGAGATGTGGGTAAAGATTTGAGTTCCAAATTTTCACCTTTTCGCTCATTAGCATAGCGCCGATGATGGAAATAAGTCCATCGACTGTTAAGTCTGTATTTTTGTCTTTTTTGTATTTGTTTTTTATGTGGACGGCTGCCTCTCTAAGGGTGTTTTCGAGTCGACCCGCGAAGTCTGTTAATTTTTTGCCGTTCCAGGTCCCAGGCTTGACTGAGGTGTTGGAAGTTAGTCATCTGGCTTCCGTGGGCTCCTAATAAGTATTCCTTCAGTTGTTCGAAGGTGGATATGTCCTTTTTTGAGTCAACCATTTGCTGAAAGATACTTTGGTCCAGTAAATCTTTAGCAGACTTGACGAATTTGCTTTCCAGGCTGGGATAGGTGCTGAGTTCTGGCGTGATGTGGATTGTGTATGCTTTGTTTAGGGCCGTGATGAATCGGTTCACGTCGTGTCCAGGGTGAAAAGTTTTCTCTAGCTTCAATATGTCGCGTATAGTTTGTTGGCGCATCATTAAGCTGTAATCGCCATTTGTTTGAGCGGTGGGAGGTGTTGAAGTAGTTGTTTTTAGGGCAGTCAGCATGTCGTTTATGTCGGCTTGAATTTCCTGTATCGTGGCTTCGGAAGGCTGTGTTGGTCCCGTTTTCAAGTTGAATAGTAGTGTTTTCTGTTCCTTGATGAGAGTAAATAGTTCGGCTGGGTGAAGCTCGTGTAGTCGGCCATATTTCTCTTGCTGTACGCTTCTGACACCAGTGTTATAGACAAGCGTATGGTTGCAAGAAAGAAATACGACAACAGTAGAAATAGATTTACGTGGTTTATTTCAACAGGAACGTGAGGGTTTGGGACAGCTACCTTTGTGGTAAAGTTCATAAGCCGGCTTTCGGATCTAGGTCGATCTCTCATAGTAGTTCACACATGTTGACGGTGGTTGATGCTCTCCTGCTGCTGACAGCTGCTGAACGTGACAGGTCTCTATCCTGGCCACCTGTTGACTGCCTGTTGAACTTCCGTGTGACCCCTTTTTAGCGTTTTTTTTTATGGCTTAACAGGCTCGAAAAACGAAGCGAGTATAATTAGGAGGGAAGCATTTTTATTGGACGAAAAATAGAGCACTTTAAATATTATTTTATTTTTCGACCGGAACACGTGTGTCGGAAACATTTTAACATTTGTAAAGAAAGATAATGGTCATTTTGTGACGGGGCTTTGTCCCGTTCACATCCGGTTCTCGCTCTTGAGTATTTGCCTGATCGAAAACTATGATTACCGAAAAGGATTGATAGACGACGTGTGCTACTGATTTTCGAATAAAGATTTGCGCAGAGAGTCATGCCTGGTCTTCGGTTTACGCGGCGGCTTTTTGAAGAAGGTCGGCAGAGGCAAGTCGCCCGGTCTGGATGGTTTGCCCTATGAAGTGTACTTGAGGCTGTCGCACATCTTTGTCCCGATTTTGACTGTCGTGTTCAACAACTGGTTCTGGCAGGGGTGTGATGACGCTGTTGAAAAAAGGGCAAGGGTGTTGGGGGAAACTTAGACGATTACAGGCCCATAACTCTGCTAAACACAGAGTTAAAGATTTTGGCCAAGATCCTGCAGGAGCGTTTGCAGTCAATTGCCGAGTCTCTGTTGGGTCCTGAGCAGACTTGTGCTGTGAGGGGCCGAACAATTCAGAGTAACCTGCATCTGATCCGCACGATCATAGAGGGTGTAAAAGACGACGATGAGACCGCGCTGATCAATTTGGATCAGTCCAAGGCATTTGATAGAGTTGACCATCGCTACCTTGCGGCTGTCCTGCAAGGCTGCCGGATTCGCACCCGACTTCTGCCGCTGGATTAGCCTCCTGTATCGCTCCCCCAGTGCTGTGGTACAGGTGAACGGGAAGCTGTCGGGCGCTTTTGTGCTGTCTAGGTCGGTCCGTCAGGGTTGTCCACTGTCGCCCCTACTTTATGCTTTGGCGTTGGAGCCTCTCCTTCGTCGGCTGAGGGACGGGGCGTGCAGTCCGGCCCTACGCGGAATCGCCGTTCCTGGAGGAGCTCGAGCCAGGGTTTCTGCGTACGCTGATGACGTATCTGCTTTTGTATCGTCCCGCAGCGACATTGAGGCGGTACTGAAAGCGCTTGATCGGTACGAAAAGGTTACAGATCAACAGCGACAAGTCGTCCGGCTTGCGGTTAGGTGCCTGGAAGGGGGTTGATCTTCCGGGCCGCTTCGGTTGGACGGACGGTCCTGTCCGCATTCAAACAAAGGTCGATGCTGCCGGTCGGACTTGGCATCGACGGAAGTTGTCCGTGAAGGGCAGGGCGGAGGTGTGTGCTACATACATTTTCCCTCTTGTCCTTTATCGATTGTCCGTACTCCTCTCTGCAAAAGCCATCGGAAGGCGCTCGAGCGCTCGCTAGCCTCCACTTTGTGGAGCGGTCGCGGGAATCGGGTCGACAGACGAGTCTGTGCACAACGTCCGTGTCATGGGGGGGGGGATGGAAATGCCACACTTGGTAAGCCATTGGCGTGCCTCGAGGTTGGCTTTCCTACGCCGCGCGTTGACAGGTGGAGATCCGATTATTGAGGGGATTGTGAGGGCCGCTTTTCCTCGCCTTACTATCAGTTCCCCATCTCGCAGGTTGAGCGCCGTCGTAAACCCCGGGTTCAATTGGTTTTCTTTCGCGAGTGTCGGTCGGCCTTGTTGGCTGCCCCTTGGTCCAGTGACCTTTCTCGGCCTAGGAAGGTCTTCTGTCGTTTGCTAGTGGAGGGGGTCGCGAAGGATTCCCTACGTGAGGATCTCGGGTTGTCGGAAGAGGAGTTTCGCTCTTGGGCGCCAGCGGCGGATTATCTCAGTATCCCTGAGTTTTCGCTTACCTGGCGATTGGCTCGGAATCGGCTGCCTCTCAATGACAAGGTCTTCATATGGGATTTGGCGGATTTGCCAGACTGTGAACGGTGTGACCTTGGTTTAGAAGAAACGGCTTCGCACGCCTTCTACCATTGTCCCCGGGTCCGCCCCCTATGGGACCATGTCGGCGAGCTGACGGCTCGTCTCGCTCTCGAAAAGCTTGTGCCCATTGATCGCGCATACGCGTGTGACAATGCGTCGCCCCCGTATGCCGGGGTGAAACGGATAGTGTTTCTGACGCTGCTAGCCACGGCTCGAATGGTGATTTGGACGACACGACAGGAGGAAGTCTTGCGAGGCAACCGTCTTTCTTATCAGGATCTGATCCGATTCTTTGAGAATCAGCTCAAGATGAAGATTAGAACTGATAGAAAACGATTGCATTCGACAGTCTTCAGCGAAAGGTGGGTGACAGAGGCGAGCTTGGTTCGTTTGAACAGGGCTAGCCTTGATTTTCTCTTTTAGGTCAAGCCTACGTCGCATCGGGGTAGTTTCCGGAGGAGCCCTCTCCATGGTTAGGTTAGACAATCTTTTGTGTACCTAGTTAATGTGAATAAGTGTTGTTCCCTGCCTGCTCCTGGCCACTTCTTTGGTTATGATCCAGTTTGAGATTCCCAACCTCCCCAGTTTGTTTTTGCCCCCCCCCCCATTTTATCTCGTCTGGGTCAGCGTTATATTCTTCCATTCCCGTACAATTTTTTATCTTATTCACACTCCCTTAGCGAGAGAGCTTCTTGATTTTGTCCAATAGGCAGAATACAGCGGCCTCTTTGTTGGACGGGCCCTACTAACATCTGTTATGTTTAATTTGAATCATGTAATTTAGTTTATTATTGGGTTCATCTCCCTCCCCTCTAATCCTTCATTATGAGATTTTTATGTATTCTTTATTATCATTAAATTTTTATGGCATGGGGCGCGTTTTGTCGGTCCCCCCTTGTGAGGATGTGGTATTATGGTGTAAGGAGGATTGATTGGAGATGGATGAGTTCTTGTGGTGAATGGGCAAATTGTAATGTATAAATGGGTCGTGAATCGAATTAGCTAGGTATAAGATAGTTAGTGAAGACCAGCCTCAACCCCTCCCCTTTTCAGGCCTTGTGTCACAATTGTATTTTTTGATACAATAAATATATAGTAGTAGTTCCAAAACCACAGTCGAGTGTACCCAGAGACAATAGGTCTCATTTACTCGCTCGTGTATTTCATCCTATTCACTCCGCACGTACATACACAGTACAGAACTTTATTTGATACACTACCATTTCTCAGTGGACACACCAAGTTAAATCAACTCTGTAAGTTGCAACAACTGAATAATTTTCTAAAAGAAATATTCTATTTTCAACACTGAACTCTGAACATTTTACTCAGACAAATTTTCTTTAAGACATTTCCTTACAGTCAAGGGGAAGCTACTTTTTTCCCCCTTTTTCACTCATACTACAACTACTTTGTATTATTGTTGAATTTAATATACATATTTCTTCGTTAAACAAAATTGGTTCTCATTGTCTTTTCCTTGATGTTTTAAATATTATGTATGAATGTTTATTACCTTCTCAACACGCAGCCACATTATCTATTTAACCCATTCAACATTGGTGACCACAACACTCAAGAAGTAATACATTCCACAATTGGTTGTAATCAATATTCAACAGTATGAAACAAAAACTTCTTGAAGCATCAACTAAATATTCAAAGTTCTATTTTACCAAACACATTCTCACAATATTCATATTACACAAAACATTTAATTCACAAAGAACATTTCTTCAAACAAAACAAACTCTTTTTATTGTGAGACCTGAAAAAAATTTCTTTTTTTCAAAGAACAAATTTTAAATAATTAATTTCCTAGTTAAGAGTAAGCAACTCTTATTTTTGCATCGTAAAATTTCTATACCAAAAGACACCGTTTTTTTGAATGAACATTTTAAGTATTTTTATTTTATTTGTTCAGTTAAACATTACTGAACTTTGAAAGCTAAATATTCTGAGCAGTTTATTCTTAATAATTGTATTAAATATTTTGTCATTGTTTTACGTATGTTGTCATCTTTTGATTGCTTTGTTAGCTTTCCTTTAGCCTTTCTTTGTGCCATACATCAAAAATTAAATACTTCTGAAGGAGTAAAGTTTTATACCTTATGTTAAAAAAGCCTTCTGATCACTTTTCAATCTTATTTCTCCTCCGCAACAGATGAATTTTTTCCAGCAAACACAGGTTACAATACATCGGTTTCTGTGACCGGGAAAGAGTGTAATTTTGGCGACATAAATCTCTGTTTTAATATCCCAGCAGAATTTTGAGAGTTCTGTGACATTTTCAATAATCTTTTTCCGCAAGAATGTCCTTTTTAAAGGTTCATTTTGTGATGGTAAAATGAAAATCTCATTTTCCACTTGCTGTTGTTGAACCGAAATAAAATTTTGTTTCGCCATTATAAAGGCATCATCTATAAGGCTAGCATTAGGCATAATGACTCTGTCGGGAATTTTACCGAATTTTATAACACTAACACACACACACACACACACACACAGGCAGGGCGGTCCGAGACTCTTGTCACCCCTAGATAAAATAATTTTCTATTTCAGATGTCTCTACCTACACTACAGTCTTAGAAGTTGACAACACTTTTTTGGACCACCTTCTATGTATATATTTTTTTATTGTTGATTTTCTAAGTGTTGTTTTAATGTCGCACAAGGCCGAACGTATCAGGATCAAAGTCACTATTCAGTGGTAATTGATCATGCGAGACAAGCTACCTAATGATCACGCCACAAATATTGAGTCTGCATTAATCGTGTTGTAAATAATTCATGATAGTTTGAAATTCCGATAAGAGTTATCTAACTTTAACCTTAATTTCTGACATTGGCCCAAACAAACTAGATTGCTATTCAAAATGGCGAACGTCAAGGTCTTGTGCTTTGTTTTAACTGCGGGTAAACCTTTGACTTGTTCTCTTTTTCGGTAATACAGTTTTGTTTTAAAAATTGAAATTCTATTTTTACTTGGAGTATTTAGTTTATGTTTCCATTATAATGTTATTTTGACTTTATTTATTTGCATTACAAGTTACCCGCTCGGTGATGTATTTTTGTCACAAGAAATGTGATTTTAGTTTTAAATAAATCTTTTGTTCTTTATGCTTTTTTAATTATTTAATATTAGTTAATTTACTAAGTATTATTTAAAAAAAATTATATTTCCATAATACAACACTGATATAGCACTTTTTATGAAGGTGTGAATTGCTTTGGTTAATATTTTTACCGGAAGATGCATTATTTTAATTTTTTATTAGTTTTTTAACCAAAAATTAAAAAAAAAACAAAAAAAACACAGCCAGATATATTTACATTTGCTTTTGTCCCCATAATTTTCTGTCATCGTACATTTTTTTACAATTTTTACTTTTATTATCTATTTATGAATACAACCCGAACCGGGTATGCATTTTTGCTTTAATTGAATGATCATTTCAAACACAAAAAAAAAAGTTTATGGAATTAGGATGAAGAAACAGTTTGTTTATGTTTAGTTTAACAATTCAAATTCTGATGTGGATGACAATTTACATAGTCCTTTTTCAGCAACAAATTTGGTGTAATTATCATTTTTAATAAAATTGCATTTGTCCCAAAGCTACAACTGTTTAAGTTCAGAAAGTCCGAAACAATTACTTAACTAAACACTGAATTTCTTCCCTTACATTTCCGTTTAATTTCTTTACCAAGACTCATATTCTCTTTTGCATTTGAAAATAAATTGTATTAGAAAAAAAAAAAACAAGTCTCCAATATGGAATAAAATTTATTTCCATTATTTTTTTTCTGCAAGTAAAAATACTTCATTGTTAACAACTTATTTATTTCACCCTAGTTCACATATGTTACACGGAACATCTCTTTAGTCATCCTGGCCATGATGAGTTGAGTAGTGTCTGTGTACTCTTTCATCAAGCCATCCATTCAAGCTTTATCAAAAATTGTCAGTGCTATTTAATAACACCCAGTATAACGCCTTCTTTGAGTGCCTTGAACAGAGGAGAACTAATGGTAGCAAGATAATCTGCTTGATAAGTTACTACTAGTAGTGAAGTAATAATATCTGAACCATTGAAGTTAATTTTTTCCCTTTTTGGTATGTTCCACTTTCTTTATCAACCACTTTTCTCTTGGCATTGGTACACATATTTGGAAATCATTAGCAAATGTTGTAAGATCTTGTTTTAGAAGTTACAAACTGGGTGATGCTTTGAACTAGATTCTGATATTGCAAAGGAAGGATTCCAAGTTGAGAACATAGTGCATGAGTGAATGTAGATAGATTTGGAAAATGTGAAAGTCTTCAATTTTATACACTTTCATTAAAGCTCTGAAGTATGCAGACATGAGATAAAGCCAAATGCAAAAAAGGTGGCAGATCAGATAATCCATTAAGTTAATAATTTTAAAATGTTTTGGATTGATTGAAATTAATTAGCATATTTCTTGTCTCATTATTTTCATATGATGCTATTTTTTTAATAATCAGTTAACTTAATCACTGCTTTGCATGACTATCAACAGATAATGAAGCCCAATTTGCAACTGGCTCAACATCTTATAAGCTAACTCCATTCCTATTATGCAATTTCCTTATACTTATGGAATAATATAAAGAAAATCTTTTTCACTAACCAGTTGTTGATCATTGTCAACAGAGGAACAAGTACAATTCATAAAAAGGCTTGTATGTTTCCTGAATCACTTTTTGTATTAATATTCAACCATATCCACTTTGTTCAGCTGTGTTTCTTTGTCACAGTTTGGTGGTTACATTCATCACCTCTTTTAATCTATTTTAAAGAGACGTTTTATTGTTTTGTTTTTAACTTGTCCCAAATATCAGATCATAATCCTTAATAAATGAGGATGATAATTCTACTCTTGGTATAATTGTCATTTATATTTCTCTTCTTCCTTAAGACTATCTTCTAATATTGTTCAAACTATTGATCAAATGACCTAACCCTACTTGTTTAATAATTATCACCAATCATGGCACTTACTTATCCTCACTAAATGGTTTGAATTAGCTGCTGTAGGACTTATTCACTATGGCCATCTACTTAGCCTTCTACTTAGTATTTAAATGTAAGACAAATATTAGCTTTGAATATGTTACAATGTGTAAGTTGAACATCCAAATAAGTTAAGATTAACTAAAGCTTTGGGAAATGTAACTGAACAGTTGCATTGAATGGAGCCTTCTTACATATTCTACTGAAATTCAGATGAAAAAATTATCAATAATTGAAAAAATTGACGATGTTTCATTTAAGAAATTTGAATAATATGACCCACCTGTTGTGTGAATATTTTTCCTTTAAACAGTTTTTAATTAGTCAGCATTCACAAAAAATCTGACTCGAGTGATAGTGTAACCAACTTGTGTGTGTAATACACACACAAAACTATAATGCATGCCATTTTCTGATATCTTAAAGACTATTTTTATACTTTAATATATTTTTTATTTGTTTTTATTCTGACTACAGTCTTGCATGGAGCATTAAATTCTGCACTTGCTTTACTTGTACACACTTTTGACAAACATAGAAGAAAATCATAAAAGAAAGTGTAAAAGATCAAAGAAATGGCACAGGGGAGGGTTTTGTTAAAAATAATATAAATAAAAAAAATGGCCATGTGCAGAATTTCATATATTTTCTTTCTCAACTCTTTGTGTTGCTTGTATGTTTCTTCCAGAGTTATGTGACTTTTTTACATTATTCTATCTCAAGACTGAAACTAGATATTCTTTCACCAATACTTTAATCCACTAGGTCATATATTCTGGTTTAAAGGAAAAAAACGAACATGTGATACAAGAGAAAATAAACTGAAGATGATTAAAAATGAAATATCTCCTAAGCGTTGAAATTGGTATAAAAATAATCAAAAGTGATGTGGTTACCCTTTATCTTTTCTATAACTATTTTCATGGCAACTGCTGTGATGAGCTTTTTTTCCTGGTGCCCCAGCTACATGAATTTAAATGTGCTACTAGATTGGCATCTAGGTCCCACCCTTTTACTGTTGAAATAGTTAAAAGTAACTGCTACTTCTACTCCAACAGTTTCTTTTCTTGTACTTCCTGATAGTGGAACTCACTTCCATTTACTTGCTTCCCTGAAAACTACAATCTTCAAAAATTTAAATGCAATATCGTCATCTTCTATTGTCGTGAACCCTGTTCATATTTTATCCTTTCCTCAATCCCTCCTATCTTTCACTTTCACTCTCTGTAACCCCCTATGTACTAGTTTCATTCTTGCCTAGCTTGGGGTGAAATGATTAAAAAAAAAATTATTCCTATGTTTTGAAAAAAAGAGTTTGGTTTATTTCAGTTATTTATCTTTTCTCTTTTCACAGTCACATTGTGGTGCTGAACAGAGGATCAATGTGGAGTCCTAGATATTTAAATCCAACTCTTTCCAAAGAAGAATTAGCCCAAGAACTGGATGAAATAGATGCAAGAAAATATCAACCAATTAAGGCTGCTCAAAATAATCAGACCACATCTATATTCTATAATCCTACAATTGTGTGAGTGTAATCTTCATCCAACCATAAACATTAATTTCTAAGAATACAGTTGCCATACTAAAGTACAACCTAGAGGCTATTTATAATCTCAGATCTATGTAAGTTTTTCTTTTGTTTGTTATAGATAAAATACTATAATTCTATGTTAAATGTAAAAAAAGATAGTTCTTTTTTTGTTCAACAGTGCTGGATGGTTTTAATATTTTTCATCCCTCTGCTTACTTTGCTCCTAAATGTGTTGTCAGTGAATAAAATTTTCAGCTGTATTTTAAAAACATACTATAATTACATTTAACATGTAGAAGTAATATTCTCCATTTATGGTAGAAGCAACTAATAGCTGAAGAAAAGACAAGTGAACATATATGAACTGTTCCTATTTGAACAGTGCTGATATCTACATTGATTCACATTATCATTCAATAATTGTTCTGTCAGTGTAAGAAAATATATATTGATATATTTGAAAATCATATTTCTATCTATGGCATTTGTTCATGAAGCTTATCAGTACAAATTATCATATTATAATAGCAGATATCGTGATTATGGATTTTGAAAAGGTGTATAGCTAGGCATTCATAGAGCCAGGATAATGACAATTTGTCATTTGAAAAGATGTAGATTTGAATGCTAACAGTAACTTGAACTATATATAAATGTATAAAAAATTCTTGCATGATTATAGTTTTTGATAAAGAATTTATTGATGAAGCAAAATATATCTGTATTTAACTTTTAATTAATTTATGATTTATTCATTTATTCCAGAAAATTTACAAACATGATTATGAAGGATGGAAAAAAGCAAGTAGCTGTCTCAATTGTTGATAAGGTAATATTTATAGGGTGGGAAACATTACTTTTATAAAACTATCAAGAGCACATCAGGGGCAATTTGAATATTTTGGAGGTGCAATTTAGAATTTGGTGAGAAGAGCAAAAACGTTTTGTGGCTGAGTAATTGGTTGTGTTATTGCTTTAATTGATTAATTCTAGAAATCTTGTACTTTTTAAAAAAGAAGTAAACAAATACTAATTTAGTAAATATTTTCAAAATATTTGCTAAATTTTTATGATTTTACAATTGACCAATTATAAAACTTTTGATTATAATGAATTTTGTTTAAAACAGCTTATGTTTTCAGATATTTTAGTATGAAATTTCAGCAGGTTTGTCAGGGCTGTATTTTTTTCATTAGGAACTAGAAGGAATTTTATAGCTTATATTTTCATTTATATCTATATTCATTTTTATCTTCTATCCTTTATTTATTTTTTCATCTTCTATTAATGCATTTTTTGCATATATGCTAATTAGGAAAGTTCACATCATTTAAGTAATTTTTTTGTCTTTGTTTCAGATGTTAGCAAACATTAAGACTGTTCAGATTTTAAAATACCATTCAGCCTCCGATATAGAAAGCTGGAATTGTATTAAATCCTGTAACAATTTTTCATGAAGCTCTTGAAAACTGTAAACCAGTTTTGACTTTGACCAAAAGTTTACAAAGGTGGTGTGCGATACAATGTAAGTATTTCTGCTTTAATTCTACTTTTGCAATGAACAAATAGATTAGTTTCTAGATTCAGAAAATTTTTTTTATTGCAACTGCTGGCATAAAATCAATAAATTAAGAAATTAGATATAAAGATATTCCATAATAATATTTTAGAAAGTATGCAAAACTGCACTGATTTAGAGCCTGAAAACATGTCAAAACAGTGAAATTCCTTCTATTTCAAATGCTGATATGATAAATTTTTCGAGGCTATTTTTATAAACAAAATTTAATCTTTTCTCTGTCTAAAATTACAATTCTTTCTCATCTGTGATGATTAGTTTTTATTTCACGTCTATTTAAATTCCGTCATTATATGCTGGTGCTTTTTCGCGAGTTTTTGAAGTTGACAATTTATTAATTGTAATTTTTAAACTTGTTACACTCTGAGTTGTCTCCCATCTTAAAGAAATAAGTTCACTTTAAAATTTCCCTCTCTGGAAGATAATAAGCATAACTTTTTTTAAGTGAGTATCTGTTCCTATTTTTTCATTTTATTTATTAGTACTTTCCACACCAGAGAACCCTATCCAGGTGATTAATAAAATTTACATTTAATCTTCTATCTAGTTGATGATGAACTCAGCATTTCTTCTAAGTGCAAGAAGCAAGCTGAAGAAGACCCCAAATTCCTTACATTTAATTTCAATAGCTCTTCATCTCCACGTTTTTAGGGACAAAATAAAAAATAATAAGTATTCAAACAACTACACTAGCATTTGTTATGTAGAAGAAACACTTCAAATGACCTTCATTTACAAGGACCAAGGTCAATGACTTGCCGCATACTATTGCTTCAACTTTTACATTGAATTAGTCATTAATATTACATCTCTGTCTAGGGCTGTAATCAAAATTTTAGTTCCAACCAAAGGCAGAAATGATTATTTTTGGTATCCTTTGTGGGATGATAGTGGCATCAACATTTGTTTTTAGATGAGACTTTGATATAATACCACTTTTAAGAGATCATAGGATATTAGTTGTTCCAAGAATATTGGCTTATAAACAAATTCATCACCATTAGAAAAGGAAATGCATTCCAACTACCCAGAAAGTTTTTTTTCCAATAAATATATTTTTATTCATTTCAGTGAATTTAAAGCTTAAAAATAAGCATTTGTTTGAAGGATTGACCATTAATTCATTTCATGAAACAAAGTTCTAAGTTCTGTAATTACTGTACATTTTTGACAAGTAAAAATTGCATAATTTCACAAAATGTTATACATGTATCAGAAAAGGTATTCTTATTACAAAGAAAGAACTGTATTATTGAATTCTTCATTCCAAAATTAGTAAAGTTTCAGTTATGTATCTGCAATGGATATTTTTATCGCAAGTTCAGGATTGTATACTTTTTATCTGTTTTTGTCATACTGCCAAATTTGTGATTTAAATATGATTTTTTTTTCTTGATGTACTACTAAAAAGGAATTTATCTTAATTTATGTTGTGCTATGAATCCTAGCAAGAAGTTGCAAGGCATTAATTCTTGAAATAAAACTTGTTTCTGTGTCATGTTTTAACTATTTTGTTTTTGAAAATGCAATTTTTTCCTGATTTAATAATTATTTCATTAGTATTTATTTTTCTTCATGACGACCTATTACATATTACATATTATGACCTTACATTTCTAATGATTTTTAACTTGTTTGAAGCCTGCATATTCAGTTATACACTGTTGAAATTGGCTTCCTGTCCAAAATGATAGAAAACTGACAAATTTTGAATGGTCATAACTTAATTGCTAATTAAGATACCAAGATAAATTTTGTACTATGTTTTATGTTTTGACAAGTTCTCTATATTAATATTAAAGGTTTTGAGATATATTGAAAATTTTAGTTTGGGATACCTCCGTGTCATATCAACTCCAAAGTTGATATGACACCGAGTTGACACAAATATAAACCAACTTTGCTAAACAGCTACAAAAACATATCAACAAGTGGCCTTTGTTTCCTTGTCTATAGAACATTAAATATGTAAAAATGTGAAAAAGAGGAACGCTAAAGCAATTCTATTGTAATGATAAACCTTTTTTTTAAGGTACCTATTGCTTGTACTGAATCGAAACAAACATTTTTAGCTATGAAATGGATTATCAGCAGTTGTCGAGATAAAGAACGTAGAATTCCAGTTTCTGAAAAATTGGCTACAGAAATTTTGGCTGCCTATAAAAATGAAGTAAGATATTTTTTGTCCATTTTATCATTTTTACTTTGAATTTGTAAATCTACATCTATGTAAAATGTTTTCCTGCAAATATAATGATAAACCATTGTATATTAAATTATTTTAATTGTTTTCTGAGCTTTTTTGGTTTTTACAATTTTCAAATGCTGTGCTCTGAAGGACCTCTTCAGATATGTCTTGTTTTTGAATATTTAATCTTGATCTGAGTGGGCATGCATGCATTTCTTCACATACATATCATGTGTTTCTCCTTGTGAGTTCTTAGAACTGTCCTCTCTGTTTCACCTATATAACTTAACATGAAGTTTGTGTATGTCATTAGCATATTTGATCATTCTTTGTTAAAAAATTACAAAAAATTATTTTGTATGATGAGCCACTTTTTTAATTTTCTTAAAACATAATATGTTACTTTGTTTCCACTGTTAAATTTAATAAATAAAAATACACATGCTGATCAATCTTTTTTTTAATAACGTCCAATGCTCTTAATGTCATCTAAGCAGTGTCTTATCCCTGAAAGAGGGCCGATGTTTTTGGGGGCCTCGTTGTGGCCTCTGCCATTTTTTTTAATCAGGACTGTTTTATGGTCATCCACCATTTTTTAAAATTATTTTTAAACTGATCTTACATTGTCAGTTGTCAAATAATAATATACACCATATATCTGTATGGCCAGTGTGGTGCATACTATGCAGGTACCCCTGATGAGGTTGGAGCTCCAAAAGGCTCTAGTTTCAGCAGCGTTTTTTTGCTTTTAGTACTTTTTAGTTTTTTTCTACCTAAGTAATATTGTCTGTTGACAGGGCTGGTGCTTACTACCCTGAACCTCTCAACCATGGGTGGGGCCCGATGTCTACTGTGGAGGGGGTGCTGAAGTGCTAATTTCAGTAGCATTTATTTTTTTAAATTGTAATTTTTTTTTTTGAATAGTTCTTTTAAATCAATTATCTTGGTAAAATCATTTTTTATTCTAAGATCATCCACCATCTGACTTTTTTTTTTTTTTTTGCTAATAGCAATACTAAATGGAAGTCCACAGCTAGTAATTAAAATAAAATTTCTGGTCCCTATTTTTTACATTTCTAGAAAGATAAAACTGAGAAAATGATTGCTTAAAAAATAAAAATGTTTAATTTGAACAAATGAAAAACTTTCCCCAAAACTGAAATATTTTTTTTAAAACAAATTTTTGTGCTGTGTTAGTAAAATATTTTTTTCAATGCGTCGGTGTAAAATGTAAAAATTTGTGACTTTTTCTTAGTAAAATTTAGTCATGAAAATATTGGTGGTTATTACAAAAAGAATATTTTCTCTGATTTTTTTTTAAATTAAAAAAAAACTATTTATTTTAAAAGTATATAATTAATGAATATATACTGAAATTTTTATTTAAATTGGATAATTCTCTGATTTTTGACTATTTAA
Organism: Acanthosepion pharaonis; assembly: GCA_903632075.3. Taxonomy (NCBI): domain Eukaryota; kingdom Metazoa; phylum Mollusca; class Cephalopoda; order Sepiida; family Sepiidae; genus Acanthosepion; species Acanthosepion pharaonis. The sequence goes on from CAHIKZ030003198.1 coordinate 28,004, forward strand.
AAAAAAAAAAAAATGCTGTCCCCTCTCCATTTTCCTACAAGGGTTTGTGGCTCCCAGGTTGGGTAATTTGGAAATTGGAATGTAGTAGAGAGGGGAGGGGAGTATCAATGATTGGGGTGGTGTGGTGTGAGACCCTAGCACCAGCCCTGCAACTAAACTCTAAAACAGAACAAACTTTTTGTTCTCTAAATGACATTCCAAGGTGAATAACTTATTTTTCGATTAGTGTTAAATCTAAATAACTTATTGAAGAATTTCTACTTAGGACATTATAGATTATTTTAAATGTAAACAATATAATTTAATTTTACTGAGCAAAACAACAAAATATGCAGGGAACTTCAAATTGTTAGAAGACCAAATATTTCATCTTTTACTTGTTTAGTGATTTTTTTTTTTTTGGTAATTATATTTTATTATATTTTATTTTTATAGGGTCGCAGTATTCACAAGAAGCAAGATTTGCACAAACAATGTGAAGCAAATAAAGCCTTTGCTCATTTTCGATGGTAACTTTTACAACAAACCAAAACTTTTAGTGAGGAGTATAAAAATAAACTTTCAGATTTGGTCAATCAAAAATCAATCAGAAGAAAACCAAATGTGATACAATTAAAATTGTATAACTTTGCTCAACCTTGAATGTGAATAAATATCTGTAAGTGATGATTTGGAGATTTTATTCCTTATGATTCTTTCTGACTATGCAGTGCTTCACAACAGAGGTTATTAGCTTTTGTTCCAATATTTTTGTTTAAATATTTCTTGAAAATACTTATGATGTTTTAATACAAAAATATTTTTGTTATGATCAATTAATAAAGAAATTAAAACACTTAACTCCAAGTTCCTGATTCTTATCTTGTACTATCAAATAATATTCCATTGATGTTCCATTTAATAATTTTTGCATGAAGAGCTTTTAACTTACATGTTTTTCTGTGATAGTTTCATTTTTGTGCAATCACACTTTGTTCTAATACATGCACAACCTGTTAGTTTTTGTGTTTTTAAAATATACATCTATTGAATTGTTTGAGAGTAAATTTCATCAGCTGTTTAGAGCTTAGAAACACATCCAAATTTGTATTTCCTTGTCTCACTAGATCAATTATGACTGACTAGTGAGTTTGATCTTCACTTGATGCTCCATATTTTTGGTTTTGTGCCACATCTGCTGCTGCTGGTTGTTGAAGTTGGTCATTCTACTCTTCCCCATGTTGTGCTTTTTGATCATGGAACTGGCAAAGATGGAGTTGTCCCTGGTTCAAATCATGCTAAAGTTATACAGGAAAAATAAATAATGTACTTTGCAGATGAAATAAAAAAAAGCCTGGAAATTCTTCAGGGTATATTTTCTATGTGGTTTATATCATTATTTGTACAGTACCCTTCCCACTTTGAATTCTATTGTGACACTTTACTCAATTTAGCCAAGTCTGGAACATGCCATAAGTAGGGAGTTCTCTTTGGCAGCAAGTCATGTTGGATTCAGCAGCTCATCCTGCTGTCTGATCTTGTCTGTGGCTGGCAACTCTAAAACTGTGTCTGGTTGTTTCAGTGTTCTGCTTATTTTGACTCAAGGCTAGCACGGGGATGATGTGTTTGGAGTTGTTTCTTTATTAACTTGTTGTCTTCCAACTAGTGTTCTTTGCTTTGGAAAATTAATTATCTCTCCAAGTTTGGGAGATTCTTTTTCCTATGGGCAGTGATCACAGGTACTAACCTGCTTAAATAACTCCTTCTTTATCTTATTTGTGCCTCACACTATCACTTCTCAATGGGCATAGGCAATTCCTCCATCCTTCTGTGTATCTATGCCTTTCTCGTTGGTTATCATTTTGACAAATCTGATTTTTAAACCTTGTAGGCAAAAGGGTTGAGCTTAGCCTCTGATCATTAATTAAAATTATCATTTGAATGTTACATCAGCAAATTTTTCCCAGTTCATAAAATCAGAAATTTACCAGCTGTTTCTGCCGGCAGCTATCCCCATAGCTCAATCACGCTTTAACCTTGGGCTGGGTTTTTATATTAAGAAATTCTATTTCTTAAATTTTTGATAGGTGGAATAAATCATTTATTTCACTTCTTTGTCTTTAAAATTTACAAATATCTTTTTAATTAGGTTTCTTTTCTGGCTAGTCCCTAGGAGATGTTTTTGTAACGTCCACTTTAAGGCAGTGCCATCAATCATTAGCCCAGTTTTTTTCCAGATGGCCTCTGTGGTAATATATCCAAAACAACAAAGTCACTTTTTTCAAGACATCTCTGCTTAAAAAATAGACTTTTAAAATTAAAAGCAATTTTGCTTCTTTCTCTCAGTTTGTTTATCATTTCATTAAGAACCCTATTTGTCTTGTTCCAAATTATAGTTTAATTTTAACCCTTTTCTTTCTGTTTGCCAGTGTCACATAATGTGACACATTTTTTTCAATTGAAAATAGGCATAAATATGTAAAATAACTGATATGTACATTTTGGTTCTTTCATATATTGATGCCTAATTTCAATTGGTTATTTTATTTATGACTATTTTTAATTGAAAAATATGTACATTTTTGTTATTTTACTTATTGATAATCATTTCCAATATGAGATATTTTGGTTGTTTTAATTATTTACACTTATTTTCAATTGAAAAATTTTGTGCATTTTTGTTTTCTATATATTTATGTTCATTATACCTATTTTTAAATTCAAAATATGTACATGTTGTTATTTTACTTAATTATGTTGATTATGCAATTGAATATATGTAGATTTTATTTTACTTATTTAAGCTTATTTTCAATAAAAAATCATGTATATTTTGATTATTCTACATATTTATGTCCATTATGCCTATTTGCATTTATATAGGAATAAGAAAATGATCAGAATTTACTTTATATGTTGATTCTTTTTATATAAAACTGTCAAAATAGGCTGTAATTTTCATTAGTTTTTGTTTCTTTTTATACATGAATAAGAAAATGAGCTGAATTTAATATAGATATTAATTCTTTTTTTATAGAAATCTCAAAATAAACCAAACTTTACATCAGTTTTTGATTCTTTTTATATAGGATAATGATATTTACTTTAGATGTTGATTCTTTTTATAAAGAAATGTCAAAATAAGGTTTTAATTTAGATTTTGATACGTTTTATATATGAATAAGTAAATGACCAGAATTTACTTTAGATGTTGATTCATTTTATATATTGTGTTGTCCATAATGTTCATGCTGATTTTTAGTTGCTTATGTTACAGCACATTAGAACACATCAAATTTATTGACAGAGATTATATGCTTACACTTCAAACTATCTCTTGAGAAAGTTTATAATTATTTAATTTATGTCAATTTTGAAAATGAAAGATTATGAGACACATTTTAGACACTTGACACTTTTCACTGTAAAGGCAAAAATGCCTCAGAAACAACAAAAAAGATATGTACTGTGTATGGTGAAGGTGATTTAGCATAGGCAGTTGTGATTGTAACCTTATTGATGAAGAACACTCAGGCAGACCCCCTCCCCACTACAGATGACAATCAAATCAAGACATTGATTGAGAATAACCCACATTACACAATTTATCGAAATCTACCATGCATAAAAACTTAGTGAAACTTGGGTACTTAAATTGCTATTATGTTTGAGTACCATATGATCGCAGTGAAAAGAATCTTTAGGATCACATGTGAAATGCATCATCTACAAAAATGTTCAGTGAAAAAAATCCTGGGGTAAGCAACATGAGCCAACTTTAGACCTAAGAAAGTCATGCTGTGCATCTGGTAGGACTAGAAAGGAACTCCTTCTGCCAAGTAACCATTCATTTGATTCATTTCATTTTTTTATATAGAAATGTTAAGCATTAATTTACAGCAGTTTTGATTCTTTTTTTCATAGGAATGAGAAAATGAGCTGAATTTACTTTAGATGTTGATTCTTTTTATATAGAAATGCCAAAATAATCTTAAATTTACAGTAGTTTATTATTCTTTTTACATCAGAAAAAGAAAATGTACTGAATTTACTTTTTATAATGATTCTTTTTATATAGAAATGTTTAAATAAGCTGAAATCCAGCCAAGGCGCCTTTTGGTGGATTTCAAACAAATTGATTGCGATTGGAAAAAAAAAATCAATTTTCAATAATTTTAGGTGTTTTCCAAAGCTTATAAACACCAAATTACTTTTTAATATGTTGTTTAAGCTATTGAAATTAGCTGAAATCCAGCAAAAAGCACTTGATTTCAACTATTTTTCCCTAAGTTTTTAAAAACCAAATTTTTTTAATGTAACTTTATGTAAGCTGTTGAGACTTCATTTATTTTTGATCAAAAACAAATCAATTTTGTTTAAGCTATAAAAACTAGCTGGAATCCTGCCAAAGGATTGATTATGAGAATGAAATATGAAGAAATTTATAGATCATTTTAAGGAACTCCTTTACAAATTCATAGTCACAATAGTTATATAGTCATTAGTCATAATCACAATGCATTTAAAGAACATAAGTCTTTAACATTGAATCAATTAGTTGAAACCCATTTTTTGTTTCCGTTTTAAAAATAAAATAGGCTCATTTTTAACTCATAAAAAAAAAATTTTTTTTTTTGTTGTGTATTTTCATATAATAAAATTAAAAATTCTTCAACAAAAAACATTAAAGATGGAAAATATATTAAAATCAAATTTTATTATACACCAAAATATAGGGTAAATGAATGACAAAATGGAAAAACGTCAAAATAATGTTTTGTTCTATGAAAGAACTTCTTCAAATGGTTTTCTTGATGGAATTTTATATAAGAAAATACAACACAACATTTACAGTTTACATCAAAATATTAAAGATATAAACACTCAGCTTTTAATTTTAAATTATGATGACTGGTGTATCAAGATGTTTCTTCATAATTGTTTACATGTGAAGACACACCAACCTAAATACACCAATACCAACCCTTCAACCTTTGAAATTCCATAATCTATTCAAACTTTTGGTCAGTAAAATTTTCATTTTGGTTGTTATAGTCATGTTTCATTCATTTCTACCCTCTGAACTTCTTCAGGTGTTTTAAGAATTCTTCCACTGTTTTAAGAATTCTAAGAATTTTAAGCCATATCCTTTGTAAAGAATCTAGTAACAATGAATTGAATGAAAGGTTAGGTTCAAACTTCCCAAAAGGTTACTGAATACAACAAAATCTTAAAATGTATGGTGTGTAATATATGTACATTTTGGTTATTTACATATTTATGCCAAATATACATATTTGCATTTGGAAAATATTTACATTTTGATTATTTTCCAATTGAAAATAGGTATAAACAAAGAAAATAATAAAAATCAACAGATTTTTTACTTTGGATATAAATATGTAAAATAAATAAAATGTAACAATTTTTGAATTGAAAATATGTATATAAAAAATAACCAAAATGTAACTAAATAGGCTGCAATACGGAAAAGGATCAAAATGTATATGTTTACAATTAAAAAGAGGCATAATGGATATAAATATGTAAATTAACTGAAATGTAACATTTTTTTTCAATGAAAATAGGGATACTGGATAACAATATGTAAAATAACCAAAATGTAATTATTTTTCAATTACAAGGGGCATAATGGATACAAATATGTAAAATAACAAAAATGAACCTAAATTGAACTGAAGATAGAATGGAGATAAAGATGTAAAAAAAAAGTACGTATTTTCAAATGAAAATATGCATAATGGATATAAATATCTAAAATAGCCAAAATGTACACAATTTAATTAAATTTCAATTAAAAACAATGGATATAAACGTAAAAAATCAAAAATGTAGGTATTTTTCAATTAAATAATAATAATAATAGACATAAATACATAAAATAATTAAACTCTACCCAAATTTCAATTGAAAATGCATAAATAGGAAAACAAGAATATTTATATATAAATATGTAAATTAGCAAAACGTAAGTATTTTTCAAAAAAAAAAAAAAAAAATGATGGATATTAACATGTAAAATAAGCAAAATGTACGTATTTTTTTTCAATTGAAAATATGCACGATGGACATATTGATGAACAAAGCGTACGAATTTTTAAATTAAAAATATGCATAATGGATAGGATATGTAAAATAACCAAAACGTGAGTATTTTTCAATTGAAAAAACGATGGATATAAATATGTACAATAACCCAAATCTACGTATTTTTGAAATGAAAATGTGCATAATGGATATAAATATGTACACTAAATAAAACGTGCGAAATTTCAATTTAAAATCTGCATAATGGTTATGATAGTGTAAAATAACCAAAATGTGAGTAGTTTTCAATTAAAAAAAACAATGAATATAAATATGTACAATAACAAAAATTTTTCAAATGAAAATATGACTAACGGATATAAATATGTACATTAACTAAAAACTAACGAAGTTTTCAATTGAAAATATGCATGATGGATATGATAATGTAAAATAATCAAAACGTGAGTATTTTTCAATTAAAAACAATGGATGTAAATATGTACAATAACCAATATGGACGTATTTTTCAAATGAATATATCAATGATTTATATAAATATGTACTGTAACTAATACGTACGAATTTTTCAATTGAAAATATGCATAATGGATATGATAATGTAAAATAATAGAAACGTGTGTAATTTTCAATTAAAAAACAATTTATATAAATACGTACAATAACCAAATGTATGTATTTTTGAAATGAAAATATGCATAATGGATTTAAATATGTAAAATAACCAAAATGTATGTAGCTTGCAATTATAAATATGCATAATGGATGTAAAATAACCAAAATTTACACACTTTTCAATTAAAAATATGCATAATGGATATAAATAACTACAAAAAGTACCAAATTTTCAAATAAAAGCAGACATCACTGAGAAAAAGAAACAAACATGCGTACAATAAATACATAAATATGTAAAATAACTAAAGCGTAATTATTTTTCAATTAAAACTTAATGGATTTTTCAATTGAAAATGGATATAAATATGCAAAATAAAAGAAATGCATATTTTCAATTGAACATAGATGAATATATACAAATATGTAAAATAACCAAACGTAAGTTGTTTTCAGTTTACAAAAAACATAATGATATAAAGATGTAAAATACATAAAATGTACGTATTCTTCAATATAAAATATGCATAGATATAAATATGTAAAATAATGAAAATAAACATATTTTTCAATAAAAAATATGCATAATGGATATAAATGTGTAAAATAACCAATATGTACGGATTTTTGAATAGAAAATATGCACAATGGAAATAAATATATAAAATAATCAAAATGTACCTATTTTAAATTGTAAAAATGCAAAATTGATATAAATATGTAAAATAAGTCAAATGTAAGTATCTTGCAATTGAAAATATGCATAATCGATATAAATAAGTAAACTAATAAAAATATACCCAATTTCAAATGAAGATAGGCATCAACATGATAAAGAATCAATATGGACATATTTTATATTGAAGAAAGCTAAAATATATATAAATATGTAAAATAACAAAAACGTAAGTATTTTTCACTTTTTTTTATAATGGATATATCAAAATATACCCAATTTACAAATGAAAAAAAGCATTAACGTGAAAAAAGAAGGAAAATGTACATATTTTCTATTGAAGGTAGGTATACAAAAATGTAAAATAACAAAAATGTAAAATAATTAAAATCAATTAAATAAAGAATAAAGGATATAAACATGTAAAAAATGTACGTATTTATAAATTAAAAACATGCATAATCGATATAAATATGTAAAAGAACAAAAATAAACCAATTTTCACTGAAAATAAGCATAACGGATATAAATATGAAAAATAAGCGAATTGTACGAATTTTAATTGAAAATATTCATAATAGATATAAATATTTAAAAGACCTAAAATGTACATATTTTTCAAATGAAAATAAGCATACTGGATATAAATATGTAATATAATCAAAATGTACGTGCTTTTCAATTGACAATATGCATAATAACTAGTAAATATGTTAAACAATCCTAATGTAACAATTTTCAATTGAAAATAAGCATCAATATCAAAAAGAAGCAAAATGTACACATTTTCTATTGAAGATAATTATAAAATATATACATATGTTAGATAAACTTAAAGATTAATTAATTTTCAATTAAAAACATTACCTGTATAAATATGTAAATAACAAAAATAAACCTATTTTTCAATTGAATATATGCATAATGGATATAAATCTGCAAAATAATCAATAAGTACGTATTCTTCAAATGAAATTATTCATACTGGATATAAATATGTAAAATAACAAAAATAAATATATTTTTATATTGGAAATATGCGTAATGGAAATAAATATGTAAAATAACAGAAATGTGCGTATTTTTCAATTGAAAATATGCGTAATGGATATAAATATATAAAATAAGCGAAGCATACGAATTTTAATTGACAATATGCATAATGGATATAAATATTTAAATTAATCAAGATGTACACATTTTTCAAATGAAAATATGCATAATAGATATAAATATGTAAAATAATCAAAATGTACCCAATTGTCAATTGAAACAGGCATCAATATGAAAACGATACAAAATTGAAGATAGGTACAATAGGCGTAATCACCAAAATGAAATTATAATATAAAATAACAAAAAAAAAAAAAAAAAAACAATTATAAAATAACCAAAATGTACCTATTTTTCTACGCATTATGAATATGAATATGTGAAATAATAAAATATATCTATTTTTTTTCATTGAAAATAGGCATACTAGATTAAAATATATAAAATAAACTAAATGCAATTATTTTTTTAATTGAAAATAGTCATAATGGATAAAAAATGTAAAATAACCAAAATGTGACTGTTTTTCAATTGAAAATAGACAGCAGTAAAACCGAAATGTACATATTTACGATTGAAAATAAACATACTGGTCAAAGATATGTAAACTTACCAAAAGTAACAATTTTTCAAATGAAAATATGCATAGTGTAACCAAATATATTCATTTTTCAATTGAAAATAGGCGTCAATATTGAAAAGAATCAAAATGTACATATTTATAATTGAAAATTGGCATAATGGATATAAATATGTAAAATAATCAAAATGTATCTATTTTCCATTTGAAAATAGGCATATTGGAGAAAAATATGTAAAATAACCAAAATTTAACTATTTTTCAATTGAAAATAGGCACCAATAAGGAAAAGAAACAAAGAACTCAAAATTGGCTTAATGTATGGGGTTTTATCAATATCACCCCGAAATGATAATAACGATAATAATATGCTGTGAAGCAGAAAAAGGCGTTTTTAAAAGAAGATGCTGTAAAGACTTTGAAATGAAAATGTCACAGAAAGTTTAAATTAACTTTCTGTAACATTTTCATTTCGAAATACAATCTTTTTGTAAGTGTACAAAGGATATAAGATTACTAATAGAAAATTACTGGCACAATAATAATCGGAACTTATAAAATAAATGGATTTTGACACTTTAAGAATCGAGGATGTTTTGATTTAGAATTGATTTTTGAAAACCGGACTCTTTACAATAGAGTTTTGTCATGGACATTGGAACTCAATAGGTGAAAAAGTAAACTGTTTATTCGGAGGAGTGAAATTATACTTTGGAAGTACGCTTGCACTAGAAAAACAGATACGTCATCAGTTCTTTATATAAAGAGGCGAGCCAACCGGAAGAAAGTCTGTCTTCGAGTGCAGACGAGCTTGGTGGAGAGAGGTCGGAGATTGAAAGAGTAGAGTTCGGGTTCGACTGTCTTCGAATGGAGACAAAATGAGGAAGTGACGCCAGAGATTGGAACAAAGTGCCCACTACAACATGTGCTGTTGATATAAGTACGAAGAAGCGAATTACTTCCTCCAACAGATAAGACTACTAATCTTACTATTATTACTACCACTGAGAACGTAAACGTCGAACAAGCTACAGTAAAGGTTAAAACTAAGCCACCTCTCTCCTTTAACGAAATTACACGAGATATTTTTTGTTTTGTTAATCATCGTTAATATATATTCAAGTTTTTTGTATTGTTGGTATTATATATATATATATATATATATATATATATATATATATATATATATATATATAAACTTTGTCTCTCTAAAATCGGAGCGACTTTATTTGATGCTAACCCGATTCTCACCCAACAAGATTGCAGGTAGACCAACGGAGAGCTTTCGGAATTATACGACCCGATAACTACTCGCCAGGATCAAAAGTCACAACGTGGCCGGTGAGTAGAATCGAATCAACTTTGAAACCGGAGACTTAGGTCTAACCTGTAATACTGGACCATACAGGATCAACGGCCGGTCTTGTGGATGACGTCGGTCCACTGTCACATGGACGCCTTGATCAGAGATCGCGTTACAATTGACACCGTGCGAGAGGATATGTAAAAGAACCAAAACGTAAGTATTTTTCACATAAAAAAACAACATAATGGATGCACACAATTTTCAATTGAAAACTGGCATCATTATACAGAATCAAAATGTACATATTGAAGTTAGGCAAATGTAAATAAATATGTAAAATAACCAAAACGCCAGTGATTTCAATAAAAAAAAACACAATAGATATAACTATGTAAAATAAGATAAACGTTCAGAGTTTTCAAAATATGATAGATATAAATAAAATAATCAAAATATACTCAATTTCCAATTGAAAAGAGGCATTAATACGAGATATTAAATCAAGGAAAATGTATATATTTTCAATTGAATATAGGATAACTATGTAAAGTAACGTAAATGTAAATGATTTTCAAGTTAGAAATTCATAGTGTATATAAATATGTAAAATATAAATATTTTTTAATGTTTCCAAAACTCAATTTAAATTTTCAATCAAGCGTTTTTAACGTTCAAAAGTAGCCAAAACAGCTTGCTTTTACAAGTAAATCTCAACATTTTTCACTATTATTCAAAATTGTGAAATATCTGAAATTTGTAATTGTGAAAACATGTCAAAATCTATATTTTTTTATCGATACCATATCGATGTTCAATAATATTATTGGTAATCTGCAAGTAAATCTCAACATTTTTCAAACATTAGTAAAACATAAAATTTGTAAGATAACTTTGTGAAAACTGTTGAAACATGTGAAAATCAATATTTTTCGATCGATACCATATCGATTTTGAAGAATTTCTAATGTTTCAATTTAAATTTTCAATCATGCATTTCTAACGTTCAAAAAGTAGCCAAATCTGCTTGATTTTACAAGTAAATTTCGCTATTATTCTAAATATTGTAAAATCTGAAATTTAATATATAATTGTGAAAACTGTTGAAACTCTTCAAATTCTATAATTTTCGAGCGATACCATATGGAATTTCAATAATTTTATTAGCTTTCTAATGTTTCTAAATAGCAATTTAAATTTTGAAGCCAGCGTGTTCGTGTCGTGTAGACAAAACTTCTTGCTTTTGCAATGGAGTTTCAATATTATTCAAACATATGTAAAACATAAAATTTGTAATATAACTTTGTGAAAACTGTTGTAACTTGTTAAAATCAAAATTTTCTGATGGATACCATATAGATTTTCACTAATTTTATTGGCTTTCTAAAGATTCCAAAGAGCTATTTAAAGTTTCAAGAAAGAGTGCTTAACGTTGAAAAAGTAGCCAAAACAGCTTACTTTTGAAAGGAAATCTCACGCTGTAAAACATAAAATTTGTAATATAACACTGAGAAAACTGTCGAAACACGTGCAAATCTATAATTTTCGATCGATACCATATCGATGTTCATTACTTTTATTGGTATTCTAATGTTATCAATTAGCAAATTAAATTTTCAAGCAAGCGTATTTAACGATCAAAAAGTAGCGAAAAACAGCTGGCTTTTGCAAGGAAATATCAAAACTTTCAAAACTTTATAAAACATGAAATTTGAAATATAACTTAGTGTAAACTGCGGAAACTTCTGAAAATTAATATTTTCTGATCGATATTTCAATAATATTTTGGCTTTCTAATGTTTCAAATAGCAATTTTTGAAACTGCTATTTGTCAAGCAAGCGTGTTTAACGTTCAAAAAGTAGCCAGAACAGTTTTATTTTGCAAAGAAATCTCAATAATTTTCAAACTTTTCGAAAACATAAAATTAGTAATATAACTTTGTGAAAAATGTTGAAACTTGGGAAAATCAATAATTTTCGACATATTCCATATCGATGTTCAATAATTTCATTGGATTTCTGATGTTTCCAAATAGTAAATCAAATTTTCGAGCAAGCGTGTTTAACGTTCAAATAGTAGTCAAAACAACCTGTTTTTGCAAGGAAAACTCACTATTTTTCAAATCATTGCAAAACATAAAATTTGCAATATGACTGCGATATCTATTGAAACTTGTGAACATCTGTATTTTTTGATCTATACCATATTGATGTTCAATAATTTTATTAGTATTCTAATGATTCCAAGTAGCAAATTAAATTTTGAAGAAAGCGTGTTAAACGTTCAAAAAGTAGCCCAAACAGCAGGATTTCACATGCAAATCTCCACATTTGTCAAAACTTTGTAAAACATGCAATTTGTAATACAACTCTGGGAAAATTGTCGAAAATTGTGAAAATCAATACATTTTGATCCATAACATATCGATTTTAAATAATTCCATAAGCTTTATACAAAGAGCAATTTCAGTTGACAAGATAGCGAGTATAACTTTCAAAAAGAAGAAAAAAACAGCTTGCCTTTGCAAGCCAATCACAATATTTTTGAAAACTATGTAAAGCATAAAATTTGTAATATAACTGTGAGAAAATTGTCGAAACTCGGGAAAATCAATATTTTTGATCGATAAAACATAGATTTTTCAATATTTTTATTGGCTTTATAATGTTTCCAAATAGCTATTGAAATTTTCAAGCAAGAGTGTTTAACGTTGAAAAAGTAGCCAAAATAGCCTGCTGTTGCATGGAAATCTCTATATTATACAAACCTTTGTAAAATATAAAATTTGTAACATAATTTTGTGAAAACTGTTGAAACTTGTTAAAATCAATATTTCCTGATCGATACCATATAGATTTTCATTAATTTTATTGTCCTTCTAATGTTTCCCATGAGTTATTTGTAGACAAAACAGCTTGCTTTTGCATGTAAATCTCAAAAATATTCGCAAAAATTAAAATTTGTAATATAACTTTGTAAAAACTGTTGAAAGTTGTTAAAAACAATATTTTCTGATCGATGCCATATGGATTTTCATGAATTTTATTGGCTTTCTAATGTTGCCAAAGAGCTATTTAAATTTTGAAGCAAGTGTGTTTAACACTGAAAAATAGCCAAAACAGCTTGCTTTTGCATGGGAATCTCTATATTATTCAAACCTTTGTAAATGATAAAATTTGTAATATAACATTGTGCAACTATTGAAACTTGTTAAAATCAATATTTTCTGATGGATATCATATAGATATTCATCAATTTTATTGGCTTTCTAATGTTTCCAAAGCGTTATCTAAATTTTCAAGGAAGAGTGCTTAACGTTGAAATAGTAGCCAAAACAGCTTGCTTTTGCATGGAATTAACTATATTATTCAAAACGTTGTAAAACATGAAATTTGTAATATAACTTTGCGAAAATTATTTAATCTTGTTAAAATCAATATTTTCTGAGCGATACCATATAGTTTTTTCTTAATTTTATTGGCTTTCTAATGTTTCCAAAGAGCTATTCAAATGTTCAACCAAGAGTGTTTAACGTTGAAAAATTAGGCAAAAACAGCTTGCTTTTGCGTGGAAATCTCTATATTATTCAAACCTTTGTAATTCATCAAATTTGTAATATAAAAATTGTCAAAACTGTTGAAACTTGTTAAAATCAATAGTTTCTGATCGCCACCATATAGATTTTCATTAATTCCATTAGTTTTCTAATGTTTCCAAATAGCTATTTAAATTTTAAAGCAACAATGTTTAACTTTGAACAAACAGCATGCTTTTGCATGGAAATCACTATATTATTCAAAACTTTGTAAATCATAAAATTTGTAATATAACTTAGTGAAAACTGTTGAATCTTGTTAAAATCAATATTTTCTGATTGATAACATATAGATTTTCATTAATGTTTTCTAATGTTTAGAAAGAGCTATTTAAAATTTCAGGCAAGAGTATTTCACGTTGAAAAAGTAGCAAAAACAGCTTGCTTTTGCATGGAAATCTCTATATTATTCAAAACTTTGTAAATCATAAAATTTGTAATATAACTTTATGAAAACTGTTCAAACTTGTTAAAATAAATATTTTCGGATCGATACCATACAGGTTTTCATTAGTTTTATTAGCTTACTAATATTTCGAAAAGAGCTATTTAAATTTTGAAGCAAGAGTGTTTAACGTTGAAAAAGTAGCCAAAAACAGCCTGCTTTTGCATGGAAATCACTATACTACACAAACCTTTGTAAAACATAAAATTTGTAATATAACTTAGTGAAAACTGTTAAATCTTGTTCAAATCAATATTTTCTGATCGATACGATATAGTTTTTTTATTAATTTTATTGGCTTATTAATGTTTCGAAAAGAGCTATTTAAATTTTGAAGCAAGAGTGTTTAACGTTGAAAAAGTAGCCAAAAGAGGTTGCTTTGGCACGGAAATCTCTATATTAATCAAACCTTTGTAAAACATAAAATTTGTAATATAACTTAGTGAAAACTGTTGAATCTTGTTAAAATCAATATTTTCTGATCGATACCATATAGTATCATTAATCATTTCATTAATGTTATTGGCTTTCTAATGTTTCCAAAGAGCTATTAAATTTTTCAGGCAAGGTAGTATGACGTTGAAAAAGTAGCCAAAATAGGTTGCTTTTGCATGGAAATCTCTATATTATTCAAATGTTTGTAAAACATATAATATTTAGACTTACAAGCAATAGCAAGCAGTGTCGTTTACGATTTTTTCGTTAAAAACGCTTGTTTGAAAATTAGAATAGCTTTTCGGAAACATTAGGAAAGCAATAAAATTATTGAATATCAGTATGGTATCGATGTGAAAATATTGATTTCAACAAGTTGTTACAAAGTTATATTAAAATATTATGTTTTACAAAGGTTTGAATGATATTGAGATTTACACGGAAAAGCAAGATGTTTTGGCTATTTTTTAACTTTAAACATGCTTGTTTGAAAATTTGAATAGATGTTTGGAAACATTAGAAAACTAATAAAATTATTGAATATCTATATGGTATTGATCAGTACATAATGATTTCAACAAGTTTTAACAGTTGTTACAAAGTTTTATTACAAATTTTATGTTTTACAAATGTCTGAATGATATTGAGATTTACATGCAAAAGCAAGCTGTTTTGGCTACTTTTTCAACGTTAAACTTGCTAGTTTCAAAAATTTGAATAGCTGTTTGGAAACATTAGAAAACCAATAAAATTATTGAATATCTATTTGGTACCGTTCAGAAAATATTGATTTCGACAAGTTTTAACAGTTGTTACAAATTTATATTAAAAATATTATGTTTTACAAAGGTCTGAATGATATTGAGATTTACATTGAAAAGCAAGCTGTTTTGGCTAATTTATCAACGTTAAATATGCTTTTTTGAAAATTTGAATAGTGATGTGGGGCCAAAGTTGGGACCACAGAAGTAAAACACGGAACACGGATTAGATGTAAGAAAGATATATTAACAACAGGTTACAGAGATAGTGTAAGCGGAGCTTACTATATGTTAGTGTCCAATACTGGTAGTCGTACGAGACTCTCACTGTCTCTCTGTGTCACTCTCTGTCGAGTGCTATGTCGCCTACTTAATATAGGCCTGGAAGAGTCTATTGTGTAGGTAGTTTCCGGTTTCACAATAAATAGATGTTTGGAAACTTTTGAAAACCAATAAAATTACTGAATATCTATATGGTTGCGTTCAGAAAATATTGATTTCAACAAGTTTTAACAGTTGTTACAGTGTTATATTACAAATGTTATGTTCTACAAAGGTCTGAATGGTATTGAGATTTACATGGAAAAGCAACCAGTTTTGGCTACATTTTCAACGTTAAACATAGTTGTTTGGAAATATGAATAGCTGTTTGGAAACATTAGAAAACTAATAAAATTATTGAATATCTATATATGCATCTTTCAGAAGATATTGATTTCAACAAGTTTTGGCTATTTTTTCAACGTTAAACAAGCTTGTTTGAAAGTTTGAATAGATATTTGGAAACTTTAGAAAACCAATAAAATTATTGAATATCTGTATGTTTGCGTTCAGAAAATATTGATTTCAACAAGTTTTAACAGTTGTTACAAAGTTATATTACTGTAACACCCCTTGTGAGCTCCGTGCAATTTCTCCGGCGGCCGTTCTCCACGCTGTGATGTTGCCAGGGGTTTGTTGAAAAAGTCGAAGTCTTAAGCTGGGGGCACAAGATAAACCATTGAAGGAACGAACTTCCACAACTTAGATGAGTTTAATCGACGCTTTATTTCGTTCAGATTTAGTCTTGCCGTTGGGGTAAGCGATGTGACACGCAGCTCTAACTCTAACTAATGGAGATCAAATGCCGAACCGACCGACTCAGACGAACGGAGTTTCACTTCTTCAGTGTGCCTGACACACGCAGCACTTCAAGCACACGCCCGGCTGAACTGCTCGGCTCGGAAAAATCACTTGTATTTATATTGAAATAATCGGAAGTCCACTAGACCACCGGGTGAAAACAAAAGATAAGCATTGGCGACTGTAAGTTCAAAATTTCAAGGTACTTAAATTTTGCTTCCTTTGATGTGTAAACATCCCGCGGACATCCCGTCTGCACTCGGCCTCCAACGATGTATTTTCCAGGATTTTTTTTATCTTTTTATCTTAACAAATCCTCGTGTGAAGGCCGTCAGATGTTTTTATAGCCCTGGCACTTTCTCAGTAGCCAGGGTTTTTTTTCTTTTCTTTTTTTTATTGCCTGGAGAAAGGGAAAATTCTATTATCTTTTCTTTATTTCCTTAATGTGTTGTCGAGATACAGTAAAGACAGTTTTTGACCTGGTCATCTAAAATCTATTTCCTAAACGTTTATCTTTTATCACATCAAATCACTTAGTCAAATATTTTATTGGAATACTGGTAGGATTTAACAGTAATCTGATGCCCTTTTCTCTTCCACAAATTTACTTATAAAAGAAAAAGCGTTTATTTATTTATTTTTTCCCTTAGTACTTTTGTTAAACGAAACACACGTTTTTAAACTATTTTTCTATTCTTAACCGTTTTCTATTCTTAATTTATTAAAATAAAATACACATTTTACAAATCCACCTTAATATACGCCTAGTTATCGTGTCACATTACAAATGTTATGTTTTACAAATGTCTGAATGATATTGATATTTTCATGCAAAATCAAGCTGTTTTGGCTACTTTTTCAACGTTAAACATGGTTGTTTGGAATTTAGAATAGCTGTTAGGAATCATTAGAAAACTAATAAAATTTTTGAATATCTATATGGTATCGTTCAGAAAATATTGATTTCAACAAGTTTTAACGTTTGTTACAGAGTTATATTACAAATATTATGTTTTACTAATGTCTGAATGATATTGAGATTTATATGCAAAAGCAAGATGTTTTCGCTATTTTTCAACGTGAAACATACTTTTTTGAAAATTTGAATAGATGTTTGGAAACTTTAGAAAACCAATAAAATGATTGAATATCTATATGGTTGCATTCAGAAAATATTGATTTCAACAAGTTTTAACAGCTGTTACAAAGATATATTACAAATTTTATGTTTTACAAATTTTTTAATTATATTTAGATTTGCATGCAAAAGAAGCTTTTTTATTGCTTTATCAACGTGAAACATGCTTGTTTGAAAATTTGAATAGATGTTTGGAAACTTTAGAAAACCAATAAAATTATTGAATATCTATACGGTATCGATCAGAAAATATTGATTTCACCGAGTTTTAACAGTTGTTACAAAGTTATATTACAAATATTATGTTTTACCAAGGTTGAAAGATATTGAGATTTACATGGAAATGCGAGCTGTTTGGGCTACTTTTTCAACGTGAAACATAATTTTTTTAAAATTTGAATAGATGTTTGGAAACTTTAGAAAACCAATAAAATGATTGAATATCTATATGGTTGCGTTCAGAAAATACTGATTTCAACAAGTTGTAACAGTTGTTACAAAGTTATATTGCAAAGGTTATGTTTTACAATGCTTTCAATGATATTGTGATTTACATAGAAAAGCAAGCTGTTTCAACGTTATAAATGCTTGTTTGAAAATTTGAATAGATGTTTGGAAACATTAGAAAGCTAATGAAATTATTCAATATCTATATGGTATCGGTCAGAGAAAATTTATTTCAACTAATTTCAATAGGTTTAACAATGTCATATTACATATTTTATGATTTACAAGGGTTTAAATAATATTTAGTATTATCTGCAATAGCAAGCAGATTTGTTTACGATTTCTACGTAAATTTTACGATTAACAAAGGTTTAAATTGTAATATAATTTTGTGAAAACTTTTGAAAATTGTTAAAATCATTAGTTCCTGATCGATACCATATAGATTTACATTAATTTT
The DNA here is from genome assembly GCA_903632075.3 of Acanthosepion pharaonis. Lineage (NCBI taxonomy): Eukaryota > Metazoa > Mollusca > Cephalopoda > Sepiida > Sepiidae > Acanthosepion > Acanthosepion pharaonis. The sequence goes on from CAHIKZ030003198.1 coordinate 46,683, forward strand.
ATTGGCTTCCTAATGTTTACAATAAGGTATTTCAATTTTCATGCATCAGTGGTTAACGTTGAAAAATTAGGCAAAACAGCCTGCTTTGCAAGGATATATACATATTATTCAAACCTTTGTAAAACATAAAATTTGTAATATATCTTTGAGGAAACTGTTGAAACCTGTTAAAGTCAATATTTTCTTATAAATACCATATCGATTTTCAGTAATTTTATTGGCTTTCTAATGTTTCCAAAGAGCTATTTCAATTTTCACGCAAGAGTGTCTCACGTTGAAAAAGTAGCCAAAACAGCCTGCTTTTGCATGGAAATCTCCATATTATTCAAACTTTTGTAAAACATAAAATTTGTAATATGACTTTTTTAATCTGTTGAAACTTGATAAATCCATATTTTCTAATCGATACTATATAGAATTTCATTAATTTTATTGGTTTCTTATGTTCCAAAGAGCTATTTCAATTTTCAAACAGCAGTGTTTAACGTTGAAAAAGTAGCCAAAACTGCCTGCTTTTGCATGGAAATCTCTGTATTATTCAAACCTTTGTAAATCATAAAATTAGTAATATAACTTTGTGAAATATTTTGAAACTTGTTAAAATTATTAGTTTCTGATCGATACCATATAGATTTTCAGTAAATTTATTGGGTTTATAATGTTTCCAAAGCGCTATTTATATTTTCATGCCAGAGTGTTTAACGCTGAAAAAGTAGCCAAAACAGCTTGCTTTTTCATGGAAATTTCTATATTATTCAAACTTTTGTAAAAAATAAACTTTGTAATATAATTTTGTGAAATCTGTTGAAACTTGTTAAAATCAACATTTTCTGATCCATTTTTTCCATAGAGATTTTCATTAATTTTATTGGCTTTCTAATGTTTCCGAAGAGCTATTTAAATTTTCAAGCAAGAGTGTTTAATGTTGAAAAAGTAACCAAAACAGCTTGCTTTTGCATGGAAATCTCTACATTATTCAAACATTTCAAACTGTAATATAACTTTGTGAAATCTTTTGAAACTTGTCAAAATGAATTGTTTCTGATCGGTACCATATAGAATTTCATTAATTTTATTGGCTTTCTAATGTTTCCAAAGAGCTATTTAAATTTTCATGCAAGAGTGTTTAACGTTGAAAAAGTAGCCAAAATAGCCTGCTGTTGCATTGAAATCTCTATATTATACAAACCTTTGTAAAATATAAAATTTGTAACATAATTTTGTGAAAACTGTTGAAACTTGTTAAAATCAATATTTCCTGATCGATACCATATAGATTTTCATTAATTTTATTGTCCTTCTAATGTTTCCCATGAGTTATTTCAATTTTTCAACCAAGAGTGTTTAACGTTGAAAAAGTAGACAAAACAGCTTACATGGAACAGCATGGAAATCTCTATATTACTAAAACCTTTGTAAACCATACAATTTGTAATATAACTTTGTGACATCTTTTGACACTTGTTAAAGTTAATAGTTTCTGATCGATATCATACAGATTTTCATTGCTTTTATTGGCTTTCTAATGTTTCCAACATCTATATTATTCAAACCTTTGTAAAACATAAAATTTGTAATATAACTTTGTGATTTATTTTGTAACTTGTTAAAATCAATAGTTTGTGATCGATACCATACAAACTTTCATTAATTTTATTGGCTTTCTAATGTTTCCAAAGATTTATTTCAATTTTCAAGCAAGAGTGTTTAACGCTGTAAAAGTAGCCTAAACAGTCTGCTTTTGCTTGGAAATCTTTGTAAATCATAAAATTTGTAATATAACTTTGTGAAAACTGTTGAAGCTTCTTAAAATCAACATTTTCTGATCGATACCATATTGAATTTCATTAATTTTATTGGCTTTCTAATGTTTCCAAAGAGCTATTTAAATTTTCAAGCAACAGTGTTTAATGTTGAAAAAGTAGCCAAAACACCTTGCTTTTGCATTGAAATCACTATATTATTCAACCCTTTGTAAATCATAAAATTTGTAATATAACTTTGTGAAAACTGTTGAAACTTCTTAAAATCAATATTTCCTGATCGATACCATATAGAATTTCATTAATTTTGTTGCCTTTCTAATGTTTCCAAGGGCTATTTAAATTTTCATGCAAAGCTTTTTAACGTTGAAAAAGTAGCCAAAACAGCTTGCTTTTGCATGGAAATCACTATATTATTCAAACCATTGTAAGACATAAAATTTTAATATAAGTTTGTGAAATCTTTTGAAACTTGTTAAAATCAATAGTGTATGATCGATACCACATAGATTTTCATTAATTTTATTGGCTTTCTAATGTTTCCAATGAGGTATTTAAATTTTTAAGCAAGAAATCTCTATATTATTCAAACCTTTGTAATACATAAAATTTGTGAAATCTGTTGAAACTTGTTAAAATCAATTGTGAACGTGAATGAAAAGATAAGGTACTTAGCCTTGGAGTTGAATGCTGCTCTTTGAAATTGCCCTGCTCTCATTAGAGGTTGGTATTATATCAGCGTGCAATTTTACACCGGCGTTATTCAGACGTGTGAAGCGCCCTCTCTCTGTCTGTTTGTCTGTCTGTCTCTCTCTCTCTCTCTCTCTGACATGGGTAAATTAACAGTCTTGCAACTTGCGCATGACTCCCTGTTACTGCTATATATTAACTTGATTCGTTAGGTGTGATTCTGATACCTCAAAATACAATACCTAGGTCTTCAATTAATCCGTTCACCTGAAGTGGTTCTCAGTCTGTGAAAACCTATGATCACTGACAGCTCTGAAAACAATTTTGACTCAAACTGCTATCTGTAATTGTATATAAAGGTACTCCGAATCTTGCTACCCATGTGTTAATGAAAGCAGTAGCGATATTTTGTGCAGTTATTTCAGTTAGTGGAAACGCCTCTATAGAACTACTAGATAGTAGTTCTATCAATCTTGATTAATATATACCGATAGGGCGAAAAAAGGGAGTCTTTTTAGTTTCTTACTGGCGTTAATTGACCCACCATGTCTAAATGCACTCTTTGAAAGCGCTAAGAAGGTAGTTCGAATGCTTGTACTTCACTCTTGGTATGTTAAATAATTTTTGCTTGCTGGCCACTTTGGTACGCTTTGCAGAACTGATTTGTCCATCCGTGGCCAATAATATCTTGATTTTAATAAACGTAATGTGGCTGATTTTCCTGGGAGTGACAATGCGTGCAGACTATCAAACACAGATTTCCTGAGCTCTTGCGATACAAAATGTCTCGGAAATGGTAACAATATGTCGCACTTGGGTTTTACCTGTTTGTCTTTTAATTAAGTTCTTCATCCGAATACAGGTGATTGACAATTTCCTGTACACTTGCCAAGCAGTCTGCAACAATATTCTTCAGTCCTCTTATATGAGAAATGTCTATGATATATTCTCTTATTAAGCTCAGATTACGCTGTTTTTTAAAGGTAAAATGGCTTAGTGAAAGCACTATATAAAGGTTTTTGATCTGTTAACAAAAGAGTATCCCTACCTTCTATGAGATGTTTAAAGTGCAACACTGCTAGATATGCAGCGAGCAACTCACGATCGAAGGTGGAATATCTTTGTTGGATCTATGACAACTTTCTAGAGAAGAAACCAATGGGAACAGGCTAGACCTTTATCATTTGATGTAGAGCGGCACCTACCGCATGATTCGAACAACTTAATAATGATTCTGTGACAACTTAATAAGTTTTAACGTTCAAATCTGGGAAGGCTAATGCTGTTGTTATGCTTGATAATGACTTCTTCACCGCTTAGAAAGAAGGTAATTCTTCTGCAGTTAAAATCAGTTGGTTTGCATTAGGATTCAAACAGGATTCTGTGAGTGGGAATATTAAGTCACTAAATTTTGGTATCAATAGCCAGTTTACCGGCCGCTATTATTGCTTCAAAAAAGTATACGGAATTAAAAGAAGCTATAATGGTGCGGCACGAAAGAACAAAGCCAGAAATGTTTGCAAAATTAATGGCCAAAACACAACCGACGGGTAGACCGTCAGCATATTAATGGCGACAGCCAGCAGAGTCAGAGTGGGAGACGAAATTGTTTAACCAGGCACTTCACCCAGAAATAACGCCGGTGATAGCAGCAGTAAAAGATGGCTCTCTGATGGAACTGGGTACATTGGCTGATGAAATATAGCCATTTTTAAAATCCAGAATGGTACAAGACGCCACTACGCCTCAAGCGAACAGATACTCTACACCCACTCTCTCCACTGGTGCAAACCCCAGAACGACCTATAACTCCGAACACTTCTATGAGAACCAGAGTCCTAAATTATGTACTACAGAGAGAAGTCTAGAACATGCAAACCGTGGTGTAGGTGGCCAAATAAGTCTAACTGCAACATAATGCCCATTTTGAGACCTTCTTCACCTGCCAAACATCCTATCACTCAAGCCTCGGAAAACTACGAATGCGAATTGCATCAGCAACCAGTAATTCGCAATTATTTGAGGTTGTTACTAAAATTGGGATGGGTGATATAAAATTTGTGATAGACACGGGTGCCTCTATAACCATCTTCCTGCAGAGAATGGCACTTGGTCTAAACCTAAATTCTACTCCCGTGAAATTATCAGCAGCAAATGGAAAAGAAATTGAGTGCTTCGGCGAAGCAGTAATCGACTTTGGAATTCTTGATCTACGCCGTACATATACGTGGACTGTAGTAGTCACGGATACCTAAACCCCATCTTAGGTGCAGACTTCCTGCATCATTATGGTCTAATTTTGGACTGTAGAAATGGCAGACTTATTGTTGAGACAACATACCGACAAGGAGGATTGGCCACTGCACAGATCCAAAAAACAACGGTGGACAACCACAATAATCCACCAGAAGAACAACAATTTCCAAAGCTCTCCAGACCACGTACGGAGCAGCCTCTCAAACCAATGGAATGGTCGAAAGGTTACACCGCACCCTAAAAACAGCGTTCTTGACGAGAAAACAGAGCTGGTTGGACACATTATCAAGTATACTGCTTGGCATTAGGAATATATCTAATGAGCAAGGCTTCTCCCCAGCTACTGCTGTCACAGGAACCGAGTTATTGCCCTGACCTGACAAAAGAGGATGTAACAAAAATTGTCAAGGAGAGGCAAGAGTTGAATTAAAGCCTCCTCTTGGAAGGACAGTTGCATACAACTCAAAACCCTTTTATACCCAAACAACTGAAGCCATACTAGCATACAACTCAAAACCCTTTTATACCCAAACAACTGGGCCATACTTAATTAAAGTAATTAAAAAAGAAGACAAATATTTTGTCATAGAGACATTGGCTGGTGATGAGCAAACAGTTTCAATTGAAAGCCCAACAGAAAATACTTCATCTCCAACACATGACACACAGGAACCAGTCGTCACACGCTCATGTAGATGGATTCATTTTGCAAGAAATAATGACCATTTTTATTACACATAAAAAATACAAATGACTCGTACATAAAACAAACAAAAAAAAATAACAAGGTCTTAGACACTCACACAATTAACTTGCTTTTTAATGCATCCTTACATACTTTCGGGTGGGGATGTATTGTGGGGTTTGTATATTGATAAAATAAAAAAAAACACAATAAGATAAAAGAAATACAAAAAAAGAATCTCCTAGGATGCTTCCCTGACAGGAAGAACAAATGGCGCATGCGCGAGAAAAGACAAACAAGCAGAATCGCTCTCTTTCTCCCCTGAACCTTCAACGGGTCAACATGTGTCTTGTCCCCGGGAAGGCATTCTCCTCAACAGACCGTTGTTACTGTAATAAAGTTCCCAAATCCATTTCCAGTGTCTCGGCCTCCTTCTTCCCTTTTTACTTTTTTTAAAAATTATTTCAGAACAAAAACTCTTATCCCTTGTAGATTCTCTTACCAACAGCAACTAAAGAACCATATACATCGCAAAAATAAGTGTACTGGGACGATGATACTAGAAACAACCAAATAAAGGGGGCAACATGTCAGTGTATTAACGTGAAATTTCTCCCGTTTGAAACAAGCGACAACAAGTCTGATAGAAAGTTTAACATTCAATATAAACAAGACAGTGAACGAAACAGACGAGAACGATCGAAGTTCACGTAAATTAGAAAGACAAACTTTATTTACAATAAAAACCACAAAAAGAATAATACATAAATTGCAATAATAATGGATTGTTAGTGCTATGAGAATTTTCCCCGCCATTTAGCATGGAATATATAAAAAAGTGATTTTGTACTTACAAACAGCGGAAAAGAAAAGGATAACTCAGATATTTTCATCTTATTCTTAACTGTTAACATATTTATAATAGTTCCAAACGGTTATAAATTTGACACTTGAAAATTTTCGGTAAACTACCGAGGATATAAAAGGCAACTTTAGGCTTACAAAAAACATGCATTCTTTGTGAAATAAATGTACATACGTAAATATGACAAAATGTTTATTATAATTATTTTAATTTCCAACACTATCAACAATTTTGTCACCTTTTAACACAACTATGTTGTAACGTAGGGAAGGTTACTGAATAGAATAATCACACGAAGGTTAGCAATGAAAGATAATACTTAGGACAAGAACAACACATATAAGATTCGCCACTGACACGTAATCAACTGCTAGAAGTGAGTCGTGTGAATTCCACAGCAGACAGTATCTAGCAACTGCCCTACGCAGTCAGATGTGGCACAAGTCCGAATTTAATGTGGGGTTCCCGAGCCCGTAGGCTCAGCTAAAAATTCCCTGTAGACCCCCGTATAAAACAGGACCGGGTAGGTGTTTCCCGAGATGAGGCTCTGTTCTTCGGCTTAGCCCTGTCTGGGGATGCTCTCTGCCAGGAGATAGCTTAACCAGCCCAGCTGAAGACGAATCTATATGTGTGGGTCTGCGGTCTGCAGACCAACACATACAGTATTCACTACTGTATTTATGGGAACTCATTATCGTCCGTAGGTATGCTACCAACACACCCCTTTTGGGATTTAATCTGTACAAAGTCAATATTTTTTTCTTTTTTGTGTTTACTTCGATTCTTTCCGTATCCCTTTTTTTTTCTTTTATTCCGTCACTTTCGGATACAATATCTCCGGAGCTTTCTGAAGGATGTTCAAATCGAAAGTATCAAAAATAACCTCGATAGGTTCAACTTCGTCTAGAGTAGTGTTTTCAGTTGAATATCTACTTTTAATTCGATTATAGTATCTCTTGTGCACTATTCCAAGACCTTTTACTAGATCCTGCCAATTCTTCGGACAACAGTTCCGACTTCCCAATATGTTTTATTTGACTGGTACAGACGGTAAAAAAACCTTTTGATCAATTTTATGAAAAAATTTTGTCAGGCTTTTGTACCGCATGATCATGTTTTATCTATTTTTTAATTTTTTTTCTTATTGGGTATAAGTTTGTCAAAAACTGATCGTATTTTTCGCGCAAACATAATTCATGACCGAACTCGCATTTCTATTCGGTATAAGCCTATACCAGTGGCGTATCTAGAGTAAACGTCACCCGGGGCGGTCAGCTCAAATGTCACCCCAATGACCCCCATTCACCCTATGCTGAATGGTTAGCTGTAGCTAAATTTTCATACATGCTCTACATCTACTTTACTCTACTGACCGGTAGGTTACTGTTTACATGTATGACCCAAGACAAAATCCAACACCACAAAATAATCAGTTCAAATCAAAAGATATTTAAAATGCAACTGTTCACTTTCAGAACAACTAAATACAAAACACGGCAATACACAAAAGAATAACATTCGATACTATGGTCTTAGAATGAATGTTTTCTTGTTTTCATCGTCAAAATCTGTTTGTCTTGTAAGCTCGTTTTCAATAGACAGCACAGCCAGATCCGACAGTCTTGACTTGGCTCATGGTTGACGTAATTTTCTGTTGCTAATTTTCCGGTGTCAATTTTCCGTTGCATCATTTTCTGGGTACCATTTAATTATCAATGATGTTTGAAAGTATTTTTCTTGACAAAAATGTTCTATTTAATTTTTAAGCATTTTTCGAAACATTGTAAATCAACTGCATTCTTTTGAAGGTTACCTAGAGAATTTATGCAAAGTTTATTTTTTGTTTTTCTTTATACAAGTAAAATAAATTTACATCGTATTTTGATGTTATTTTGATTTTAGTTTTAGTGATAATTTAAAAACAATATATCTTTATCATTAGTACCAATAATGGAAAATTAAGTTAAAAATTTAAAAGAATTGTTGGGACATTAGTGTCGTTAAATCTATCAGAAGGATTTGTTGTTAATGGTTGTGTGTTTCACTGCGTCCCAAACAAATAAACAAACAATCGTTATGTTCAAAGCAAGAAAAACGAGACATATATAGATTAAAAACAATACAACATTTATATACAATTGGTCATTTACAATCTGGAATAAAATCTGTGTGAATTGTCTTGCGTAAGTTTGTATGTGTATGTTTGAAATAATGAATGTCTCTTGTTTCGTAATGTTCGTTAATTTCTTGTTTGTGTCGAAGATTGTGATAGTGAAATTTAAAGGTTCTGAAAAAGAGTTTGTTCGAAGTAGTCTACCCTTAATCGTATTTGTATTCCTTATCTTAGTAATGAATATAATTCATTATATATAAGGAACTAAGTAAAAAGGTTCAAGAATCGTTCGTCGAATGTTCAGAGTGAGTCAGTGAATGTTCTTTGAAAGCGCGGCAAAATTATGGTTCGAAACGTCGTGGGTATTTTAGCAATTACTCGGTGAGTTAGCGAGACTGACTGAATGAAGTTGGTAATTTTCTTTAACGTCTGGTCAGCGATGACTAAGACGGGAGTCGGTGAAATGTTACATCTTGAAAGTTGGTAATTATGATTCGAAACGTCGTGGAGTATTTTAGCAATTACTCGGTGAGTTAGCGAGACTGACTGAATGGGGCTGTCTGCTTTTCCTTTTATATTATTTGAGTTTCCAAAAGTGGCTCAACTCGTTTTGGCGCAATTTCTGTTTCTGTAAACGATTGACCAATGGAGTTGCTTGCTTCGATTTTCGCCATTTCTATTGGTTGAGGTTTTTAGTACGTAGGCGTACGATTTTGGACTCTGCTTTTGTTAGGTTGGAAAGGTAAGGATAATGGATGAGTCCACAGAATCGTTTAGGCACAAATTTTTCCGATAACGTTTCCGATACCCCCAAAAGTTCCGATTTTTCCGATTCTCGATTCCGATTCCGATTAATCATCCCAACACTAGTAGATATATTCAAAATTAAATCGCTAACTTAATGGAAAATTGTATCTCAGCGAATTGATACACAGGCAAGACTGAAATTGTTGCACTTTTGGCTTCGTATTTCGCTTTGTTGTTATTAATGATGCAGAGTTAAACACCATATCAGCCGATAAAATGTTACAACAATGTCTCTTGTAGAGTGTAGCAACTGAAACACATGAAAGCTGAAAACATTGCTATTTTTCCTACTCACAAATTTCCCGACAATTTATTAGAAAATTTCTGACGGGAGGACAAACCTGGGGGGGGTCATTAATCATTTGGGGGGGTCATATGACCGCCTGCGAAACCCTGTGTCTCCACCACTGTTTTCAGACTAATTTTGGTTGAAAAATTTTGTTGGGGGTGACATTGTGTCACCCCCTCCTGTGCTGGCACCCGGGGCGGTCCGCCCCCCTCGTAATACACCACTGACCTATGCACCTGTAAAAATTGCTGTAATGCAGCATCTGTGGATGCATCGATAGCTTTTTAGAGCCCTTTTGAAGGTATCCACAAAACGCTCTGGCAAGGGGCAATTGTGCTGTACCACAAACATTTTGAAAAATTCCTTAAATTCTTTCGATGTAAATTGAGTGGCGTTATCCGACACAATCGAATCTGGTACTCCGAACCTCGCGAGCAATTGGTGTAGAAACTGAATTACTAATTGTGTGGTTGACTTGTTACATCTGAATATCTCTGGCCACTTTGAAAAACTCTCTACGACAATTAGATAATATGTTCCATTAAGTGGACCAGCAAAATCAACATGCAGACGTGTTAGTTTCTAGCCATTGGTTGAACTTAATTGGTGGTGCTTTTAGCTGCCAACGCACAACCTTTGCATGACTTCAGACATTCAATGTCTTTATCCATGCTACGCCAGTTTACGTAACTTGTCATTAAGCTTTTCATTCTGGATATACTAGGATGTACTGCATGAAATTCTTTCAGGATTCTCTTTTGTAGTGCCAAAGGTACCACTACTCTTTCGCTGTGCATGAGAACGTCATCGCACATTGAATATATTCCCGAGTCTGCTTTAGTCCTGTCTTTAAGTGTTTTCTTCATCTCAGTAATCAATTTGTTTTCCAACGCTTTACTCTTTATACCTTCCAACATCACAGGTAGTTCCCGCGCAGTATTGCATAGTACGTTTTTTATCTCTACTTCCGATTGTAGAGAAACCATGACCGTGTCTTCTAAAGGTTCATTATTCCTTGGAATAAGTCTGGACAACCCATCCGCATGACTTAATTTACACGATGGCAAGAATTCCATTTTAAAGTCGTAATTTAGTAAAATGGTTCCCCATCGTTGTAACTAGCCGTATGAGTCGGTAGTCCTTTTTTGGATCCATAAATCGCTATCAACGGTTTGTGATCTGTTTGTAGAGTAAACCTCCCGTGAATGAATCTATGACATTTTTTCAAAGCAAAGACAAACCCTAAACTTCCCTTTTCAATCACGGAGTAATTTTTCTCAGCTGGAAGAAGCGTCCTGGATACGTGTGCAATCGGTTTAATCGAACCGTCTTCTGCATAATACCGTACGAACTAGCGTCATTTGCTACGATATATCTTCTTTTTGGACCGTCGTGTGTCAAGTCTGATATTTTTTTTTAATTTTCTCAATTTATAATAACTTGCTAACTCCAAGAAACTTTGTAGGGTACTGACATTTACAGGAGCAAACATGTCCTTTATAGCACTGGCGCGTGCTGGATATGGTTTCCTGCCGTTCTAATTATCTGACTTAAATATTTAATTTTGTCCAGAAAGAATTCATACTTCAGTTTGAATACATAGTCCTGAATTCTTCTGAAAACTTCGAAAATATTTTTCTTGTGTTCTTCTGGATTTTCACTTTTCAAGAAAATATCGTGAAGAGACGCAACTGCAAAGTCCAGTCCACTCAGCATTGTGTCCATTACTTGCTAAAAAATCGCTGGAGTGACCTTTATGCCGAAAGGCAAACGATTAAATTTGTACTTCCTATGATGTGTATTTATGGTCAGTAATCTTGGAATCTGAAGATATGCGTCACTTAGGTTGATTATAGAAAATATCCGATTCCCACTAAGCTGCGCAAAAGACTCTTCCGGCACCGGAAGTGGGTAATGATAACTTTTGAGGGCATCGTTTAAGCCCGTGGAAAAATCTGCACAGACACGTATCTCTTTCGTATAAATGGTTGGCGAAGCCCAATCACTATATTCCACTTTGGATAAAACACCCATTTTTCGAGTCTATCAAGCTCGTCATTAATTTGTTTTAGCGAAGCAAATGGTACATTTCTTTTATTTTTAAAAACTAGTTTTACGTTTTATTTTAGATCGAATTTAGCTTTCATTTCCTTGCACCTGCCTAAACACACCAGATAATACGTCTGGGAATTTAGCTTTTAATTCTTCTTTTAGACTTTCTGCTTCGTTAGTAAAACCTTTCACTTTTTGGCAAAACGTATTGATCGGACTGTTCCATAAATTGAACTGTTCCATCCAATCTGTTCCAAATAGGTTATTCGTATTTTTCATTACAAAAAGTCTTAACTTTAAGGTTTTATCTTTTTACGTTACGAATTTTATTTGCTGTTCTGTAACACTCCGAGCGAGGGGTATGATCACGATGTTGAAAAAGGGCTAGGGTGTTGGACGAGATTTAGGTGAGTCTAGGCCAATAACAGAATTAAAGATTTTGGTCAAGATTCTGACGGAGCGTTTGTAGTCAGTTGCCGAAAATCTGTTGGGACCGGAACAGACTTGTTCTGTGAAGGGCCGAACAATTCAGAGCAACCTGCATCTGATCCACACGATCATAGAGAGTGTAAAAGACGACGATGAGGCCGCGATGATCAATTTGGATCAGTCGAAGTCATTTGATAGGGTTGACCATCGCTACCTTGCTACTGTCCTGCAGGCCGCTGGATTGGAACCCAACTTCTGCCACTGGATTAGCCTGCTGTATTGCTCACCCAGTGCTGTGGTACAGGTGAACGGGAAGCTGTCGGGCGCTTTTGCGCTATCTCGGTCGGTTTGTCAGGGTTGTCCACTGTCGCCCCTTTGGCCTTGGAGCCTCTCCTTCGCCAGCTTAGGGACAGGACGTGCAGTCCGGCCCTACGCGGTATCGCTGTCTCTAGTAGGGCTCGTGCCAGGGTTTCCGCATACGCTGATGAGGTATCTATTTTCGTGTCGTCCCGCAGCGACATTGAGATGGTACTGAAGGCGCTTGAACGGTACGAAAAGGTGACAGGGGCCAAGATTAACCGCGATAAGTCTTTCGGTTTGCGGTTAGGTGCCTGGAAGGGGGTCGATCTTCCGGGGCCCTTTAGCTGGACAGACAGTCCTGTCCACATTCTCAGAGTGTGGTTTGGACCCGACCTGCAGCTGCAGAAAAATTGATCAGAAGTACAGACAAAGGTCGACACGGCCGGACAGACTTAGCGTCGACGGAGGTTGTCCGTGAAGGGCAGGGCGGAGGCGTGTGTCACTTACGTCTTCCCGACTGTCCTTTACCGCTTGTCTGTACTTCCCCTCTGTAAGCGACATAAGAAGGCGCTCGAGCGCTTGCTATCCACCGGGGGGACGCAGGCATAAAGTCGACAGAGGTGTCTGTGCACAACGACCGTGTCATGGGGTGCTGCGAATGTTGCACTTGATGAATCACAAACTCGCTTCGAGGTTGGCTTTCCTACGACAATCATTGACAGGAAATTCGATTGTAAGGGACTCCTTCCCTTTCCTTACTATCATTCCTCCCATCTCGCGGCTTGAGCGCCGTAGTAAACCCCGGGATCAATGGGTCGATCGGCCTTCTGGGCCATTCCTCGGTCCAGTGACCCTTCTTGGCCAAGGAGAGTCTTCTATCGAAGGATAGTGGAGTGGGGGAGCGAAGGATCTTTCATTCTCTTGTAACCCCTTGTGTACTAGTTTCATTCCTACCTAGTTGGGGTGAAATGATTAAAAAAATTATTCCTATGTTTTGAAAAAAAGAGTTTGGTTTATTTCAGTTATTTATCTTTTCTCTTTTCACAGTCACATTGTGGTGCTGAACAGAGGATCAATGTGGAGTCCTAGATATTTAAATCCAACTCTTTCCAAAGAAGAATTAGCCCAAGAACTGGATGAAATAGATGCAAGAAAATATCAACCAATTAAGGCTGCTCAAAATAATCAGACCACATCTATATTCTATAATCCTACAATTGTGTGAGTGTAATCTTCATCCAACCATAAACATTAATTTCTAAGAATACAGTTGCCATACTAAAGTACAACCTAGAGGCTATTTATAATCTCAGATCTATGTAAGTTTTTCTTTTGTTTGTTATAGATAAAATACTATAATTCTATGTTAAATGTAAAAAAAGATAGTTCTTTTTTTGTTCAACAGTGCTGGATGGTTTTAATATTTTTCATCCCTCTGCTTACTTTGCTCCTTATTGTCAGTGAATAAAATTTTCAGCTGTATTTTAAAAACATACTATAATTACATTTAACATGTAAAAGTAATATTCTTCATTTATAGTAGAAGCAACTAATAGCTGAAGAAAAGACAAGTGAACATATATGAACTGTTCCTATTTGAACAGTGCTGATATCTACATTGATTCACATTATCATTCAATAATTGTTCTGTCAGTGTAAGAAAATATATATTGATATATTTGAAAATCATATTTCTATCTATGGCATTTGTTCATGAAGCTTATCAGTACAAATTATCATATTATAATAGCAGATATCGTGTTTATGGATTTTGAAAAGGTGTATAGCTAGGCATTCATAGAGCCAGGATAATGACAATTTGTCATTTGAAAAGATGTAGATTTGAATGCTAACAGTAACTTGAACTATATATAAATGTATAAAAAATTCTTGCATGATTATAGTTTTTGATAAAGAATTTATTGATGAAGCAAAATATATCTGTATTTAACTTTTAATTAATTTATGATTTATTCATTTATTCCAGAAAATTTACAAACATGATTATGAAGGATGGAAAAAAGCAAGTAGCTGTCTCAATTGTTGATAAGGTAATATTTGTAGGGTGGGAAACATTACTTTTATAAAACTATCAAGAGCACATCAGGGGCAATTTGAATATTTTGGAGGTGCAATTTGGAATTTGGTGAGAAGAGCAAAAACGTTTTGTGGCTGAGTATTGGCTTGTGTTATTGCTTTAATTGATTAATTCTAGAAATCTTGTACTTTTTAAAAAAGAAGTAAACAAATACTAATTTAGTAAATATTTTCAAATATTTGCTAAATTTTCATGATTTTACAATTGACCAATTATGAAAGTTTTGATTATAATAAACGTTGTTTAAAAGTTCTACTAAGTATCTAGTTTGTTCACATAACAGATTATGTTTTCAGATATTTTAGTATGAAATTTCAGCAGGTTTGTCAGGGCTGTATTTTTTTCATTAGGAACTAGAAGGAATTTTATAGCTTATATTTTCATTTATATCTATATTCATTTTTATCTTCTATCCTTTATTTATTTTTTCATCTTTTATTAATGCATTTTTTGCATATATGCTAATTAGGAAAGTTCACATCATTTAAGTAATTTTTTTGTCTTTGTTTCAGATGCTAGCAAACATTAAGACTGTTCAGATTTTAAAATACCATTCAGCCTCCGATATAGAGAAAGCTGGAATTGTATTAAATCCTGTAACAATTTTTCATGAAGCTCTTGAAAACTGTAAACCAGTTTTGACTTTGACCAAAGTTTACAAAGGTGGTGTGCGATACAATGTAAGTATTTCTGCTTTAATTCTACTTTGCAATGAACAAATAGATTAGTTTCTAGATTCAGAAAATTTTTTTTATTGCAACTGCTGGCATAAAATCAATAAATTAAGAAATTAGATATAAAGATATTCCATAATAATATTTTAGAAAGTATGCAAAACTGCACTGATTTAGAGCTTGAAAACATGTCAAAACAGTGAAATTCCTTCTATTTCAAATGCTGATATCATAAATATTTCGAGGCTATTTTTATAAACAAAATTTAATCTTTTCTCTGTCTAAAATTACAATTCTTTCTCATCTGTGATGATTAGTTTTTATTTCACGTCTATTTAAATTCCGTCATTATATGCTGGTGCTTTTTCGCGAGTTTTTGAAGTTGACAATTTATTAATTGTAATTTTTAAACTTGTTACACTCTGAGTTGTCTCCCATCTTAAAAAAATAAGTTCACTTTAAAACATTTGAAAATCCCTAAAATTATTGAAAATCGATTTGGTTTTGATCGATAAATACTGATTTTAACAAGTTTCAACAGGTTATACAAAGTTATATTCAAAATTTTGTTTTTTTTTTTTTTGTTCCACGTATCATGCCACTCCGGATGTCTCAGTTATTACCCTTTAACCCAACTCTCCAAGTTTTTGTACACTTCTGCTGTGGCCTGGTATTGAACTCTCAACTCTTTGGATCTAGTCACTGGATCTTTATCACCTGAAGAAGGCAGAAAACCCCTAAAATTACTAAAAATCGATTTGGTTTCGATCGATAAATATTGATTTTAACAAGTTTTGACAGCTTACACAAACTTATATTAAAAATTTTGGTTTTTACAAACTTTTGAAAACAATAAAATTTCTATTGAAATTGACATTATTTACGCCAATTTCGATTACTTTTGAGTTTTGATACATTAAACTAAACACTGTTATTTTAAAATGTAATTTAGTGTTTAAAGACATTCGAAAACCCCTAAAATTAATGAAAATCGATTTGTTTTCGATCAAAAACAATTGATTTCAACAAGTTTCGACACCTTACACAAAATTATATTAAAAAAATTGTTTTTCACAAACTTATGAATACATAGAAAATGTACTAGCTGGAGATGCCATTTTACGCCATCTCCCATATTTTTCATAAAGGAAACAACGTTAAAAAAGTAATTTAATTTTTTTAAAAACTTTTGAAAAACACTTAAATTATTGAAAATCGATTTGTTTTCGTTCGAAAACACTTGTTTCTAACAGGTTTCGACAACTTATACACAGTTATTTTTAAGAAAATCTGTTTTTTACAATCTCATGAAAACATTGAAATACACTTGAAATTGACGCATTTAAGCCAATTACAATTACTTTTGAAACCTTCAACATTGCTATTTTGAAATGTAATTTGGTGGTTGAAAACATTCCAAAACCCCTAAAATTATTGATCATACATTTCCGATCGAAAACTATTGATTTAAATAAGTTTTGACATCTTACAAAATAAACAATTACATTTATCAAGTAACACGTGAGCACATGTAAAAACATGAACATGCGCGCGTCCTTCACGGTGTTAAAAAAAAAAAGTAAAATTGGGAAAAAAACGGATATTCATTACAACAATATTTATAAGCCCTTGAAAAGTGGACATAAAAGCACGAAACTTTGGAGTCGGAGAAAATTAAAGTTGTTTGTATAGAAGTAAGTGTAACAAGCGTGTGTGATAGATGTGACATATGTTTATGCTTCTTGTGTGTGAGCAAATTCAAAAGTCAACAGAGGACTAAGGGAGGCGAAAGCGACTCAGCGGCAAAGTTCCTAACTACGTGCGACCTACATCTTACCATTCCTGGGTGAAATAGGAAACAGAGTAAATTACGATACACCAAGTTTGTCCAAGGGAAAATATTCACATTTTGGAATTTAAGAGTTATTTACCTTACATCCTGCTACCAGCATCACTTAGATGGAAGATTTGTTCGATGGGCGATGTTTATGTGTTGTATAGCGGTGCTTATTATATTTAGGTCAAACTTGGAGAAATACTTTCATTAGATTTTATTATATAGCAACAAATGTAAAACACTGATTTTTTTTCCAGTAGAAAATATTAATGAATAAATTTTATTCTAAGGTAAAAATCGAAGCTTGGTTTCTTTCTTTTCACCTCCACGAACAAAAAAGAGCATAGCATGATGAAAAAGACGCCGAACTTGACGAAAACAAAAAATTTTATCGTCTAATGTTCATATTATTAAAGAGGAAAGATCAAAGTATTTTGAAATTATTTTTTACATTTTTTAATCGTTCCTAACACGTCCGAAATTTTCGTTAAAAATCTTGTTTTTTTTCAAAAAAAAAAAAAAAAAAAGGACAGATAATCCATCATTTTCAATCATTTTTTTTCCATTTTATAAAAAAGATGAGAATCTCACTTTGACATTCTTTTTTAAAAATCAATTATCATTTTTTCAAAATTTATTTTAATAGAATCAAAATTATAATGTTTATTTAAAATATTTTGAACCAAGCTTAACTTAGCTTCTGCGCCGAAAAAATGTAATTTGAAAATAAAACAAAGCAGGTCATAACCTTTCGCGTCACTTGACAGGTGACGAAAGACATTTTCATGACGTTTAGATAACTTACGGGAGGATAATTCTTTCTACGGATGGAAGGAAGTGAAATTATTTAGATTTAAGTGAACAAATTATTTACCTTGTTACTTTTAAGGAAAACTTTCAGCGCTTTAATTTTTCAATTTTTTTTTTTTGTACTTAGCTTTCATCCTTTCATTTTTACGTTTATGATGCTTTATGGAAAATATATTATAAAGAAATTAAAAAATAAGACTGTTAAGAGTGAGATTAAATTTCATAAGAATTAATTAAGGTACTATAATTATAAGAATATATTATCTAATTAATTTATAGAACCTTTCTTATGAAATTTTATCAGAATTGTACATAAAATACTATAATTTTATGTACATTTATTACATTTGACTGTGTTATTTGTATTCCCATTCATTTTATTATTAATTTTGATATTTCATTTATGGAAAAATGTCATAATTGAGATTAATATAAAAATAAGATCATATAAATTAAAGTTTAGCAGCAGTAGTTAAATTTCATAAGATGATACTGATACTTGTAGGTACCCTTCTCAGTTGAAATTGAAAAATCAAATTAACTTCTCCATACGTGTTTCGCAAAAGTAAAGGCCTTAACAGCGGAGAACAATGCTGAACTCAAATAAAGCAACTTAATTGTATTCTGGTTGGTCTTCTGTACTTTATAATTACCGCCCGATTATAAACACAAAATTACATTTCTTAATTACTGCGGATCTTCTGATTGGTCAAAATGATACAATTTTCAAAGCGCTAGAAAATGATCTCTCTCATAAGGACACTTAGAAAAACCGATGTGGCTTTTAACTAATTTTATAATATTTAAAAAAAAAACTTAATGTAAAAATCTATTATAATTAAAGAAATAACAAATAATTGTATTAAAAAATCAATTTTCATTGAAAAAATTTTTGCTTCCAGAAAATATTGTCCATATTCATAAAAACAACTAAAAACAAATAAATGCATTTGAAATTAAATAGTATCTTTGTTTTATTGAGTTTTGTATGTTACAATTCAGAGCTGTTTTTCAGTTACTGCGGATCCAATTAAAAAAAAAAGAAGCATGATTTGCATTCTTCAAAGCCTTGTGCTTTTTTTTCTATTGTAATCACTAAAACCGATGTGATCGAAAGAGTTTTTCATAAAATTAGTTATGGGGGGTGTTAATAAATATAAAAAAACATATTTCTGCAATGACTTTAATAAAAAAAAAAAAACATATTTATAATAATTTAGATCATCTATGAATAGTTTCTGAAAGTTTCATTAACATCCGACAATTATTTTTATTTTTGCAAGATTTTCCAAATTAATGTTTTGTGTTTTACAAAAAAAAAAAAAAAAAAAAAAAAAAAAAAAGAAAAAGCGCTAAAATTGTCTATGTTATTTTACTAGTTCCGGTTGGTACAAAGAGAAACAAGGTTTTTAATCAAAATTTAGAATGTTCTAAAAAGAAGGAAAAATTTTAAAAGATAATTAAAAATAACTTTGGTATTTTCTCTTCATAATAACATAAGCATTTAGACGATAAAATTTTGTTTTCATAAAGTTTGGCGTCTTTTTTTTTAGCGATTTCGTGGAGTTACATAAAAAAATATTCTCTGTCAATATAATAAAATAATCATTAAAAATAAAAACGGATTACTAATCTATTATTGTTTATTTATTTATTTATTTAAAGTATAAGGTAGAAATTAAACCGTCGTTTTTTTTTCTTGGTACCACAAAATTATTCTGTCAATTTCAATTGTTAGTATCGTAATTTTACAGAATACGTTTTTTTTATAATAATATTGTTTGTTTGCTCCCTTTTTTTTTTTTTTTATAAATTGAATATTGAAATAAAGTTCTAAGATGATTTATTTGAAAAAAGTACCCGACGCTCGGCAAAAAAAGCAATCATTATTTTTCCATAACTGCTTTCCTGTGATGTTTTGCGGATCTATTACGGACAAACATACATACGGACTCGACTACAAAAAATACAAATGGACATATAACATGCCCGAACATTCATTGGTTAATTCCCGACACTACGTTATTATAGACAACGACCAACAAATCGCAGTAATGACCACAATTTTATCATCGCTCTACGACCGACATAGTCAATTTTGTGCACTTTTGAGCGAAACGGATCACAGAAACTTCCTTAAGTCTCCCTGTAAAGCTCGCTCGCTGATTGGTCGAACATGCCAACCAATTAGATCGTTTTCATTTGAAGATTAATTCTTCCGATTTAAAGCTTATTTAATCTACAGTCTGCTTGCTGCTGGTTGGTCTATAATGACGGTCAACGTGAAGAATGGACCATTCTTCCCCAAAGAAAGTGGAGGTGGGCAGTTACCAAGCAGTTGCATGGGCGAGTTACCAAGCTCTATGTAAAGGAGGAGGGCAGTTCGTCTCAGAACTTTTTTTTGCTGACATTCTTTTTACTTTTTCAGACTGCTGTTTTGCCGCCCGACGATCTGTTGGACTTTACGCCTATTTGTTTGAATTTCATTTTTGGACTGCTGTTTTTGCCGCCGGACTAATTTTCTGGATTTTACCCTTTCTGTTTTGAACGTCATTTTTGGTTGAGTTTGTTTTTTATTATCGCTTTTTTTCACGACTGTTTGAAAAGATTTTGATTTTTTTTTCTTTTCTTTTTTCTCCCCTTTTTATTTTTACCCCCTTAATTTTTGCTCTTTTTCTTCTATTTTTTCTTTTGATTTTCATTCTTCTTTATTTTCGCTTTTACATATATCTTCGTTTTCTTTATTTTGTAACCCCTGTCTGTGATTCGCGTTAATTTCTGACCAACTTTAATTTCTCTTTATTTCTTTAATTCTTTCTTTTTAATATCCGTTAAGTGTTTCTCGTGTATTGTTTTTTATTTATTTATTTTTTTCTGTGCCAAATTTCTCCTAATCTTTGTATTGTCTCTTTGCATTGTCTAACTTGTGTATTTATTTGCTTGACTCGATTTCTTAGCGTCAGCCATTTTTTGTTTGTAACTAGCTCCGGCTATTTTTGGAAGTTTCGTGTTTTTTTTTGTTTTCCTTTTTCATTGTCTAGCGTTTTATTGTTTATTTCGTTTTTTGTGCTTTAAATTAATTTGTCTCGCCTTTGGGCGAATTTTGTGCTTTTATTTTTAGTCTGTATTTTTTTAGGTGAACCTTGGTTAAATTGTTGTCCTTTGTCATTTGGTTTTTGTTGTAAAACTTTTTTATTTATCGTTCTTTGTTTTGGATTTAATTTTTGCTGCTTCGCTTTCGAGCGAGTTTTCTGGTTTTTGTTTAACTGCTTTTTTTCCGTTACTAGAGCGAACTTTGCTTATTTATAGGCGGACTTTTTTTTTACCATCTCTCCCCTCCCCTTCCCTTCGCGGTGTACTTTTTAAAAATGGAGAAGAAAAAAAAAGGCTTCGTCCTTTCTTATTAAAAAGAAAAAAACTCTCATCCCTGACCTAAAGAGGTCAGTTAAAAAACATTTATTTTCGATTAAGAACCCCCCAACCCGACAAAGATGATACGGAGGAATATCCAGTGTTACCGGATACTTCTCAAAGTAAGGACTTGGAGATTACCCACAAAAAAAATCTAAAAAAAAGCCTTTAATGGTCACTAAAAATATGGAGGCCAATAATTAAAAAGCATGATGGAGACCAAAAATGGCCATATGAAATTAGTATGGAGGCCAATAGTGCCTCTAATAATGACAAGAATATGGAAAATTCAGAGGCCGAGGAATCACACTCTTGTTGGAAGCCCCTGCCCCTAGTTGTATAATGTTGCGGAGTTCTTGGAGTGAGCTAAGAGTTACGCACAACTTGTCGTAGACGGTGAACTCTTAGAAAACACCCAGGAACTAAGAAAAATGGATAAAAGAATAGTGTCAGTTTTCGTCGTGGACAAGCGTACGCGCAAAATTTGTCGCTCGATGAAAGACAGTGATAAAATCACTGTCCTTGGGGTTCAAGCCCCTTAGAATTGGGGATGTATTGTTACCCACGCCGGAAGATTGCTTTGCGGCTTCTAGCCGAGATTTGATCACAAAAGATCTGATCCTCCGCACGAAGGCCGAAGAAGGACCATAGTCGCAATTTATGAGGTTCCGCCTCAGGTTATCGTGGAAGACGTCGCGGCATGTCTAGCCCAGTTCGGCGAAATACGGGACGCTTCCTTCGATAGCCTGACCGGGGGAGTGGAGTTTTGAGATACTATTAGATCAAGATACCTTCCTCTCCATCCCCAACTGTATGGTAGTAGGGAGATTGTCATTGTGACCGGCCGTAAACTGGTATGCTGGAAGTGTGGAGTGACTGGTCACCTCTCCTTTTCCTGCCCAGAGAAGAAAGCCTCTGGAATTCAATCTCCTGTTGACCAAAATCCTCCTCTGACCAAGTCTTTACCTACCGCCTCGACTGTAATGGGCATGCCAGATTCTGGGACCGGTACGGTTAAACCTCCGGTTGGCCAAACATCTAAGGCCATTTTCCCCAAAGAGCCTTCGCCCGCTGCTAGTGCAGTTGTGGAGAAGGGGAGGGGAATGGCCGGTTGCTTGTAAAGCCCGAGGGAAGCCCCAGACAGCGGGGTCCCTCAGTCAAGGACGAAAGGAAAAGAAAGACGCGGTGCCCCAGCCTCTCAACTGTCGTTACAAGAAAAGCAAAAGAAGTTTGACCCCGGATTTGAGAAATATGAAAAAATCAAGGAACTCAAAAAGAAATTAGACATGCAGAGACAAACTCAACAACAAAACCCTATTCCTTCAACGTCCTCTACCCGGTCCACCCCTTCACCTAAGAAACGACCTTCCTCCCTGGCAACACCATCCAAATCCCTTCCCCTCAGTAGAGATCCCAGCCCTTATAGACATAGATCCTTTTATACCCCTCTCCACACACTCCGTCCTTCCCCCATTAAAAAAAAAGATCCCCCCACGCCCCTCTGCATACTCCCAGTTCTTCCCCTGTGAAAAATGCGGAAATGCCACCACCCAGGAGCTGAAAGACAAGAAAAAGACAAAGAAACAAATCTATCATTTGGGGGAGGATGTTTACCGCATTTCTCCGGCTCAGGCGCATAAAGGAAACGAGATACCTTCTGTCGATAAAGCAGTTTACCGATGTTGAAGTCCTGCAGAATTTCCCTTTGGCTCTTGAGCTAAGAATATTTGGGCTATGCTGGATGAGGCGATCATGTCCTACAAGATGGCCTTATCGATTGCTATAGTCCAGAACCAGCAGCTGAAAACCTTAAAACAATTGTGTGCAGGGAGGGGCCCAGTTTTAGTTCAGCCATCCCTGTATAGAGCCCTAAAATTGACTTTCCCTTGGGATATTGGCGGAATCTCCCAAGACGGCTACATCAAGAATGAGATGGGCCATGGGTCTATGGGAGAAGCTGTTGGTATCCTTACCCCGACGATGTTTAAACCAGTATTACAACCCTAATCTGTTTTCTTGATAGCTCTCTGGTTAGGACAGTTCTATAAATGGTATAAATGTGGGGCAGGTCCGAGTCTCGCAGGATACAGAGACTCTCTTTCGACCTTCAGCGCCTTTGGGTGAATGTTTCTTCAGATATGCCAGAGACCCGGTTTTCTTTTTCATGACCGTGAGGACACTCAACATCTCAACAAACCCTAATCTGTTTTCTTGATAGCTGGGTCCGCGTCTCTCCTTTATTCAGCATGTTTTGATGGTCGTTCGAGGGTCAGCATGTTTTGATGGTCGTTCAAGGGGTGTCTCTGGGCTAGTGAGCAAGTCTTTGAATGCTGCATGTACTCTTGTCTTCGCGGATCCGGCGGGCAAATTTTGCGTGCTGGATGTTACCATAAAGGATAAGGTTCTACGTCTCATTAGGGTTTATGCGCCCAATAACAATTCTGAGCGGCCTGCTTTGTTTCGGCAGATCGGGCCGTACTTGACGACATCTCGTCGGGTAGTTTTAGCGGGGGATTGGAATGCCGTCCTTGAACCGATATAGATCCTATAGGGCACAATTCGGGTACTAAAAAACCGGGACGTGAAACCATTTTGGGACTTTATCGATGACTTTGATCTTGTCGACAAGTACCGGAATGAGCAACCTGAACTTGGACAAATAGTGGCAACTCGGCTCTTGGGACGCTTGCTAGCTACCTCGACCGAGTTTTAGTTAGGAGAGTCGATGTAGACCTCTTAGGATGTCCAAGCTTCAATTACATAGTTTATACGGATCATAGGCTTGTCCGGGTCCGTGTAAACTTAGATAAGCTTAAGGTTACGTTGGCTGGGTACTGGAAATTAAACTGTTCAATATTTGGTGAGCAGGATTTCCGGGACCAGCTGCAACTAATGATACAGAGGGAATTTACGGGGGCGGTTGTTGGGAACGCCTGGTTGGATAAATTAAAATCCAAAATTATAACGTTTGCTGCCGATTTTAGTCGTCGACTCAATCTAGATAGATTAGCGGCGCAAACGGCTTTAGAACAAAAAGTCGATCGGGCAGTGAAATCCCGTGATAGTGGGGAAATAGTCTTAGCAAAGGCAGAGTTGTCCTTGCTTATCAAGAAGGATCAAGCTTTTAGTTAAGGCTAGGTTAAAAAGAATGTCCTCTGAGGCGACGAAAATGGCCGCTGAATTGCGCGCAGAGGAAAATCGGAGCGCATCTCGGCGACATATCGTTTGTGACTACAAACGCGGGCACGTGCGAGGCCTTTCGGGATTACTTTCAGGAACTTTTCACCAGGGAGCCCGGTCTGAGCCCTGCTCGGTTCGACGCCTATTTAGCCGACTTTCCTGCCTCGAAGGCAGCTGAAGCGGCTGGGTGCGAGGATCCCATCACAGAATCGGAAATCTGGGAAGCGCTGAAACAGGTTGGCCTGGATAAATCTCCGGGACTAGATGGTCTTCCCTACGAAGTTTACTTAAGGCAGTCGCCCGTTTTTTTTCCTTTGCTGGAACTGATATTCAACAACTGGTTGAAGCAGGGGTCTATACCCCAACGCTTCACCAGGTGTGTGATCAAGTTTCTCCGTAAGGACAAGAACGGGGGGATGGGTTAAATAACTTTCGCACTTTGACTATGTTAAACACAGAGTTAAAGATTTTGGCGAAGATCTTAGCCAACCGTTTGCAGCTTGTCCTGTCTAGTCTGATTGGCTCCGACTAGACTTGTGCTGTGAAGGGCGGGACTATTCAGGATAAACTGCATATGGTACGCTTGATCTGAGAACAAGTCGACAGTGAAGCCGCGCTGATCAATTTAGATCAGTCCGAAGCCTTCGATAGGGTTGACCATCGTTTTCTGGAGGCTGTCCTTTCTGCGGCTGGTTTCGGACCTGACTTTAGCTCCTGGATTCGACTTTTGTATGCGACCTCCGGTGCGCTGGTGGAGGTAAATGGGGTAAGATCGGAGCCTTTCGTATTGTCTCGTTCCATTCGTCAAGGTTTTCTGCTTTCGCCTTTGCTTTACGTTTTTGCGTTGGAACCATTCCTTCGCAAGTTAAAAATCCGGGCGATTTCCTGCCTGGGGCTACCACCTCAGCCAGGTATTCTGCCTATGCTGATGGTGTTTCAGTTCTTGTGTCGAGCAGAGACGAGATTGACGAAGTCAGCAAAGAGATCAGTGGTTATGAGTTGGTGACAGGGGCCAAGATCAACAGAGATAAGTCTGTTGGATGGAAAAGTTTCTCTTCCCGGACCTTTCATCTGGACGGATGGGCCGGTCAAGATACTCGGCGTCTGGTTCGGTCCTGATCTCCAGTTGGAAATGAATTGGTTGGAGATACAAGGGAAGGCCGTGATCGCGGTTAATCTGTTGCCTCGGAGGAGGCTTTCCTTGAAGCGGGGAAAGTATGTGTTTCACTCATCTACCCGATTCTCCTTTAACGACTCTCTGTACTTCCGTATGTACTAGTAAGGCTTTTAATTTCATTTGTTGAAGGCATTTTTTGTTCTTTTCTTGTGGAGCATCAACTTAAAGTCAAGATTATCTCGAGGAGATCTGCTTACTTCATCCCTCTGAGGGGCGGTCTGGTATATGCCCTAAAAGCATTGAGATTCGTCATTTTGATGCGGTTCGCATCAGGATATTTTTTCCTGGATTTAGGCTAGAAGTAGGTTTTTGATTCTTTATTTTTTCTTTTCTTTTCGAGTAAATTTAGCTAGGGTGTGTTTTTCTCATTGACCCCTTTTATTTCTGTCCCTTTTTTCTTTAGTTTAACTCTCCATCTCCTCCCATAGTTAGGTGGTCAGTGACATCAGTTCTCTGGTGGATGCGGGGCGACATTCTTTTCGCGTGTATATTTTTCGCATTTGTTGTGTCTGAATGAGTGCATGTCTGTGTGAGTGCTTGGGATGGATGAATGTTTTCCTATATCCTTATAGTCCCGCATCGATTTCGTCCAGTTAACTGATTTTTCTGCCACATTTAAGGTTTGTGGGTTTTTTTTTTATTACTAACATGATTTAGTTTAGTTTCTTGTAAATAGTTTATAACCATATTGTATATACATCATTGGGGTGTTTTTAGCTTGTTGTTTTTTATTCCCCTCCCCTCACAGACAACGATTTGTACATATGGGGACTATTTAGGATTTTCATTGAGAAAATGAGGTATTTTGGTGGATGTAGTAAGAAAGGTAAGTATGAATGTGTTGTTTTGGTGCTAGGATTATTGTTTTGTATGATTGGGTCAGTGGTTGTGGCTAAGTTATAAATTAAGACAAATGATGACCGTCCTTTTCCCCATCCCCTTTTTCGGCCTTGTGCCACATTTATTGTATTGTTTACAGTAATAAATATTGTTCGTCTCAGAAGTGGAGACTGTGCCCGTCGCTTCGACAGTAGGAGAGAGACGAAATTTTTTTATTTTTTTTTATTTTTTGTTACACATTTCAACACATTCATCTCATTAGTGAAAAATTCAACTGCCAAACGAATCCACGGCAGTTGAAATCATGCGCCAACTTTCTCACTTGCACACACTACTCACATGCTGAACATACTTTGTACACACTCACATAAACTCTTCTTACACAATAATATCTTTCAAGAACAATCATTACATGAGACTCTCATGAACATTCTTCCAGTGAACTTTGGAACATTAAAATAACAGTTAAAGAGAGACAACGCTTGGTTAATTCAACCTTTTCTTACTTAAATGCATGCTTTCCTTCACGTCGTTGTTTGATATTGTACATCTTGTTAAATACATATTTTATGTGTAACAATGTCTTTTGATTATCCTTTTCTGCGTTAGCCCTGTTTCCTAATTTAAAGTTAAATATTTAATTGGTGCGCCCGACGTGATTAGGAAGAGCCCGACGCGATTAGGAAAACCACATTTGATTGGTATTCATTGGTAACCACGCCGTTCTAAGAGGAGTCCATTATTCAAACAAGGCACCAATATTTCACTGTGTTACCCCATTTT
Source organism: Acanthosepion pharaonis (assembly GCA_903632075.3). Lineage (NCBI taxonomy): Eukaryota > Metazoa > Mollusca > Cephalopoda > Sepiida > Sepiidae > Acanthosepion > Acanthosepion pharaonis. The sequence goes on from CAHIKZ030003198.1 coordinate 73,742, forward strand.
GAAACACAAAATTTCGCCAGTGAACCTAGCAAGAGAATTGTGAGAAACATACCGAAATCAGTATATCAACTTGGCGCGCAAAGACTTTTCGTCACCACGTGCGAATATTCACCCAAAACAACATGGCAGTCCCAAACAGTGACGTCGCTGTAGTGCTGGTCAATCTTCCCAATAAACGTTCACGTTTGGTTCTTGCAACTGAGCGCAATATTTCAGGCCAAGAGAATCCAGTCACAGACTGCTCGTTTCGCTTATGTAGTCAGGAAACTACCTCCCGACATCGCATCAGAGGTATCCGATTTATTAGATAATGTCACAACAGAGAACCCATTCGACGTTCTGAAAGAAGCCATTATATACAGGACCGCAAAGTCAGAGGAACGACGAATTAACGACCTGTTTAACACACTTCAACTTGACCAGAACAAACCAACCCAACTTCTTCGGGATGAAAAGCCTTCTGAGACCTTGATACAGTCAGAGACCTTGATACAGAAACTCTGGCTAGACAAGCTTCCAACCCACACCGTGCAGATTTTGGCAACGCTTCCTGAGGACTTGGACCTACTACGGGTGGCTGAAATAGCAGATAGAATCGTACAGGCAAGGACCCATATTTCCTCGGCGGACAGCACACCCCGTGACGATACGCTAAAGAAAATGCAGCAGCAGATCGTCAAATTGTCCATGCAACTGGAGCGTGCGTTCGCGTCCAACATACAACGCATACAAATCTCGACACCATAGCAGATCTAATTTGAGGACCAGGAGTAAACCAAACACTGGTATTTGCTGGTACCACCAGAAGTTTGGACAAGACATTGTGCAATGATCAACCAACATCTACTCCGAAAAAACAAAAGGGGAAAAGGCATGAAAACGGCCCTGTTGGGGAAATCGAAAAGTCTTTTTAACAAGAAAACAGGCGAGTTATTTTTGGTGGACACTGGAGCCCAGGTCAGTGTAGTCCCACCCAGAGCTTACACCACAACGAGCGAATCATCATATACCCTGCGTGCAGCAAACGATACGAAGATCGAGACATATGACCACATTTCTCTCACACTCAACATCGGATTAAGAAGATCGGTCCTGTAAATGTTCACCGTCGCACAGGTGAAAATTCCTATCCTCGAGGTCGAATTCTTAGCCCACGACAAGCTCGCCGTGGACATGTCTACCCACACCCTAAATGACCAGACGAACGCTAACGCTTACAGGCATGACTTCCACATATATATCCACTAAAATTTGTGCCTCACTTCTTGAAAACAATCCGCTACAGCACGTCTTAGATAAATTCCATGCGCTTACAACACCTTTCACTTACATCTTTTACTTATACAGAGTCCGTCAAACACAACACTACACATCGTATTCAGACATCCGGACCTCCTGTTTTCTCATTCCCACGTAGATTAAGCCCGGATTAATACAAACTAGCGACAAACTGGACAAGCTAAGACCATTTTTGGACCAGTGGCCCTTTGAGTGGAAACACTCGGGTCTCCCACGTTAAACGACCTTGTGTCACATCCTGACCCTGTGGGAGTCAAGTAAATACCATTCGCCCGACGCCTTTCGCTGGGATTTTTGACAAATATTGGATTGTTTCTTGGCCTATGTCTGAGATTCGATCAAGGCTTCGACTAGCTTATACTTGGCTCCGGCCTGGACCTCCTAGCACAAGTCATGACCAGCGTTGACTATGCTCTGACCAGCTTGGACAACAGAAATGTGGCACAAGGCCGAAATAGGGGAATGGGGAGAGGATGGTCTTCTTCTGTCTTAGTTTAAACTTAGCTAGCCGCAGACACTGACCCAATCGTACGAATAATATTCCTTCCCCCAAAACGACGCATTTATACGTACCTTTCAAACTACAAACACCATAATACCTCATCGTCTCTATGAAAAAATTAACTAAACCCCATATATACAATACAATGTCTGTGAGGGGAGGGAAATATAACAATAATTCTAAAAATTAACCCCAATGTTTATTTACAATATGAGCACAATCTATTTACATGAAACTAAGGAAAATATTATTAGTAATAAAACCCCCCACAATCACCTACTGTGGCAGAAATCCCATTTCTCTGGCCGAAATCAATGCGGGACTCTAATAGAATAAATGATTCATTCATCTCACGTACTCACACTAACACGCACTCATACGAAAACACTCACACGAAACGAAAGGCGTCCTGCATCCACCGGAGAACTGAAATCACTGACCACCTAAAGAGGGAGGGGATGGGAAATTAAACTTAAGAAAAAAATAGGGACAAAAATAAAAGGGACCAATGAGCATACATACCCTAGCTAAGTTAATTAAATAAAAAAAAAGAAACTAAAACGTCAACAAACGAACCTAAACTAACCTAGTTTCTGGATGGGTTGCACTAGTTCAACCCAGGAAAAGCAATATCCTAATGCCTAAACGGCATCAAAATGCCACTCAAGGTCAGCCCTTTTCCCACGACACAAACGCGCAAGATGCACCCACCTTTTGCTGAATTCTGATGAAGGAGCCGCTGCCTTTCCGTCCCTAATCTTGACTTTAAGCTGATGCTTAAAGTACAAGATCAGTTGGGAAGAGGTAAACTTCTCACCTCCATAGAATCCCTTCTGTCGCGTCGTCCAAATCACGACTCTCATAACTCCTAGCAAGCAGTGGAACACATATTGTTCAGCCTTCGTCATCGGCGGTGCCACATTGCTACAAACGGAAGAGGATTGAAGGACAAACGGCTTTCCACGCAGCATGCGAACCATGAGGCCTTCAACGAACTTGCACAACGGCACTACCGCCCTGCACTGAAAAAAAGCGTGACACAGGGTCTCGACCTCTCCACTACAGCGACGGCAGTTTGGAGAATTTTCCAAGCCAGCTGAACAAAGTCTTTTGGCGACCCAGAGGGCCCCACGAATCATCAGCCAGGTGAGTGATGCCTCATCGTTAGTGAGACATTTCAACCCGGGCGCCCAAGGCCATATTGAGCGAGCCTGCCGCCTCGTAAGACCGAGACTGTCAATCAGATTATCATGAACGGACCCCCTGACTAACACTTGATATAATGCCCGAAGAGACAACGCCTGGACGTTGGAGAGGCCATCCGACGCCCTTAAGAGGCGCTTCAGAGCAAGACGACATTCGCGATAGAAGGAGCATTCGGCTCGGGGTAAACGGCGGGCCTCTTCCTCGCACGAGTGCACACTTCTCAGGGATGGGAAGTTCTTACGGGCGTCTTCCTTCCAGAAGGCGCCCTCCTCATCCGGTTCGCGACACATTCGATCTAGAAATCTAATGCGAAGCATATGTTGACGAATCTCAATGCTTGGCATGCCCATACCGCCTTCAGAAGGATGAAGGCAACCGAGTGATTCTGGCGGCCTTGACTCTTCACAAGAAAGAGAACAAGAGCCTCACTAACGTTAGCAAAGTGCCATACGGAAGTGGAAGCACCGAGAGTCGGTAAAGGAGAATCGGGTAGATGTTTGAAACACAAACTTCCGCCTTGGGACCCCTTTAAGGAAAGATTCCTCCGAGACCACAAATTAATTGCGATCTCGGCCTTCCTCGGACCTCCGACCAATTCATTTCCAACTGGAGATCAGGACCGAACCCGACGCCAAGAATCTTGAGCGGCCCATCCGTCCAGTGGAAAGGTCCGGGAAGAGAAACTCCCTTCCACGCACCCAACCGCAAGCCAACAGACTTATCGCGGTTGATCTTGGCCCCTGTCACCATCTCATAACAACTGATTTCTTTGCTGACTTCGTCAATCTCGGCTCTGCTCGACACAAGAGCCGAAACGTCGTCAGCATAGGCAGAATACCTGGCCGATGTGCTACCACCGGGCAGAGTAATTCCGCGTAGGACCGGATTCGCCTTTAACTTGCGAAGGAAAGGTTCCAACGCAAGAACGTAAAGCAACGGCGACAACGGACAACCTTGACGAATGGAGCGAGACAATACGAAAGGCTCCGATCGTACCCCATTCACTTCCACCAGCGCACCGGGAGTCGCATACAGAAGTCGGATCCAGGTGCGAAAGTACGGCCCGAAACCGGCCGCCGAAAGAACAGCCTCCAGAAACCGATGGTCAACCCTATCGAAGGCCTTGGACTGATCTAAATTGATCAGCGCGGCTTAACTGTCGACTTGCTCAATGATCAGGCGTACCATATGAAGATTGTCCTGAATCGTCCTACCCTTCACAGCACAAGTCTGTTCCGAGCCAATCAGACGAGACAGGACAACCTGCAAACGGTTAGCCAAGACCTTAGCCAAAATCTTTAACTCTGTGTTTAACATAGTTAAAGGGCGAAAGTTACCTAACCCATCCCCACCGTTTTTGTCCTTGCGTAACAACTTGATCACGCCCCTGGTGAAGCGTTGGGGTATAGACCCCTGCTTCATCCAGTTGCCAAAAAAATCAGTGCCAGCAGCGGAACAAAGACGGGCGACTGCCTCAAGTACACTTCATACGGAAGACCATCTAGCCCCGGAGATTTGTCCAGGCCAACCTGTTTCAACGCTTCCCAGATTTCCGACTCTGAAATGGGACCCTCGCACCTAGCTGCTTCAGCTGCCTCGAGGCAGGGAAAGTCAGCTAAATAGGCGTCGAACTGAGCAGGGCTCAGACCGGGCTCCCTGGTAAAAAAGATCCTGAAAGTAGTCACGAAAAGCCTCACATATGCCCTCGTTTGTAGTCACAGTCCGATTATCCGGCAATGTGACGCACGCAATATGTCGACGTGATGCATTCCGAGCTTCCTCTGCGCGCAATTCAGCGGCCATATTCGTTGCCTCAGGGGACATTCTTTTTAACCTAGCTCTAACTACCAGAGCTTGATCCTTCTTGATAAGCAAGGAGGCCAACTCTGCCTTAGCTAAAGCTATGTCCCCACTAACACGGGATTTGACTGCCCGATCAACCTTCTGCTCTAAAGCCGTTTGCGCCGCTAATCTATCTAGATTGAGCCGACGACTATAATCAGCAGCAAACGTTCTAATTTTGGATTTTAATTTATCCCACCAGGCATTTCCCACAACCGCTCCCGTCAGTTCCCTCTGTATCATTAGTAGCAGCTGGTCCCGGAAATCTTGCTCACCAAATAATGATGAGTTTAATTTCCAGTAACCAGCCATCCTAACCTTAGGTTTATCTAAGTTTACACGGACCCGGACAAGCCTATGATCCGTATAAACTATCTCATGGAAACTTGGACACCCTAAGAGCCCTACATCGACTCTCTTAACTAAGACTCGGTCTAGATAACTAGCCGAGCCGCCACTATTAGTCCAAGTCCACACTACCCCCCGAGGGTGTTCGTTCCGGTACTTATCGACAAGATCAAACCCGTCGATAAAGTCCCGAAACTGTTTAACGCCCCGGTTGTTAGTACCCGAAGATGGCCCTATGCGATCTATATCGGGATCAAGGACGGCATTCCAATCACCCACTAAAACTACCCGCCGTGATGTCGTCAAAAACGGCTCGATCTGCCGAAACAAAGCAGGCCGCTCAGAATGGGCATTGGGCGCATAAACCCCAATGAGACGAAGAGCCTTATCCTTTATGGTAACGTCCAGCACGCAAAGTCTGCCCGCCGGATCCGCGAAGACAAGGACACACGCAGCCTTCAAAGACTTGCTTACCAGCCAAGAGACACCTCTCGAACGTCCATCAAAACAGGCTGAATAGAGGGAGAACCCCCTAGACAGTATGTTCTCATCGTCGTGAGTAAAAAACCGGGTCTCTTGTACACAACAAATATTCACCCCAAGACGCTGAAGGTCACGAGAGAGCCTCGCCCTGCGAGACTCCGACCTCAGGCCTCGGGCATTCAGACTTGCTAACCAGAGAGCCATGATGAAAACCGATTAGGGTTGCTCTCCTGCATTGAACATGGCCGGGGACAGGACACCGACGGCCTCTCCCAATGAGCCAGTACCCATCTCACTCTTGATGGTACCATCAGGAGACAGGCCGCCAATGTCCAGGGGGAAGGTTAGTTTTAAAGCTCTATACAGGGAGGGGTGAACAAAAACTGGGAACCTCCCTGAACAGTATTGTCGTAGATCTTTTACCACATCATCATCAAAACACGCCATCGGCGGAAAACATCCAAAAGTTTCATTGGCTTCCGCCATCATGGCCCATATCGGTTTACCCGCAGCCCCTGACTGTACAACAGTGAGGACCCTTTTTGCCTTCGGGAAATTTTGAGGGTCCTCTACGTCTAAGTTGTTTAGTTTCTTAAAGTTTAGAAGAGGTTTTAAATTTTTCACTTTTCTGGCTTTTTCTTCGACATCCTTCGAGATTCGGCACACGTCTTCCCCTGTGCTGAAAAAGGGTTTTGATTTTATTTTTTTTTCAACTATTGGCTTCCGGAGAATCCGTCGATGGGCTACGTTGCCTTTTTTGATTTTCAGGTTTATGCGGGGAATTGATGGGTGTTTTCTTTGGGGAAGGGATGGGAGAAGATGATTTGGATGCCATCTTTGCCATATGTGGTTGTACTTTGGGATTTGGAGGAGGGGCCACAGGTTGTTTTTTTGTCACAGGGGAAGACGGTGCCGAAACAGAGAATCCAGTTTTTTTTTCCGATTTATGTTCTTTGATTTTAGAGCTTCCTTGAGATGTTGTAGTTTTTCCTTTTTTTCGAATGACGGCTCATATTTGAGCATATCCTGTCGTTGTTTTGTTGAATATCTGACCGGAGAGTCGCCCTTTACGCTGGTTGAGGGAGTGGGGCTGTATGTGTCTTTTGCTGTTTTGATTGTAGGACGAGGTCCCGCTGCTTGGGTCTTCCTTTTAGCTTTACCCACGACCTGCCATTCCCCCTCTTCCTTCTCCCTAACCGCACTAGCGGCGGACAAAGTCTTTTCGGGGAATGGGGGCAGAGATTTAGACCCAACCGGGGGATTTTCCACACCGGTCCTGGTCGCAGGTATCCCCACTACAGGCGAGACGGATTTAACAGACTCGACTAAAGGGGGATTTGGTTGGGCGAGGGCCAGAACATCAGAGGCCTTCATCTCTGTGCAGGAAGAGGAAAGGTGGCCAATCTTTCCACACTTCCAGCATGCCGGTTTACGCCCCGTCACTATAATTGGCATCTTCTGGCCCTCTAAAGCCAGACAGTTGGGGATGGAGCGGAAGGCTTTTTAACTGATCATCAACTCAAAACTCCACCCCCGGTCAGATCGTGAGGAAGCACTGAGTATCTGACCAAACTGGGACAGATACGCGGCTAAATGCTCCCCGACAATCTGAGGAGGAACCTTATACTGATACTTGGTCCTCCGCCTGCCTTCGTTCTCAAATTAAGATCTTTTGTTATGAGGTTCCTCGTTGCAGCATCCTCACAATCGGCAGGCGTGGGTAACAGTACGTCCCACATGAAATAGCCTTTCCCTTTTATGACTCGCTGAGGTTTGATACTCAGCGAAGTCAAGGTTTTTATGACAGTGCCTTTAACAGAGCGACAAATCTTGCGCGAAAGCTTGTCCACTACAAAGACTGACACAATTCTTTTCTCAACCTTCTTTAGCTCCACGGGATTGGACAAGAGCCCATCTGCTGTCACCAGATGTGCGTAGCTCTTGGCTTTCTCCAGGAACTCCGTCATGTTGATCTTACATTTAGGCGGGGACTTCCAGCATGAGGGCGTCTCTCCGGCCGCGTCATTATTAATAGGAACCATATTTACGTCTTGTTTACTTTGGCTATTATCCGCTACCATACTTTTGTCATGTGAAAATTTATTGGGGTCAGAATTTTGGCCAACTTTGGCTACCACACTTTTGTCATGTGAAACTTTATTGGTTTCAGAATTTTCGCCAACTTGGGCCACCATAACTTCTTCTTGAAAAATGGTTTCTATGTTAGGATTTTCGCCATTATCGGCCACCATACCTTCCTTTTGTAAAGAGGTTTTTGATGGAGAAATTTCGACATTATCGGCCACCATACTTCTTTCAGGACTACTTTTTACCTTTTCATTTTGAGAAGGAATCAATTTTTGGGGGTCTTCTGCATCTATATCTGAATTTCCGGAAGATTTGTCAGGAGGATCATTTTTCCTTTTTTTGTGCCAAATAAATTTCCTCTAGTATTTTTACCCATATTCTCTATTTCAGACAAAAATTTTTTTTAATTTCTTTTCACAAAAATTATAATTAAAGAAGAGAAGAAAATATTATAAAAAGAAAAGGGGGGTAAAAAAAAGGAACATGTATAAAAGGACAATGAAAAAAAAAATGACATCTACAAATTACAGACAAAGAATACACGAACGAGGAAAAGACAAATTAAAGCGAAAATTAACAAACAATTAACAAAACGACTACTAGAAATTTCTAGTCAGTTCGACAAACGATAACACAGGAAATAAAAACGAAAATGTATAATTAACAAAGCAAAAAATTAAAAAATAGAACACAGAATAGCAAAAAACGGGTAAAAAAGGAATACGTATAAAAAGCAAGGTAAAAATAGAAAATTAACAGCTACAAATTACAGACAAAGAGTACCCGAACGAGAAAAGGAAAAATTAAAGCAGATATTAAAGAAAAGGAATCTTTTTATACAATAAATCAACAGAAAGTAAGGAACGAAAATTAACAAACAAATTAACAAAACGATATGACGGCTACTAGAAAAATCTAGTCAGGCCGACAAACGATAACACAGGAAATAAAAAAGAAAAAGCAAAAATTAAAAGATAGAACACAGAATATTTAACAAATATTAAACAAGGAAGGAAAAAGAACCCGTAGGAATAAAATGTGAACAAATAAACTACGACGTAAAATCAAATGAGGAGGAAAATTACTGAAAAATATAATCAAATAACAAATAACAGAAAAACAAATTTAAAGAGAAAGAAAAAAAATAATGGGTAAAATAAAAAGAGAGGAAAAGTAAAAACTAAAAATTTTAACAAATAAGGGTCAGTAATAAAAAAAAGGGAAAATAAAATCCAAAGGAACTTAACGTAATAACAGTTCAAAAACACACAATAGTACACAAACAACAGCAGAAATTCGTCGAACACCAGTCGTACGGGGACGGTGAAAGTGGAAAAAGTAGCCAAAACAGCTTGGTTTTGGACGGAAATCACTATGTATTTCAAAACTTTATAAAACATAAAATTTGTAATGTAACTGTCAAACTTTTGAGACTAGTTAAAATCAATAATTTCGATCGATTACATATCGTTTATCAATAATTTAATTGACTTTCTAATGTTTCCAAAGAGTTATTTAAATTTTAAAGCAAGCATTGAAAACGTTGAAAAAGTAACCAAAACAGCTTGGTTTTGCACGTAAATCACTATGTATTTCAAAACTTTGTAAAAAATAAAATTAGTAATATAACACTGTCAAAACTTTTCAAACTAGTTAAAATCAATATATTTTGACCGATTGCAAATCATTTTATACTGATATCATTGACTTTATAATGTTTCCAAAGAGTTATTTAAATTTTGAAGCAAGCGTCGAAAACGTTGAAAAAGTAGCCAAAACAGCTTGGTTTTGCCCGTCAATCACTATGTAGTTTATAAGTTTATAAAACATAAAATTTGTAATAAAAAACTGTCAAAACTTTTCAAACTAGTTAAAATCAATATATTGTGATCGATTGCGTATAGTCTATCAATAATTTCATTGACTTTATAATGTTTCTGAAAAGTTATTTAAATTTTGAAGCAAACGTTGAAAACATTGAAAAAGTAGCCAAAACAACTTGCTTTTGCACGTAAATCACTATGACTTCATACCTTTATAAAACATAAAATTAGGAATATAACTCTATCAAAACTTTTCAAACTAGTTAAATATATTGTGATCGATGGCATATCGTTTTTCAATAATATCATTGATTTTATAATGTTTCCAAGATGTTATTTAAATTTTGAAGCAAGCGTTTAAAACGTTAAAAAGTCGCCAAAAGAGCTTACTATCACTGTGTATTTCAAAATTTTGTAAAACATAAAATTTGTAATATAACTCTCGAAACTTTTCAAACTACTTAAAATCAGTATATTTTTATCGATGGCATATCCTTTTTCAGTAATTTCATTGACTTTATAATGTTTCCAAATAGTTATTTACATTTTGAAGCAAGCGGTGAAAACGCTGAAAAAGTAACAAAAATAGCTTGGTTTTGCACGTGCCTGTTTCACAAAAGATATCTACATGCTGGGCTCTAAAGACACAATGTCAGCCCTCTACTAAAAACTAATCCTTCCACCTAGAATTTCCTGACGTGAACTCACTGAACTACAAACTACGGATTCCGACTGCTTCCTCCGCAACAAGAGCTCTGAAGAAATCTATGTGAATGTTAACCCCATAAGAACAATTTACTCGCTTAAGGAACTTTTAGGCACTCAGAGATATATTTTGAGTAAGCCTTTATATGAACATTTTTTTTGTCCTTTAAGATAAACTATTTTCTTCTCTCTTTCGTTCTCTCATATTCGTGTATATCTCTTTACCTTTTTTGTGACCGGAGTGTAACAATAAAAGAAGAACATGTTCATTATCTAATAAATTCGACATCTGCTACTATCATTATAAATTTGGTGCAGAGGCAAGACGCTGTTTGAAGGCTTGTGCCTTTGTAAACCCGGCATCGGAAAACTTAAATTCCAGTCAGTAGAGACGACGACTGTTGCTGGACTCTCACAAAAAGGTCGTCTCTTCTATATCTTTGATAGAAATCACGGATATAATTTTTTAATAGACACCGGAGCCGAAGTGAGTGTTTTACCGACGGATCCAAAGCAAAATTTAAAACCAGGACTCTACAAGCTTCAAGCTGCTAACGGTACAAAAATTGATACCTTTGGCGAGAAAGCCGTAACCATCGACCTGGGTATGCGGCGAAATTTTCTGTGGGTTTTTACTCAAGCTAATGTTACCACACCGATATTAGGTGCAGACTTTCTAGCTAAATTTAATTTATCGATTAAAATGACCACTTATTCCTTAGTTGACAATCCGACAGAACTTTCTGTGACAGGAATTTGCTCCCGATACCAGTCAACTGGAATTAGTTCTGCCTTACCACAAGTTAGCGGTATTAAGGAATTAATACAGAAATATGCCGAAATCACTCAACCTTTTAAAAACACAGACACAATTAAGCACAATGCCAAACATCACATAAAAACAACAGGACAACCGGTACACTCTACACCGAGACGATTAAAACGGGACAAATATAAAATAGTCAAGGCAGAGTTTCAGCAAATGCTACAGTTGGGAATCATACGTCCTTCCAGGAGCGCATGGTCATCACCATTGCACAAGGTCCAAAAATCCAACACGACAGCATGGCGTCCGTGTGGCGATTTCCGCAGATTGAACGCCAAAACCATCCCTGACAGATACCCAATTCCACATATACACGATTTTGCAATGGGTCTCCAAGGTGCACGCATTTTCTCGAAGTTAGACCTGGTAAAGGGATATTACCAAGTACCAGTTGCTGAAGAGGACATCCACAAATCTTCTCTGACGACACCTTTCGGATTATACGAGTTCGTGCGAATGCCTTTTGGGTTACGTAACGCCGCTCAAACCTTCCAGAGCCTAATCGACGAGGTATTTAGAGGTTTACCTTTCATATATGCCTACATAGATGATGTTTTAATCGCCAGCAAAAACCGAGAAGAATACAAAATGCATTTGGAACAAGCTTTCCAAAGACTTTCGCATATTGGACTCAAAATCAATGTTCACAAGTGTGTTTTTGGAGAACCAAATATAAAATAAATTCAGCTATTACCATTATATGCTGCACATGTCGGAAGATCTATCTCCATCATTGGCGAAACCTGTGGGGATTGAATAATAAATAAAAGTGATAATAAATATTAAATAAAATAAAACAAGATAATAAAAAACACACAAAATAAAATAAATCCAAAAGAAATAACAAGTATTAGAATTTAATTTGAGAAACACAACTACAACGATTTGCAAGTTCACGTTCTAGCCTCTTTTTTGATCTTTGCCCCAACTTTCACCCTTGTTTTCAAAGCCGGCTCTCTCAGAGATAAGAATATATTTTCTAACGAACGAGAGAGCTGGAAAATATGAATAGGAATTTGGTCACCTTTGCCCTGACCATGTTGCCATAAATTCGGTGGGTAACGCTCACAATTTGTCGGAACCTTGATTTTAAAAAGCAGCTCCCAAACATTGATTCTTATCAGAGATGTGAATATATTTTCTAACGAATAAAAGGGCCGGAAATTTTGGAGGAAACAGTTGTCGATATTTCTGAGCCTTCTAATGTCGATAAATACTGAGAATATACGCCTCTTTGGCAGTGAATACTTGACATCGTCTGTGATAACATAAGATTGACGATAGAACACCAGTCATCTTCGGAACCTGTTTCAAGAAAGATATCTACATGCTGGGCTCTAAAGACACAATGTCAGACCTCTACTAAAAACTAATCCTTCCACCTAGAATTTCCTGACGTCGGCCTATCAACTCACTCAACTACAAACTACGGATTCCGACTGTTTCCTCCTCAACAAGAGCTCTGAAGAAATCTATGTGAATGTTAACCCCATAAGAACAATTTACTCGCTTAAGGAACTTTTAGGCACTCAGAGATATATTTTGAGTAAGCCTTTATATGAACATTTTTTTGTCCTTTCAGATAAACTATTTTCTTCTCTCTTTCATTCTCTCATATGCGTGTATATCTCTTTACCTTTTTTGTGACCGGAGTGTAACAATAAAAGAAGAACATGTTTATTATCTAATAAACATGTTCTTTTATTGTTACACCCCGAGCAGGAGTTTGAGTCTTTATTCTTCCACCTAAAAGAGAGAACCGTCCGCTCTAAACTTTCAAGACGTTGTTGCTTTTAACGATTCTGTCAGCCTAAACTTTAACGCTTTCATGTGAGAAAGTCGCGACAAATTTCCCACAAAAGCTGTCAGGAGGTCTCTGACAGGATGCATGCAAGCATATATAAAAAATTAACTCACTACTAAATCTAAATTCTCGTGGTAGACACAAATCTAGATTTTAGTAACAGAAAGTTGTTTAAAGCGCAATCAAGTTTTCGAACCACTGCATAAAATTTTAAAGTATAAACATTTATTACAATACACAGTAAAATAAAACATTTACAAATTTACATATGCACAAAAAATTTCATTTTGTGCGCCTTATTAAGGCAGGATTACTCATTGCAAAAGTATTGCCATGGAAGATGAAAAACGGATTACAACTTAAAAAAAGAAACAGGGATTCACTTTCGAAAATAACAAAAAGAGAAAGCACATTCAAGAAGGAAGTAAAACAAACATGCAACACGGTTTTAGAAAAAGCGAAAAAAGAAAACTACTTCACTTTTCCCACGAGCGTGTCCAGAACAAGTTTAGAAATATATTTTTTATATTCACACTGTTCAATGTTTTGAGAAAATTCATCTGAACCTATTTTTAACTTTGTTGTCCAACCGCAGAAAGATTTCAACTTGTGAACATCAAAATACTTTTAGGCACTTGTTAAAATCAATATTATTTGAACGATACCTAATCGATTTTCAATAATTTTATTGGTTTTTGTAATGATTTGATGTACTGTTAAAATCCATTTCTTTTTTTAAAAGTTCCAAATAATTATTGTTCCAGTAATTTTCTATTAGTAATCTGATATCCTTTGTACACTTGCAAAATGATTGTATTTCGTGTTCTAAATTAACATTCTATAACATTTATATTTCAAAGTCTTTACAGTATCATGGTTATTCGAAAACGCCTTTTTTAAGTTGGTGTTTTCTATTTTGCAGCATATCCTCCTTTATTATAATTTCAGTGGTGAAACTTTTTAATAACTTTGTGTAAACTATTGAAACTTTTAAATATTTGTGTAAACTACTGAAACTTTTTTAAAACTTTGAGTAAAATATTGAACATTTTTAACATAACTTCGTGTAAACTATTGAAAGTTATTAAAATAAATATATTTTGATCGATACCTAATGGATTTTCAATAATTGTATTAATTTGTAATGTCTTAAAATACCAAATGCAAAATTTTTAATATACGTTTCTGTAAACTGTTGAAACATGTTAAAATCAATATCTTCCGATTGTTACCTAATTGATTTTCCATCATTTTTAATACTTTTCCTATGTTTTCAAATACAAAATTAAATTTTCAAAGAACCGTGCTTAACGTTGATAAAGGAGCCAAAACTGCTTTTTTTTTAAAATGTAAATTTCAATGATTTTCAAAAGTTTGTAAAAACAAAAACTTTGAATAAATCGTTGAAACACGTTAAAATCAATATTTTTTCGATTAATAACTTACGATTTTCAATATTTTTATTGGTTTTGTAATATTTTCAAATACCAAATTAAATTTACAAACAAACGTTTAACCTTCAAAATGTAACCAAATTAGCTTGTAAATTTCAATGTTATTTAAGATTTAGTAAAATCCCAAATTTTCAATATGAATTTATCTACACTGTTGAAACCTGTTAAAATCAATATTTTATGATCGATGTCATATGCATTCTCAAAACTTTATTGGTTTTCTAATGTTTTCAAATAGCTAATCAAATTTTTAAACAAACGAGTTTAATGTTCAAAAAGTAGCTAAATCAGCTAGTTTTTCGACGTAAATTTCAGTCTTTTTCAGGATGTAAAACAAAAAATATTTAATATCACTTTATGTAAACCGTTGAAACGTGTACAAATCAATATTTTTCGATCGATTCCATATCGATTTTCAATGATTTTATTGGTTTTCTAATGTTTTCAAAGGACAAATTAACTTTTCAAACAACCGTGTTTAACATTCAAAACGTAGCGAAATTATTTAGTAAATTTCAATGTTTTTTCAAATTTTGTAAATATAAAATTTTCATTATAACTTTGTGCAAACTGTTGAAACTTCTTAAAATCAAGATTTTTCGATTGATACCATATGGATTTTCAATAATTTTATTGGTTTTCTAATGTTTTCAAATGCCAAATTAAATTTTCAAACACCCGTGTTCAACGTTCAGATTGTAGCCATAACAGCTTGTTTTTCCACGTAAATTTCAATGTTTTTCAAATGTTGTAAAACCTAAAATTTTTAATATAACTTTGTGTGAACTGTTGAAACTTGTTGAAATCAATATTTTCCATAATTCATCCATTTTCAATAATTTTATTGATTTTCTATTGTTTGCAAACACCAAAATAAATTTTCAGACAACCCTCTGTACCGTTTTAGCAATTATTTTGAACGTAAAGAAATATACATATTCAGGTATTGAAAAATGTAAGAAAAAGACAATTTTAGCGCGTCAAATATGATCATTTATGAAAAAGTTAGGTTTATTGTACATTTTATAATATGCATGTCCTAAAGTATTATATATATTCTAACATTGGTAAAGTTCTCCTCAAAAATGTTTTTATTCAACTTTAGGTTTATATCACATTTTGCAGCATTGATGAATGTAAATTATGATATATTTTCAGGGACAGGGAAAGGTTAAATTCTATTTTAAAGCCTAATTTTTTTTTATTTCTGAAAAAGTTAATTTATAAAAGATTTTCTAATTTTATGAGGATTGGAAAAGTTTAAAGGAAGACTATATAAGCACCTCAAAATTACATTTTACAGAAATTTATGTTTATAACATTTTGTAAAATTTCTATACATTTTCAGGGACTGGCAAAGGTTAGAAAAGTTGTTTTAGCACCATCAAAATTGATTTTTTATGAAAAATTTAGGTTTATAACTCACTTGGTAATATTTATGAACGTAATGTTTCATGCATTTCTGGTATTGGAAAAGGTTAGGGAAAAAAGTCTTTCAGAATCTCAAAAATGATTTTTGTATGTTAAAGCTAGGTTTCGAAAACATTTTTAACGTATTATATATTTTCAGGGATTGCTAAAGAGAAAGACAACTTTAGGAGCACCTCAAAATTATTTTTTGATGAAAATGCTATAAAATACATTTTATATGTATGAACGTTAAGAATTGTACATTTTCAGAGATTGGTAAAGACTATTTTGGCATCTGAAAAATGTTTTTCTGACAGAGGTCCATAATATATGGACGCAAAGTATAATACATTTTCAGGGATTGGAAAGATTAGATTAATAATATTTTAGCACCTCAAAAATTATTTATCAAAAATTAATGTTTTTAACAAATTTTGTAATGTTTACGAACGTAACGACTTATGCATTTTCAGGAAATTGAAATTCGCAAGTTCGAAAATTCATTTCATAACACATTTTATAATATATATGAAAGTAAATTATACAGTTTCGAATAATTTAGAAAACTCAATATTAGCACAACAAAATTGATTTTTATTGAATAATCAGAATAAAAAAATGTATATAATTGAAATAGAAATAATTTAAATAACCAATATGTACATAATTACAATTGAAAATCGGCATCAATTGAAAATAATCTAAATCTACACATTGTTCCAATGAAATTAATCAAAGATAAGTAAAATAACAACAATGTAGATATTATTCAACTGAGGTATAACGGGCATAAATGAGTAAAATAATCGAAATGTACATATTGTTCAATATAAATTGGTCATAAATCAGTAACCAGAAGGTACATATTTTTCAATTAGAAATAGGCGTAATGGCCATAAATATGTAAAATAAGATCAATCTACACCAATTTAAATGTCGAATAAATAAGTAAAATAAGATGTATATATTCCTAATTGAAAATAGGCATAATGGCCATAAATAAATAAAATAAAATAACCAAAATGTATATATTTCAATTCAACGGAGGTAAAAATAAATAAAATTGTTTAACTGAAATTAACCATAATATGCATAAACAAAAAATTGTACATATTTCTCAAATGAAAATAAAGATGATTGTTAAAATGAGTAAAATAACCAAGATACACCTATTTTTCAATTCAAATTTAGCATCTTTATGCATATATAACTAAAATAACAAAAATGCACTCATTTTCCATCAAAATTAGTCATAAATGAATAAAATAACTAAAATGTACATAATTTCGAATTGGACATAAAAATAAAAGGCATAAATAAGTAAAATATGAAGTGAAATTAGTCATAAGTAAAATAACAAGTATGTATACATTTGGAATTGAAAACTTGTATAATCGCCATAAATAAGTAAAATAACCAAATTGTACCTATTTTTCAATTAATAAGATGCATAATCGTCATAAATAAGCAAAACAAGCAATATATATATATATATATATATATATATATATATATATATATATATATATATATATCCATTGAAATTAGACATAAACAAAACAACCGGGATGTACATATTTTTAATTGGAAACAGGCATAATGGCCATAAATACGTAAAATGAGCAAAATATATTTATTTTCAATTGAAAGTAGGCAGAAAGTCCATAAGTAAAATAAACAGAATGTATGTATTTTGCAATTGAAAATAGGCGTATATATTTACAATAAACAAAATTTATATACTTTAGAAATGAAAATAGGCACGATGTGCGTAAGTAAAATAAATAAATATATCTACATTTCAATTAAAATTAGGCATAAATGGCATAAATATTTAAAAGATGTAAAATTTACATATTCTTCAATAAAAAATATTAGTAAATTAGTAAAATAATGAAATGCATAAATTTTATATTTTAAAATGTCAATAATTTAAAAAACTTTTCAAATGAAAATATGAATAGTTATTTTATATTATATGAATTAATATGAAAAATAACAAAAAAAAAAACAAAACATTTTTACATTTGAAATTAGACATGAACAAATGGGTATAATGGGAATTAATAAATAAAATACCCACAATGTACATAATTTTCATATAAAAAATAGGCATAATTGGATTAACAAATTTAAATAGGATTAACAAAATGGACATTTTTTCAATTGAAAATAGGCAGAAAGGGAATGAAAAACAAAATAACCTAAATATACAATATTTAAAATTGGGAATAGGAAAAAAGCTGTAAAATATAGAAAATATACTTAATATAATTGAAAATATGCGCAAATATGCAAAATAAAAACATGTACATATTTTCAATTGAAATTAATAATTTAATTAATAAGTAAAATAATCAAAATGTACATATTTTTCAATAGATAATAGTCATAATGTGCATAAATAATTAAAAAAAACCAAATGTGCATAATGTTTAATTGGAAATAGGGAAAAATAAGTAAAATAACAAAAATATACATATCTTTTTAACTGAAAAATAAGTAAAATAAAAAATGTACATAATTTTCAAATGAAAAACTGCATATATAAGTAAAATAAGAAAAATGTAATTATTTTTTCATTGAAAAAGTTATAATCGGTACAAGTACGTAAAACGACAAAACTGTACATATGCCAAAATAGAAATCAGTTTAATGAGCATAAAAATGTAAAATAACCAAAATGTACTTATTTTTCAATTGAAAGCATACAGAAAGGGTAGAAATATTTAAAATGACTATAATGTGAATATTTTACAATTGAAAATAAGTAAAAATCAACTATGTACCTATATTTTAATTGAAAATAGGCATAGAGGGTAATAAGTAAAATAACCAAAATGTACATATTTTGCAATAAAAATAGGCAAAAATAAGTAAAATGCTAATATTGTTCAATTAAAAATCGCCACAATGGGCTTAAATATAAAAAATAACAATTAAAATTAGGCATAATTAGAAACAATTTGAATTCAATTTGAATTCAATTTGAACAATTGAAATTAGGCATAAACAAAATCTATTACAATTGAAAATAGGCACAATTGGCATAAATATGTAACCAAATTGTATATATTTTATAATTCAAAACATGTATAATGGGGATAAATAAATAAATTATCCAAAAAGTACATAATATTTTTCATTTCAAAAATAGGCATAACGAGCATATATATGTAGGATTAAGAAAAATGCAGATATTTTTCAATTGAAAAGAGGCATAATGGACATAAATAATTAAAATATCCAAAATGAATATACTTTTAAATTGGGAATAGGCAAAAATAAGTAAAATAAAGAAAATATATTTATCATCCAATTGAAAATATGCATAATCGGAAATTAATATGTAAAATAACCAAAATATAATTATTTTTTTAATTGAAAGTCAAATGTAATGACATAAATAAATGAAATATCCAAAATGTACATATTCTACATTTGAAAAATAAGCATAATGTGCATATATAAGCAAAATAACAAAAACGTACATATTTTTTAATTGCAAACAGGTATAAAGAGCATAAACATGTAACATAACCGAAATGTAGATATTTGTTAATTGAAAATAGACAAAATGGTTGTAAAAAAGCAAAATAACCAAAATATACGTATTTTTCAGTAGAGAATAGGCATAACGGTTGTAAATAAGTAAAATATAAAAATGATTATAATTTTAAAATAAAGGGCATAAATATTTAAAAATTACCTAAATGTACATAATTTAAATTACGAATAGATATAATAGGCATAAATATGTAAAAAAAAATGAAATTGAAATAAGTAGATGTGAATGTACGTACTTTCCGATTCAAAATAGGCATCATGGGAAGAAATAAGTAGGATAAAAATTATATACATATTTTTCAATTGAAAATAGACATTAATAGGTACAATAAACAAAATGTTTTTATTTCAAAATAGAAAATAGGCATAATGTTCATCAATAAGTAAAACAACCAAAATGTAAATATTTTTCAGTTGTAAATAAGCATGAGGGGCATAAATAAATAAACAAAATGTACATATTTTTCAATAGAGTAAAAAACATGCAAAAAGATGTTTTGACTAATTTTTCAACGATAAACACGCTGGCTTGAAAATTTAAATAACTATTTGGAATCATTAGAAAGCCAATAAAATTATTGAAAATCGATATGCTATCGATCAAAATATATTGATTTTAACTAGTTTCAAAAGTTTTGACAAAGTTTATGTTTTACAAAGGTTTGAAATACATAGAGATTTACATGCAAAAGCCAGCTGTTTTGGCTAAAATTTCAACGTTAAACAGGCTTGCTTGAAAATTTAAATAACTCTCTGGAAACATTAGAAAGCCAATAAAATTATTGAAAATCTATATGTAGTGCCACGCCTACATTTTCTCCAATTCTAATTGGTCAATAAATACATACTTAAAAATAATAGGACAATTTGTCTATCGCATTCCACCATAGTAAATTTGTTCCTACACATTGTTTAAAACAAGCTTTGCTCCAAAATCGGTGATTGGTCTATTTTCCGTCCAATCGGATATTTTTCATGTATATTTAAAAATATATTCCAGCGTCTGTTCTGGGAGCCACCCTAGATATTATAAATATTGGGTGCATTCCAAAAAACCAGTAGTAGTAATTTCAGAACCACAGTCGAGGTACCCAGAGACAATAGTTTTCATTTAATCGCTCGTGTATTTCATCCTACTCACTCCGCACGTGCATACACACTGCAGAACTTTATGTGACACACCACCAGTTCTCAGTGGATACAACAAGTTAAATCAACTTTGTAAGTTGCGATTACTGAATAATTTTCTGAAAGAAATATTCTATTTTTAACACTGAACTCTGAACATTTTACTAAGACAAATCTTTTTAAAGATATTTCGTTACAGTCAAAAGGAAGCTACGTTTTTCTCCCTTTTTCACTCATATTGCAACTACTTTGTATTAATGGTGAATTTTATATACATATTTCTCCGTTAAACAAAATTGGTTCTTATTGTTCTTTTTCCTTTCTGTTTTAAGTATTATGTATGAATGTTAATTACCTTCTCAACACGAAGCCGCATTATCTATTTCACCCATTCAATATTGGTGACCAAAACACTCGAGAAGCAGTACATTCTATAATTGATCAACCAGACGTACTAATCAACACTTTACAGATGTGCTATCGATCAAAATATATTGATTTTAACGAGTTTCAAAAGTTTTGACAAAGTTATGTTACAAATTTTTTGTTTTACAGTGGTTTGGAATACATACAGAAGGAAGTAGTTTTGGCTATTTTTTTCAACCTTAAACACACTTGCTTGAAAATTGAAATAACTATCTGGAAACATTAAAAAGCCAATAAAATTTTTGAAAATAGAAATACAAATTTTATGTTTTACAAAAGATTAAAATACATAGAGATTTACATGCAAAAGCAAGATGTTTTGGCTACTTTTTCAACATTTAACACGCTTGCTTCAAAATTTAAATCACTGCTTGGAAACATTAGAAAGTCAATCAAATTATTGAAAATCGATATACAATCGATCAAAATATATTGATTTTCAATAGTTTCAAAAGTTTTGACAAAGTTATGTTACAAATTTTTTTGTCTTACAGAGGTTTGGAATACATACAGAAGGAAGTAGTTTTGGCTATTTTTTTCAACCTTAAACACACTTGCTTGAAAATTTAAATATCTATCTGGAAACATTAAAAAGCCAATAAAATTTTTGAAAATAGAAATACAAATATTATGTTTTACAAAAGATTAAAATACATAGAGATTTACATGCAAAAGCAAGCTGTTTTGGCTCCTTTTCAACGTTAACACACTTGCTTCAAAATTTAAATAACTGCTTTGAAACATTAGAAAGTCAATCAAATTATTGAAAATCGATATAAATTCGATCAAAATATATTGATTTTAATTATTTTCAAAATTTTTGACAAACTGATATTACAAATTTTATGTCGTACAAACGTTTGAAATAATTTTTAGATATAAAAGCAAGCGGTTTTGGCTAATTTTAAACGTTAACCACGATTGCTTGAAAATTTGAATAACTATTTGGAAACATTAGAAATCCAATAAAATTGCAAAACATAAAATTAGTAATATAACTTTTGAAACTAGTTAAAATCAATATATATTGATCGATTGCATATCGATTTCAATAATTTCATTGACTTTCAAATGTTTACAAAGAGTTATTTAAATTTTGAAGCAAGCGTTGATAACGTTGAAAAAGTAGCCAAAACAGCTTGCTTTTGCACGTAAATCACTATGTATTTCAAACCTTTGTAAAACATAAAATTAGTAATGTAACTGTGTCAAAATTTTTAAAACTAGTTCAAATCAATATATTTGATCGATTGCATATCGATTTTCAATAATTTCATTGACTTACTAATGTTTACACACAGTTATTTAAATTTTGAAGCAAGCGTTGAAAACGTTGTCAAAACTTTTGAAATTAGTTAAAATCAATATATTTTCATCGATTGCATATTGGTTTTCAATAATTTAATTGACTTTCTAATGTTTCCAAAGAGTTATTTAAATTTTGAAGCTAGCGTTGAAAACGTTGAAAAAGTAGCCAAAAGAGTTTGTCGTGTCCACGAAAATATCAACTGCAATATTTTAAAACCAATCACACTCAAGAACACACTTACATCTTAAAGTCCACCAATAAAATCATAGATTACAAATCAGAATGTTTGTTGTATTAGTCATCTTTTTTTTTTAGGTAGATAACGACCAAATATCGTATAGACGTAGTAGAAGACATACCACGTGACTTCTTAGGGCCAATTAGAAATAAATAAATAATTTAATTCTGGAGCCGATATTGTTCGGAAAAAGTGTATAAAAACATACGAAATCCGTTCCCAAAACAATATACACGCGGCTGCCACAAAATTCCACACACCTCTCGCCGATGACCCCCATGACCTCATGTCAAAAACGAGAGCGTTGACAAACTCCAGACAACGGCAACACCACCAACAGTAAGAAACAATTCGTATCTCTCGTATCCGTTTTTACTATGTACCACGCACACACATCTTGACTTTTTCATACAAACACACATATCACAACATTTTATTGTTTCTCACACACGTACACAACGAGAGTTTATATTTTATTTCAGAACTTTATCAACCCAAACAAAAGACATTACTTTCCAACTTTTGGTATTCCTATCGTTATATTAAATCAATGTTTATTTGTTGAAACTACGTCGTCTTTTCTACTGAATTTTATTCCTTCAATGAAAAGCGTTTGATTATTCTAGACGGGAAAATTACGACCGAACCTCTAACGATATTTTATTAATGTATTGACACTCCAATTTTGTATATTCAACGAAAATCCGAGTAGAAGGATTCATATAAATGGTGACCACGACTATTACCTTGTGAAAACACGAAAGTTGGCAAATAGAACACACAAATTTACATATCTTAAAAAAAAAATGGAAAAACAAAACACAAATAGTAGGGAAGCTTCGTTGACAACAGTCACCCTGAATTTACCTGCATATAACCCTAACAACATAAAATCATGGCTTATACAAATGCAGGCCATATTCAACGCGAAGAAAATTGTTTCGCAAAGAGCCCGATACTGTTATTTATTAGAAACACTTCCAGCAGAAGTTGTAGAAGTGACGGACTTACTGGAAACAACGCCAGAAGAAAACCCCTACGATACATTAAAAACGGCCATAATTAAACGAACTGGAATTTCGAATGAGACAATGCTGCGTGATTTGTTTACCCAAGTGGAACTAGGTGACCGAACTCCTTCCCAGTTATTAAGACATATGAAAACTCTGTTAGGTACTAATGTCATGGCAGAAAATATTCTACGGAGATTGTGGTTGGACTAACTACCCAGCACAATGACGCAAATTTTAGCACCCATGACAGAGGAAACTGAACTGGAAAAACTTGCGGATTCTGCTGACCGAATCCATGTTGGTTTTAGAGACAGGGAGGTGAACACGTTGACACCGCAACGAACAAACCAACAACAAAACGAACAAATTGAGAAACTGCAAGCAACGGTTGCAAGTTTAGCCAAACAGATGCAGTCTATCTTGAACCTACATCAACAACAACGAACTTCTCATAATACTACCAGACCTAAGTACAGACGAAGGAGTAACAGCAGGAGTTTCAGCAATGATAGAGGACGACGAAAATTCGACATCTGCTACTATCATTATAAATTTGGTGCAGAGGCAAGACGCTGTTTGAAACCTTGTGCCTTTGTAGACCCGGCATCGGAAAATTTAAATTCCAGCCAGTAGAGACGACGACTGTTGCTGGATTCTCACAAAAAGAGACGTGCCTGTTTCACAAAATATATCTACATGCTGGGCTCTAAAGACACAATGTCAGCCCTCTACTAAAAACTAATCCTTCCACCTAGAATTTCCTGACGTGAACTCACTGAACTACAAACTACGGATTCCGACTGCTTCCTCCGCAACAAGAGCTCTGAAGAAATCTATGTGAATGTTAACCCCATAAGAACAATTTACTCGCTTAAGGAACTTTTAGGCACTCAGAGATATATTTTGAGTAAGCCTTTATATGAACATTTTTTTTGTCCTTTAAGATAAACTATTTTCTTCTCTCTTTCGTTCTCTCATATTCGTGTATATCTCTTTTTTTTTTTTGTGACCGGAGTGTAACAATAAAAGAAGAACATGTTCATTATCTAATAAATTCGACATCTGCTACTATCATTATAAATTTGGTGCAGAGGCAAGACGCTGTTTGAAGGCTTGTGCCTTTGTAAACCCGGCATCGGAAAACTTAAATTCCAGTCAGTAGAGACGACGACTGTTGCTGGACTCTCACAAAAAGGTCGTCTCTTCTATATCTTTGATAGAAATCACGGATATAATTTTTTAATAGACACCGGAGCCGAAGTGAGTGTTTTACCGACGGATCCAAAGCAAAATTTAAAACCAGGACTCTACAAGCTTCAAGCTGCTAACGGTACAAAAATTGATACCTTTGGCGAGAAAGCCGTAACTATCGACCTGGGTATGCGGCAAAATTTTCTGTGGGTTTTTACTCAAGCTAATGTTACCACACCGATATTAGGTGCAGACTTTCTAGCTAAATTTAATTTACCGATTAACATGACCACTTATTCCTTAGTTGACAATCTGACAGAACTTTCTGTGAGAGGAATTTGCTCCCGATACCAGTCAACTGGAATTAGTTCTGCCTTACCACAAGTTAGCAGTATTAAGGAATTAATACAGAAATATCCCGAAATCACTCAACCTTTTAAAAATACAGACACAATTAAGCACAATGCCAAACATCACATAAAAACAACAGGACAACCGGTACACTCTACACCGAGACGATTAAAACCGGTCAAATATAAAATAGCCAAGGCAGAGTTTCAGCAAATGCTACAGTTGGGAATCATACGTCCTTTCAAGAGCGCATGGTCATCACCATTGCACAAGGTCCAAAAATCCAACACGACAGCATGGCGTCCGTGTGGCGATTTCCGCAGATTGAACGCCAAAACCATCCCTGACAGATACCCAATTCCACATATACACGATTTTGCAATGGGTCTCCAAGGTGCACGCATTTTCTCGAAGTTAGACCTGGTAAAGGGATATTACCAAGTACCAGTTGCTGAAGAGGACACCCACAAAACTTCTCTGACGACACTTTTCGGATTATACGAGTTCGTGCGAATGCCTTTTGGGTTACGTAACGCCGCTCAAACCTTCCAGAGACTAATCGACGAGGTATTTAGAGGTTTACCTTTCATATATGCCTACATAGATGATGTTTTAATCGCCAGCAAAAACCGAGAAGAATACAAAATGCATTTGGAACAAGCTTTCCAAAGACTTACGCATTTTGGACTCAAAATCAATGTTCACAAGTGTGTTTTTGGAGAACCAAAAATAAATTTCCTCGGACATGAAATTGACCACGAAGGTATTTCACCGTTACCAGACAAATTGGAAGCTATTACCAATTTTCCGCAACCAACGTCACTAAGACAATTGCGAAGATTTATAGGCCTTATCAATTATTACAGGAGATTTATACCCAATTGTTCAGCGGTACTGTCACCTTTGACAAACCTACTAAAGAACAAGAACAAAAAGATTATGTTACAGTGACACTCTAGAAGCATTCAACAATGCCAAAACAGCTTTAGCTAACTTTACTAAGCTGAATTACATCAAGGATAGCGAGAAAATTAAGCTTACCCTCACAACAGATGCTTCATCAACAGCAGTGGGTGCGGTTTTACACCAAATCTTGGACAAACAAGTCACACCTATATCTTTCTTCTCCGCTAAACTAAATAAGGCACAAACTAAATACAGCACATTTTCGAGAGAGATATTAGCAACATATCTTTCTATTAAACATTTTCAGCACCTCCTGGAGGGCAGAGATTTCATCATATACACAGACCATAAACCATTAATATATGCATTACACACACATACTGACAAATATAATTCTTGGGAAATCAGACACCTAGATTACATTTCCCAATTCTCTTCAGATATCAGATATGTAACAGGTCAAGAAAACATAGTGGCAGATGCATTATCACGTGCCACAATTGCTTCTTTAGGTTCTAGTTCTTTGAACCTCGAATTAATCGCTAAAGAACAAACCACAGACACTACACTCCAAGAAGTACAACAAAGCACATCACTAAAATTAGTTGAACTACCTGTTCCATTCAGTGATAGTAAATTTTATTGTGACATTTCACAAACTCAACCACGACCTTACATACCACCAAATTTGAGGCCTTTACCATGTTCGCAAGGATATACATATAGGATATAAACCTATCTAAGCCAGCGAGTAAACCTATGTATGATAGTAAGGATTACTATCATACATAGGTTTACTCGCTGGCCTGCTGCAATAGCAATTAAAGATATTACAGCCACAACAATAGCTAAAACTATCCTTACTGAATGGATCACAATATTTGGTGTACCTTCAGTAATCACAACAGACAGAGGAGCTCAGTTCCAGTCTACATTATTTAGAGAGTTCAATCACCTACTCGGAACTCGACACAAAAAAGCAACAGCCTACCGTCCTTGTGCAAACGGAATGGTAGAACGTTTCCACAGACAGTTGAAGACAGCTCTAGGAATGAAACAAAACAAATCTAATTGGCTAGAAAACTTACCACTGGTACTTTTATCAATCAGAAACATTGTAAAAGAAGATTTGGGTGGTACATCAGCTGAAATGTTTTTCGGTACATCACTGACTCTCCCTGGCCAATACTGTGATGACAATACGAACATTTTACCGACAACAACGTTTGTACAGGAATTAAAACATAGAATGTAATCATTAACGTTTACACCAACACGGAAATGAAACCAAAATATATACCTACCAAATGACCTTTCCACTTGCACATATATATTTAGAAGAAATGACGGTGTAAAAAAAAAACATTATGTTCAAATATTTCAGGTCCATACCAAGTTATTAACAGAAAGGACAAGTATTTCACCATCATGAAAAATGGAAAATATGAAAATATTGCTATCGATCGGATTGGTTTAATCCGATCGATAGCAATATTTTTATGTCGATAACCAATTCTCACAGCAACTACAAAAAGAAAAACATGAGCATTCAGGCTCAAATATGCAACAAAACAAATGACACCTCACCAGAGACAATAGCAGAGAAGAATGTTACAACAAGATCTGGGAGACACGTGCATTGGCCAAAATATTACAAAATATATCTGAGATATTAAATCATTGTGTCCTACATATCATTAAAAATAAATTTCTAATGAACTGAAGGGGGTCTTTTGTCGTGTCGACTAAAATATCAGCTACAATATATATAAACCAATCACACCCAAGAAAACACTTACATCTTAAAATTGATTGCATATCGATTTTCAATAATTTCATTTATTTTCTAATGTTTCTAAAGACTTACTTATATTTTGAAACTAGCGTGTTTAACGTTGAAAAAGTAGTCAAAACACGTTGATTTTGCATGTAAATCATTATGTATTTGAAAACTTAGTAAACCTTAAAATTTGTAATATCAAAACTTATGAAACTAGTTGAAATCAATACATTTTGATTGATTACATATCGATTTTCAATAATTTCATTGATTTTCTAATGTTTCCAGAGGTTTATTTATATTTTGAAGCTAGCGTGTTTAACGTTGAAAAAGTAGTCAAAACACCTTGATTTTGCATGAAAATCATTATGTATTTGAAAACTTGGTAAACCTTAAAATTTGTAATATCACTTTGTCAAAAATTATGAAACTAGTTAAAATCAATACATTTTGATAGATTACATATCGATTTTCAATAATTTCTTTGATGTTCTAATGTTTCCAAAGGTTTATTTATATTTTGAAGCGAGCGTGTTTAACGTTGAAAAAGTAGTCCAAACACGTTGATTTTGCATGTAAATCATTATGTATTTGAAAACTTAGTAAACCTTAAAATTTGTAATATCACTTTGTCAAAACTTATGAAACTAGTTAAAACCAATACATTTTGATTGACTGCATATCGATTTTCAATAATTTCATTGATTTTCTAATGTTTCCAAAGAGTTATTTATATTTTGATGCTAGCTTGTTTAACGTTGAAAAAGTAGTCAAAACACGTTGATTTTGCATGTAAACCATTATGTATTTGAAAATTAAGTAAAACATTAAATTTGTAATATCACTTTGTCGAAACTTATGATAATAGTTAAAATTAAAACATTTTGATCGATTACATATCGTTTATATCGTTTCCACAAAGTTATTTAAATTTTGAAGGAAGCGATGAAAACGTTGAAAAAGTAGTCCAAACAGCTTGATTTTGCATGTAAATCGACATGTATTTGAAAATTTAGTAAACCTTAAAATTTGTAATATCACGTTGTCAAAACTTAAGAAACATTGATTTATAATGTTCCCACAAAGTAATTTAAATTTTGAAGTAAGCGTTGAAAACGTTGAAAAACTAGTCCTAACAGCTTGCTTTTGCACGTAAATCACAATGTATTGTAAACCATTGTAAAACATAAAATTTGCAATGCAACTGTGTCAAAACTTTAGAAACTAGTTAAAATCAATATGTTTTCATCGATTACATATCGTTTATCTATAATTTCATTGACTTTATAATGTTTCCACAAAGTTATTTAAATTTTGAAGTAAGCGATGAAAACGTTGAAAAACTAGTCCAAACAGCTTGCTTTTGCACCTAAATCACTATGTATTGTAAACCAATGTAAAACATAAAATTTGTAATGTAACTGTGTCAAAACTTTAGAAACTAGTTAAAATCAATATGTTTTCATCGATTACATATCGTTTATCTATAATTTCATTGACTTTATAATGTTTCAACAAAGTTATTTAAATTTTGAAGTAAACGATGAAAACGTTGAAAAACTAGTCCAAACAGCTTGCTTTTGCACGTAAATCACTATGTATTGTAAACCATAAAATTTGTAATGTAACTGTGTCAAAACTTTAGAAACTATTTAAAATCAATATGTTTTGATCGATTACATATCGTTTATCTATAATTTCATTGACTTTATAATGTTTCCACAAAGTTATTTAAATTTTGAAGAAAGCGATGAAAACGTTGAAAAACTAGTCCTAACAGCTTGCTTTTGCACGTAAATCATTATGTATTGTAAACCATTGTAAAACATAAAATTTGTAATGTAACTGTGTCAAAACTTTAGAAACTAGTTAAAATAAATATGTTTTCATCGATTACATATAGTTTATGTATAATTTCATTGACTTTATAATGTTTCCACAAAGTTATTTAAATTTTGAAGTAACCGATGAAAACTTTGAAAAACTAGTCCAAACAGCTTGCACGTAAATCACTATGTATTGTAAACCATTGTAAAACATAAAATTTGTAAGGTAACAGTGTCAAAACTTTAGAAACTAGTTAAAATTAATATGTTTTCATCGATTACATATCGTTTATGTATAATTTCATTGACTTTATAATGTTTCCACAAAGTTATTTAAATTTGAAATAAGGGATGAAAAAGTTGAAAAACTAGTCCAAACAGCTTGCTTTTGCACGTAAATCACTATGTATTGTAAACAATTGTAAAACATAAAATTTGTAATGTAACTGTGTCAAAACTTAAGAAACTAGTTAAAATCAATATATTTTCATCGATTACATATCGTTTATGTATAATTTCATTGACTTTATAATGTTTCCACAAAGTTATTTAAATTTGAAATAAAGGATGAAAACGTTGAAAAACTAGTCCAAACAGCTTGCTTTTGCACGTAAATCACTATGTATTGTAAACCTTTGTAAAACATAAAATTTGTAATGAAACTGTGTCAAAACTTTAGAAACTAGTTAAAATCAATATGTTTTGATCGATTACATATCATTTATCTATAATTTCATTGACTTTATAATGTTTTCACAAAGTTATTTAAATTTTGAAGTAAGCGTTGAAAACGTTGAAAAAGTAGTCCAAACAGCTTGCTTTTGCACGTAAATCACTATGTATTGTAAACCTTTGTAAAACATAAAATTTGTAATGAAACTGTGTCAAAACTTTAGAAACTAGTTAAAATCAATATGTTTTGATCGATTACATATCGTTTATCTATAATTTCATTGATTTTATAATGTTTTCACAAAGTTATTTAAATTTTGAAGTAAGCGTTGAAAACGTTGAAAAACTAGTCCAAACAGCTTGCTTTTGCACGTAAATCACTATGTATTGTACACCTTTGTAAAACATAAAATTTGTAATTAAACTGTGTCAAAACTTTAGAAACTAGTTAAAATCAATATGTTTTGATCGATTACATATCGTTTATCTATAATTTCATTGACTTTATAATGTTTTCACAAAGTTATTTAAATTTTGAAGTAAGCGTTGAAAACGTTGAAAAAGTAGTCCAAACAGCTTGCTTTTTTGCACGTAAATCACTATGTATTGTAAACCTTTGTAAAACATAAAATTTGTAATGAAACTGTGTCAAAACTTTAGAAACTAGTTAAAATCAATATGTTTTGATCGATTACATATCGTTTATCTATAATTTCATTGACTTTATAATGTTTTCACAAAGTTATTTAAATTTTGAAGTAAGCGTTGAAAACGTTGAAAAAGTAGTCCAAACAGCTTGCTTTTGCACGTAAATCACTATGTATTGTAAACCTTTGTAAAACATAAAATTTGTAATGAAACTGTGTCAAAACTTTAGAAACTAGTTAAAATCAATATGTTTTGATCGATTACATATCGTTTATCTATAATTTCATTGACTTTATAATGTTTTCACAAAGTTATTTAAATTTTGAAGTAAGCGTTGAAAACGTTGAAAAACTAGTCCAAACAGCTTGCTTTTTGCACGAAAAATCACTATGTATTGTAAACCTTTGTAAAACATAATATATGTTATGAAACTGTGTCAAAACTTTAGAAACTAGTTAAAATCAATATGTTTTGATCGATTACATATCGTTTATCTATAATTTCATTGACTTTATAATGTTTTCACAAAGTTATTTAAATTTTGAAGTAAGCGTTGAAAACGTTGAAAAACTAGTCCAAACAGCTTGCTTTTTGCACGTAAATCACTATGTATTGTAAACCTTTGTAAAACATAAAATTTGTAATGAAACTGTGTCAAAACTTTAGAAACTAGTTAAAATCAATATGTTTTGATCGATTACATATCGTTTATCTATAATTTCATTGACTTTATAATGTTTTCACAAAGTTATTTAAATTTTGAAGTAAGCGTTGAAAACGTTGAAAAACTAGTCCAAACAGCTTGCTTTTGCACGTAAATCACTATGTATTGTAAACCTTTGTAAAACATAAAATTTGTAATGAAACTGTGTCAAAACTTTAGAAACTAGTTAAAATCAATATGTTTTGATCGATTACATATCGTTTATCTATAATTTCATTGACTTTATAATGTTTTCACAAAGTTATTTAAATTTTGAAGTAAGCGTTGAAAACGTTGAAAAACTAGTCCAAACAGCTTGCTTTTGCACGTAAATCACTATGTATTGTAAACCTTTGTAAAACATAAAATTTGTAATGAAACTGTGTCAAAACTTTAGAAACTAGTTAAAATCAATATGTTTTGATCGATTACATATCGTTTATCTATAATTTCATTGACTTTATAATGTTTTCACAAAGTTATTTAAATTTTGAAGTAAGCGTTGAAAACGTTGAAAAACTAGTCCAAACAGCTTGCTTTTTGCACGTAAATCACTATGTATTGTAAACCTTTGTAAAACATAAAATTTGTAATGAAACTGTGTCAAAACTTTAGAAACTAGTTAAAATCAATATGTTTTGATCGATTACATATCGTTTATCTATAATTTCATTGACTTTATAATGTTTTCACAAAGTTATTTAAATTTTGAAGTAAGCGTTGAAAACGTTGAAAAACTAGTCCAAACAGCTTGCTTTTGCACGTAAATCACTATGTATTGTAAACCTTTGTAAAACATAAAATTTGTAATGAAACTGTGTCAAAACTTTAGAAACTAGTTAAAATCAATATGTTTTGATCGATTACATATCGTTTATCTATAATTTCATTGACTTTATAATGTTTTCACAAAGTTATTTAAATTTTGAAGTAAGCGTTGAAAACGTTGAAAAACTAGTCCAAACAGCTTGCTTTTGCACGTAAATCACTATGTATTGTAAACCTTTGTAAAACATAAAATTTGTAATGAAACTGTGTCAAAACTTTAGAAACTAGTTAAAATCAATATGTTTTGATCGATTACATATCGTTTATCTATAATTTCATTGACTTTATAATGTTTTCACAAAGTTATTTAAATTTTGAAGTAAGCGTTGAAAACGTTGAAAAACTAGTCCAAACAGCTTGCTTTTGCACGTAAATTACTATGTATTGTAAACCTTTGTAAAACATAAAATTTGTTAATGAAACTGTGTCAAAACTTTAGAAACTAGTTAAAATCAATATGTTTTGATCGATTACATATCGTTTATCTATAATTTCATTGACTTTATAATGTTTTCACAAAGTTATTTAAATTTTGAAGTAAGCGTTGAAAACGTTGAAAAACTAGTCCAAACAGCTTGCTTTTGCACGTAAATCACTATGTATTGTAAACCTTTGTAAAACATAAAATTTGTAATGAAACTGTGTCAAAACTTTAGAAACTAGTTAAAATCAATATGTTTTGATCGATTACATATCGTTTATCTATAATTTCATTGACTTTATAATGTTTTCACAAAGTTATTTAAATTTTGAAGTAAGCGTTGAAAACGTTGAAAAACTAGTCCAAACAGCTTGCTTTTGCACGTAAATCACTATGTATTGTAAACCTTTGTAAAACATAAAATTTGTAATGAAACTGTGTCAAAACTTTAGAAACTAGTTAAAATCAATATGTTTTGATCGATTACATATCGTTTATCTATAATTTCATTGACTTTATAATGTTTTCACAAAGTTATTTAAATTTTGAAGTAAGCGTTGAAAACGTTGAAAAACTAGTCCAAACAGCTTGCTTTTGCACGTAAATCACTATGTATTGTAAACCTTTGTAAAACATAAAATTTGTAATGAAACTGTGTCAAAACTTTAGAAACTAGTTAAAATCAATATGTTTTGATCGATTACATATCGTTTATCTATAATTTCATTGACTTTATAATGTTTTCACAAAGTTATTTAAATTTTGAAGTAAGCGTTGAAAACGTTGAAAAACTAGTCCAAACAGCTTATTTTTGCACGTAAATCACTATGTATTGTAAACCTTTGTAAAACATAAAATTTGTAATGAAACTGTGTCAAAACTTTAGAAACTAGTTAAAATCAATATGTTTTGATCGATTACATATCGTTTATCTATAATTTCATTGACTTTATAATGTTTTCACAAAGTTATTTAAATTTTGAAGTAAGCGTTGAAAACGTTGAAAAACTAGTCCAAACAGCTTGCTTTTGCACGTAAATCACTATGTATTGTAAACCTTTGTAAAACATAAAATTTGTAATGAAACTGTGTCAAAACTTTAGAAACTAGTTAAAATCAATATGTTTTGATCGATTACATATCGTTTATCTATAATTTCATTGACTTTATAATGTTTTCACAAAGTTATTTAAATTTTGAAGTAAGCGTTGAAAACGTTGAAAAACTAGTCCAAACAGCTTGCTTTTGCACGTAAATCACTATGTATTGTAAACCTTTGTAAAACATAAAATTTGTAATGAAACTGTGTCAAAACTTTAGAAACTAGTTAAAATCAATATGTTTTGATCGATTACATATCGTTTATCTATAATTTCATTGACTTTATAATGTTTTCACAAAGTTATTTAAATTTTGAAGTAAGCGTTGAAAACGTTGAAAAACTAGTCCAAACAGCTTGCTTTTGCACGTAAATCACTATGTATTGTAAACCTTTGTAAAACATAAAATTTGTTAATGAAACTGTGTCAAAACTTTATAAAATAGTTAAAATCAATATGTTTTGATCGATTACATATCGTTTATCTATAATTTCATTGACTTTATAATGTTTTCACAAAGTTATTTAAATTTTGAAGTAAGCGTTGAAAACGTTGAAAAACTAGTCCAAACAGCTTGCTTTTGCACGTAAATCACTATGTATTGTAAACCTTTGTAAAACATAAAATTTGTAATGAAACTGTGTCAAAACTTTAGAAACTAGTTAAAATCAATATGTTTTGATCGATTACATATTGTTTATCTATAATTTCATTGACTTTATAATGTTTTCACAAAGTTATTTAAATTTTGAAGTAAGCGTTGAAAACGTTGAAAAACTAGTCCAAACAGCTTGCTTTTGCACGTAAATCACTATGTATTGTAAACCTTTGTAAAACATAAAATTTTAATGAAACTGTGTCAAAACTTTAGAAACTAGTTAAAATCAATGTGTTTTGATCGATTACATATCGTTTATCTATAATTTCATTGACTTTATAATGTTTTCACAAAGTTATTTAAATTTTGAAGTAAGCGTAGAAAACGTTGAAAAACTAGTCCAAACAGCTTGCTTTTGCACGTAAATCACTAAATCACTATGTATTGTAAACCTTTGTAAAACATAAAATTTGTAATGAAACTGTGTCAAAACTTTAGAAACTAGTTAAAATCAATATGTTTTGATCGATTACATATCGTTTATCTATAATTTCATTGACTTTATAATGTTTTCACAAAGTTATTTAAATTTTGAAGTAAGCGTTGAAAACGTTGAAAAACTAGTCCAAACAGCTTGCTTTTGCACGTAAATCACTATGTATTGTAAACTTTTGTAAAACATAAAATTTGTAATGAAACTGTGTCAAAACTTTAGAAACTAGTTAAAATCAATATGTTTTGATCGATTACATATCGTTTATCTATAATTTCATTGACTTTATAATGTTTTCACAAAGTTATTTAAATTTTGAAGTAAGCGTTGAAAACGTTGAAAAACTAGTCCAAACAGCTTGCTTTTGCACGTAAATCACTATGTATTGTAAACCTTTGTAAAACATAAAATTTGTAATGAAACTGTGTCAAAACTTTAGAAACTAGTTAAAATCAATATGTTTTGATCGATTACATATCGTTTATCTATAATTTCATTGACTTTATAATGTTTTCACAAAGTTATTTAAATTTTGAAGTAAGCGTTGAAAACGTTGAAAACTAGTCCAAACAGCTTGCTTTTTGCACGTAAATCACTATGTATTGTAAACCTTTGTAAAACATAAAATTTGTAATGAAACTGTGTCAAAACTTTAGAAACTAGTTAAAATCAATATGTTTTGATCGATTACATATCGTTTATCTATAATTTCATTGACTTTATAATGTTTTCACAAAGTTATTTAAATTTTGAAGTAAGCGTTGAAAACGTTGAAAAACTAGTCCAAACAGCTTGCTTTTTGCACGTAAATCACTATGTATTGTAAACCTTTGTAAAACATAAAATTTGTAATGAAACTGTGTCAAAACTTTAGAAACTAGTTAAAATCAATATGTTTTGATCGATTACATATCGTTTATCTATAATTTCATTGACTTTATAATGTTTTCACAAAGTTATTTAAATTTTGAAGTAAGCGTTGAAAACGTTGAAAAACTAGTCCAAACAGCTTGCTTTTGCACGTAAATCACTATGTATTGTAAACCTTTGTAAAACATAAAATTTGTAATGAAACTGTGTCAAAACTTTAGAAACTAGTTAAAATCAATATGTTTTGATCGATTACATATCGTTTATCTATAATTTCATTGACTTTATAATGTTTTCACAAAGTTATTTAAATTTTGAAGTAAGCGTTGAAAACGTTGAAAAACTAGTCCAAACAGCTTGCTTTTGCACGTAAATCACTATGTATTGTAAACCTTTGTAAAACATAAAATTTGTAATGAAACTGTGTCAAAACTTTAGAAACTAGTTAAAATCAATATGTTTTGATCGATTACATATCGTTTATCTATAATTTCATTGACTTTATAATGTTTTCACAAAGTTATTTAAATTTTGAAGTAAGCGTTGAAAACGTTGAAAAACTAGTCCAAACAGCTTGCTTTTGCACGTAAATCACTATGTATTGTAAACCTTTGTAAAACATAAAATTTGTAATGAAACTGTGTCAAAACTTTAGAAACTAGTTAAAATCAATATGTTTTGATCGATTACATATCGTTTATCTATAATTTCATTGACTTTATAATGTTTTCACAAAGTTATTTAAATTTTGAAGTAAGCGTTGAAAACGTTGAAAAACTAGTCCAAACAGCTTGCTTTTTGCACGTAAATCACTATGTATTGTAAACCTTTGTAAAACATAAAATTTGTAATGAAACTGTGTCAAAACTTTAGAAACTAGTTAAAATCAATATGTTTTGATCGATTACATATCGTTTATCTATAATTTCATTGACTTTATAATGTTTTCACAAAGTTATTTAAATTTTGAAGTAAGCGTTGAAAACGTTGAAAAACTAGTCCAAACAGCTTGCTTTTTGCACGTAAATCACTATGTATTGTAAACCTTTGTAAAACATAAAATTTGTAATGAAACTGTGTCAAAACTTTAGAAACTAGTTAAAATCAATATGTTTTGATCGATTACATATCGTTTATCTATAATTTCATTGACTTTATAATGTTTTCACAAAGTTATTTAAATTTTGAAGTAAGCGTTGAAAACGTTGAAAAACTAGTCCAAACAGCTTGCTTTTGCACGTAAATCACTATGTATTGTAAACCTTTGTAAAACATAAAATTTGTAATGAAACTGTGTCAAAACTTTAGAAACTAGTTAAAATCAATATGTTTTGATCGATTACATATCGTTTATCTATAATTTCATTGACTTTATAATGTTTTCACAAAGTTATTTAAATTTTGAAGTAAGCGTTGAAAACGTTGAAAAACTAGTCCAAACAGCTTGCTTTTGCACGTAAATCACTATGTATTGTAAACCTTTGTAAAACATAAAATTTGTAATGAAACTGTGTCAAAACTTTAGAAACTAGTTAAAATCAATATGTTTTGATCGATTACATATCGTTTATCTATAATTTCATTGACTTTATAATGTTTTCACAAAGTTATTTAAATTTTGAAGTAAGCGTTGAAAACGTTGAAAAACTAGTCCAAACAGCTTGCTTTTTGCACGTAAATCACTATGTATTGTAAACCTTTGTAAAACATAAAATTTGTAATGAAACTGTGTCAAAACTTTAGAAACTAGTTAAAATCAATATGTTTTGATCGATTACATATCGTTTATCTATAATTTCATTGACTTTATAATGTTTTCACAAAGTTATTTAAATTTTGAAGTAAGCGTTGAAAACGTTGAAAAACTAGTCCAAACAGCTTGCTTTTGCACGTAAATCACTATGTATTGTAAACCTTTGTAAAACATAAAATTTGTAATGAAACTGTGTCAAAACTTTAGAAACTAGTTAAAATCAATATGTTTTGATCGATTACATATCGTTTATCTATAATTTCATTGACTTTATAATGTTTTCACAAAGTTATTTAAATTTTGAAGTAAGCGTTGAAAACGTTGAAAAACTAGTCCAAACAGCTTGCTTTTGCACGTAAATCACTATGTATTGTAAACCTTTGTAAAACATAAAATTTGTAATGAAACTGTGTCAAAACTTTAGAAACTAGTTAAAATCAATATGTTTTGATCGATTACATATCGTTTATCTATAATTTCATTGACTTTATAATGTTTTCACAAAGTTATTTAAATTTTGAAGTAAGCGTTGAAAACGTTGAAAAACTAGTCCAAACAGCTTGCTTTTGCACGTAAATCACTATGTATTGTAAACCTTTGTAAAACATAAAATTTGTAATGAAACTGTGTCAAAACTTTAGAAACTAGTTAAAATCAATATGTTTTGATCGATTACATATCGTTTATCTATAATTTCATTGACTTTATAATGTTTTCACAAAGTTATTTAAATTTTGAAGTAAGCGTTGAAAACGTTGAAAAACTAGTCCAAACAGCTTGCTTTTGCACGTAAATCACTATGTATTGTAAACCTTTGTAAAACATAAAATTTGTAATGAAACTGTGTCAAAAATTTAGAAACTAGTTAAAATCAATATGTTTTGATCGATTACATATCGTTTATCTATAATTTCATTGACTTTATAATGTTTTCACAAAGTTATTTAAATTTTGAAGTAAGCGTTGAAAACGTTGAAAACTAGTCCAAACAGCTTGCTTTTGCACGTAAATCACTATGTATTGTAAACCTTTGTAAAACATAAAATTTGTAATGAAACTGTGTCAAAACTTTAGAAACTAGTTAAAATCAATATGTTTTGATCGATTACATATCGTTTATCTATAATTTCATTGACTTTATAATGTTTTCACAAAGTTATTTAAATTTTGAAGTAAGCGTTGAAAACGTTGAAAAAACTAGTCCAAACAGCTTGCTTTTTGCACGTAAATCACTATGTATTGTAAACCTTTGTAAAACATAAAATTTGTAATGAAACTGTGTCAAAACTTTAGAAACTAGTTAAAATCAATATGTTTTGATCGATTACATATCGTTTATCTATAATTTCATTGACTTTATAATGTTTTCACAAAGTTATTTAAATTTTGAAGTAAGCGTTGAAAACGTTGAAAAACTAGTCCAAACAGCTTGCTTTTTTGCACGTAAATCACTATGTATTGTAAACCTTTGTAAAACATAAAATTTGTAATGAAACTGTGTCAAAACTTTAGAAACTAGTTAAAATCAATATGTTTTGATCGATTACATATCGTTTATCTATA
The DNA here is from genome assembly GCA_903632075.3 of Acanthosepion pharaonis. Taxonomy (NCBI): domain Eukaryota; kingdom Metazoa; phylum Mollusca; class Cephalopoda; order Sepiida; family Sepiidae; genus Acanthosepion; species Acanthosepion pharaonis. Next base: position 112,916 of record CAHIKZ030003198.1, read on the forward strand.
ATTTCATTGACTTTATAATGTTTTCACAAAGTTATTTAAATTTTGAAGTAAGCGTTGAAAACGTTGAAAAACTAGTCCAAACAGCTTGCTTTTTGCACGTAAATCACTATGTATTGTAAACCTTTGTAAAACATAAAATTTGTAATGAAACTGTGTCAAAACTTTAGAAACTAGTTAAAATCAATATGTTTTGATCGATTACATATCGTTTATCTATAATTTCATTGACTTTATAATGTTTTCACAAAGTTATTTAAATTTTGAAGTAAGCGTTGAAAACGTTGAAAAACTAGTCCAAACAGCTTGCTTTTGCACGTAAATCACTATGTATTGTAAACCTTTGTAAAACATAAAATTTGTAATGAAACTGTGTCAAAACTTTAGAAACTAGTTAAAATCAATATGTTTTGATCGATTACATATCGTTTATCTATAATTTCATTGACTTTATAATGTTTTCACAAAAGTTATTTAAATTTTGAAGTAAGCGTTGAAAACGTTGAAAAAACTAGTCCAAACAGCTTGCTTTTGCACGTAAATCACTATGTATTGTAAACCTTTGTAAAACATAAAATTTGTAATGAAACTGTGTCAAAACTTTAGAAACTAGTTAAAATCAATATGTTTTGATCGATTACATATCGTTTATCTATAATTTCATTGACTTTATAATGTTTTCACAAAGTTATTTAAATTTTGAAGTAAGCGTTGAAAACGTTGAAAACTAGTCCAAACAGCTTGCTTTTTGCACGTAAATCACTATGTATTGTAAACCTTTGTAAAACATAAAATTTGTAATGAAACTGTGTCAAAACTTTAGAAACTAGTTAAAATCAATATGTTTTGATCGATTACATATCGTTTATCTATAATTTCATTGACTTTATAATGTTTTCACAAAGTTATTTAAATTTTGAAGTAAGCGTTGAAAACGTTGAAAAACTAGTCCAAACAGCTTGCTTTTGCACGTAAATCACTATGTATTGTAAACCTTTGTAAAACATAAAATTTGTAATGAAACTGTGTCAAAACTTTAGAAACTAGTTAAAATCAATATGTTTTGATCGATTACATATCGTTTATCTATAATTTCATTGACTTTATAATGTTTTCACAAAGTTATTTAAATTTTGAAGTAAGCGTTGAAAACGTTGAAAAACTAGTCCAAACAGCTTGCTTTTTGCACGTAAATCACTATGTATTGTAAACCTTTGTAAAACATAAAATTTGTAATGAAACTGTGTCAAAACTTTAGAAACTAGTTAAAATCAATATGTTTTGATCGATTACATATCGTTTATCTATAATTTCATTGACTTTATAATGTTTTCACAAAGTTATTTAAATTTTGAAGTAAGCGTTGAAAACGTTGAAAAACTAGTCCAAACAGCTTGCTATTGCACGTAAATCACTATGTATTGTAAACCTTTGTAAAACATAAAATTTGTAATGTAACTGTGTCAAAACTTTAGAAACTAGTTAAAATCAATATGTTTTGATCGATTACATATCGTTTATCTATAATTTCATTGACTTTATAATGTTTTCACAAAGTTATTTAAATTTTGAAGTTAGCGTTGAAAACGTTGAAACTAGTCCAAACAGCTTGCTTTTGCACGTAAATCACTATGTATTGTAAACCTTTGTAAAACATAAAATTTGTAATGAAACTGTGTCAAAACTTTAGAAACTAGTTAAAATCAATATGTTTTGATCGATTACATATCGTTTATCTATAATTTCATTGACTTTATAATGTTTTCACAAAGTTATTTAAATTTTGAAGTAAGCGTTGAAAACGTTGAAAAACTAGTCCAAACAGCTTGTTTTTTGCACGTAAATCACTATGTATTGTAAACCTTTGTAAAACATAAAATTTGTAATGAAACTGTGTCAAAACTTTAGAAACTAGTTAAAATCAATATGTTTTGATCGATTACATATCGTTTATCTATAATTTCATTGACTTTATAATGTTTTCACAAAGTTATTTAAATTTTGAAGTAAGCGTTGAAAACGTTGAAAACTAGTCCAAACAGCTTGCTTTTTGCGTAAATTCACTATGTATTGTAAACCTTTTTGTAAAACATAAAATATGTTATGAAACTGTGTCAAAACTTTAGAAACTAGTTAAAATCAATATGTTTTGATCGATTACATATCGTTTATCTATAATTTCATTGACTTTATAATGTTTTTCACAAAAGTTATTTAAATTTTGAAGTAAGCGTTGAAAACGTTGAAAAACTAGTCCAAACAGCTTGCTTTTGCGTAAATCACTATGTATTGTAAACCTTTGTAAAACATAAAATTTGTAATGAAACTGTGTCAAAACTTTAGAAACTAGTTAAAATCAATATGTTTTGATCGATTACATATCGTTTATCTATAATTTCATTGACTTTATAATGTTTTCACAAAGTTATTTAAATTTTGAAGTAAGCGTTGAAAACGTTGAAAAACTAGTCCAAACAGCTTGCTTTTTGCACGTAAATCACTATGTATTGTAAACCTTTTAAAACATAAAATTTGTAATGAAACTGTGTCAAAACTTTAGAAACTAGTTAAAATCAATATGTTTTGATCGATTACATATCGTTTATCTATAATTTCATTGACTTTATAATGTTTTCACAAAGTTATTTAAATTTTGAAGTAAGCGTTGAAAACGTTGAAAAACTAGTCCAAACAGCTTGCTTTTGCACGTAAATCACTATGTATTGTAAACTTTTGTAAAACATAAAATTTGTAATGAAACTGTGTCAAAACTTTAGAAACTAGTTAAAATCAATATGTTTTGATCGATTACATATCGTTTATCTATAATTTCATTGACTTTATAATGTTTTCACAAAGTTATTTAAATTTTGAAGTAAGCGTTGAAAACGTTGAAAAACTAGTCCAAACAGCTTGCTTTTGCACGTAAATCACTATGTATTGTAAACCTTTGTAAAACATAAAATTTGTAATGAAACTGTGTCAAAACTTTAGAAACTAGTTAAAATCAATATGTTTTGATCGATTACATATCGTTTATCTATAATTTCATTGACTTTATAATGTTTTCACAAAGTTATTTAAATTTTGAAGTAAGCGTTGAAAACGTTGAAAAACTAGTCCAAACAGCTTGCTTTTTTGCACGTAAATCACTATGTATTGTAAACCTTTGTAAAACATAAAATTTGTAATGAA
>CAHIKZ030003199.1:0-67500 GCA_903632075.3 Acanthosepion pharaonis
CTTAGCATCAGCACAACTGGAAGAAGTTGCTCAGAACTGAGTTAACTGGTGGAGTGTGGTTACAGCTGTATCTAAATACATTACCATCACCATCAGAAGTGGACATAGAGATGCTATAGCACTAATTACTAAAAAGATATGATGCTTCAGGTAGCAGGTGTGATGCGTCCATTCAAAGTTTCAAGAAATTAACAGATTCCAAGCCTCACTACAATTATCTAATATATTTTCTGTTTTTACATTATTTTTTATAGATAAAATTTATTTAAGGCTATATGACGGTTCCCATAAGAGTTACAGGTTTGATTCCTGTCAGAAAAGTGCATATTTTCTACAAAATTTCTCAAACATTCAGGCAGGTAAATGTAATTAATACTGTTTAATTAAAAACATAGCATTTATTTAAATAAATTATATCTATAAAAATAATGTATAAACAGAAAATATATCAAATAATTTTCAGACTTAATCCATTTCATATTATATATATATATATATATATATATATATATACAATTAAAATAAAAGATGGTCCATGTGTGCTTCTCATGTAGATTTAATAGGCTGGTTAATGAAACTTGAGGAATAAAAAGACAACAAAATGATAACAATAATGGCAATAAGATGGATGATATTTATTATATATTAGTAGGCCTTTTGACTAAATTGAAGCACAAAGAAAAAGATTTTTATGTTGGAATTTTCAGACATACCTGTGTTCAATATTCAAAAGATAACAACAATTTCCCTGTTGCTGCACACTTTAACCAACTGTTCCATAACATTGATGACATAAGATGCATGCTTTTAGTATCTTCATTTAAGAGCTGACAAGATTCAGATTGAAGATAAAATACATTTTCAAAGTAGAATTACATATTAAAGGATTAATTGGGTTTACTCAGAAAATATATTTTCCACAGGGAGGCCTCTACAAACCTTACACAACCCTAATCCTGACAAACTATTAGGCCAAAATCAAATTTCTTACAGAATTACAACACATGAGGAATATATATATATAAATATATATATATATATATATATATATATTATACATGTCTGATCATTTGTCCATTGCAAGACATCTGCAACAACATTCCTGTCTGCATTCACAATATATAAAATTACTAATTGACAACACAACTATCCTACACCATGAAAACAACAAAATTAGATTACATATACTAGAAGCAATTTATATTAAAAAATTAAAGCCAGCACTGAACAGAATCAACTATGAATACTGCAGTAATTTAAAAATGCCTGTAAAGGAACAGTTTTTTCACGCTTTAATGCACGTGTGACCATGACATTATAACCTAGAGAGAAAAAAATTCTATAATGTTTAATTTTTTAACATTCTAATGAACACTCAGCACATTGTCAACCATTTTGCATTTAAAAGCATAATAAAAAAAAATTCATTAATGGATAATAATGCACAACTTTGTATAAATACTTATATTAATGAACAATATATAGTTTTGTATTACTTGCATCCCTGAAGATGATCTTGGAAAAAGATCAGAAATACTTGGGAAATGAAAATAAAAGAAATTTAAACAACTATAGCACATTTCTCTCATCCTTTAACATCAATACATGGAAGGTTATTCTGTGTATGAACAGATATGTTAAAAATTAGCAGACATAATGTTTGTAATTTATTCAATCAGACATGCCTAAAAATATATTTGCTGCCTAATATATAAATATATATATATATATACACAGACACACACACACACACACACACACACACACACAGCTTTAGTCAAAAAACATGATAGATATAATCAATCTAAAACAACAGATAAAAACTCTATAACAGGCATATATAAAATAAATTGCCAAAACTGTTCCTCAGAATATATTGGAGAAACATGCAGAAATTTAAAAAACCACATCTATAGACAGAAAAGGGATCTCATAAATAACAATTCGACAAATACACTGGTCACCCATAGAAATAAATTCAACCACTATTTTGATTTTAAAAATGCCACATTCATGAAAAAAGAAAATAGTTCACTCAGATGGAAAATCCTCAAGAGTGCCTCCATTGAATATTATTCAAATATTAATCTACTCCCCATTTCTTTTTCCCAATCTCACCTTTCCTAACAGAAACACTTATCTGCCAAGCGAACATACACAACAAATATATGGAGAAATCAAAAGAAAATGGTTGAATCTGTCTTCACAACAATCCAAACAATAATTCTATATATGAAAAATTTCTTCAAACATAAATTGTTTCATGGTAAATGTAATGAGTGGTTGACCCATTGATTATATGAACTTCACAAAGTTAAATTCTAGTGATTAACAAAATGTCTACAATGGACGAAATACATTTCCTAAAACCAGTTACAGTTTTTCCTATTGTCTTTTTATTTTTTTTAATTTTGTTTTTTTATACAGATTAATTGATTTTATGTTTTTACATATTTATTGACATTTTAAAAACACACACATACACCTAGTCAGAAAATACATACAACAACTAACATCTTCCCATTCCCATAAAAAATGAAGAAACTTTCTTAGAAATTGTGTTGATGAAAAAATTAATTTGCAATGTTCACACAAATTCATCAAATCATCATACCATATTTTCCCTCTTTATGCCCATGAATTTTTTAAAATAAACAAAAGGAAAAGTAGGAAAAAGCAAAATATTCTTTTCTACAAATTTCTAAGATGAAGAATTACCTCCATAAGCAAGAATGGAATGAATAAGTTGTCCTTTGATTTATCAATATTGATGATATCTCAGCTGTTTTACAAAATAAACACACTACACTGATTTGCAATAGCAAATGGTCCAAGGTTGGTAGAAAAGACATAATAACAAACTTATTCAAATTCAAATTATTGGATACACAATTAGAAGCCTTCACCTTTGGTTAAAAATTTGCCACCAGATTACCAATATAGCACAACACAGATTACATAATTAAAAACCACCACCTCAGCAACTCAGATTTTACCAAATGTTACATCAAAGTCCTGATCACAGCTGCATACAAAAAAACAAATGACACTGCACTTGCTCAAAGATACATATCTACTTCTGATAAGGGAAGTGGAATTGGAGTCAAGGATAAACACATTTACCAACAGAAAATGAGAGACCTCATTAACATGACAACATCTCTGAAAAAGTAAATGTAAACAAAGCTACAAAAGAAATACAAAAATTGACAAGTGACATCAAAAAGCCACTAAAAAATGAAGATAGCTTCTGGATAAAACTTATTGAACACCATTCAATGGACTACCAAAACTTATAAACCGAATATACCAATGAGACCAATCATATTAGGGATAGGCAGTGCCCAACATAAACTAGCCGGCACATTAAGCAAAATCTTAACCCCACTCCTTGGCACTATTAGTCCGTCATACATAAAACATTCAGGTGACCTCCTAAACAAATTAAAATATATAGACATCAAAAACAAATGTATGGCTAGTTTAGACATAAAATCTCTATACACAGATGTCCCTACAGAGCAGGGGTATGGGAACCAAATGCTGGGGGAATGGAACTCAATTTCTGGGTACTGGTAGTTCCCGTGTTGTGTTTGACAATTTTTCATTTTCCTTTTCACAAATTTGGTGCAAAATGTTGTCTGTCAAAAAAAGGAAGTGGAATGATTCATATGCAGGTTTTGGCTTCAACTGTGTGACAGAACGAGATGGAACAGAAAGACCCCCGTGCATGCTGTGTAATTTGGTAATTAAATTGGAAATTTGAAGCCATCAGGACTGAGAGAACATTTTGAACCAAATACAGTAGTCATGTTGGCAATGTATCGATTGAGGCATTTAAGTCGAGAAGAGATTGCTATGATCAGTTCAACTCTTTTCATCTTTATGGGTTTTCTGCTCCAGGAAAACCTCTTCTGGAAGTCTCCTACAAAGTTTTGTACATGATTGCCAGATTGATCCTCGCGAAACCCTGCGCACTGGAGATAGCAAAAATTGTGCTGGGAGAGAAGGCCGTGAAGCAACTAAGTCAGGTGTCCTTGTCCAATGACACTGTATGCCAGAGAATTAAAGACATGAGTCAAGACATAACAGCCCAAGTTGTCAGTGAGATTAAACAAAGTCCTGCAAAAATCAGCATGCAGATTGATGAATCAACTGACGTGTGAAACCATAGTCAATTGCTTGTATTTGTACGATATGTACATGAAAAGAACATCAAGGAAGAGTTTTATTTTCTGTGAACAACTCGAAACAACAAACAAAGCAGTTGACATATTCAAGCTGATCCAATCTTTCTTTGATCACCATGAGCTGGCATGTGATTTGATTGGGTCTATTTGTACGGATGGCGCTCCTGCCATGATTAATAAAAAATCTGGATTCATTGCTATGGTCAAGGAGAAAGCTCCACATAAATCACACACTGTGTTCTGTACATTATGTTTTTTTCTGGCATCCGAAACATAAAAAAAAGAAACTTAAAGAGGCGATGGGAATAGTTGTGTAAACAGTCAACTTTATTTGTGGATGTGCATTGAATCAGCGGCTGTTTAAAAAATTCTGTGATAAGATTGGAGCAGAACACAGAGTGTTGCTGTACCACACAGAGGTACGTCGGCTGAGTCATGGAAGTATTTTCATACGTGTAGTGGAACTCCGGGATGAAATTCTCAAATTTCTCAAGCATCAACAATCTCCTGTAGCAAACTATTTTGAAGATGAGCATTTTATTGTTAGCCTGAGATATTTGGTTGATATTTTCAGTTTTCTCAATGATTTGAACACATCAATGCAGGGAAGGAATGTGGACATCATTCAAGCCAGGGGAAAAGTTGTCGCATTCACAAGGAAATTACCTATCAGGAGTTGCTGTGTTGAAAGTGGAAACCTGGCAAACTTTCCAATCCTTTACAATATCCTTTTATTGGAGATGTTAAAACACTACCTGTAAAAATAATTCAAGAAGTCAAGATTCATTTGAAAGTTCTAAGTACAAATTTTGAGGGTTACTTTTAAGATGTTGATGATCTTAGCATGGATTGAATTTGGATAAAAACCCTTTCTCTTGATATATCAAGAATGAGTGATAACGATTTATCAAAGGATGAACACTGAATTAAAGAGGATTATATATATATATATGATTTCGATATAGTAGGATGGATGTCAAAATAACACAATGTGAACAAATCTCTATTAACAAGTTTGGCAATTAGGGCAAGAATGTTTTGGTTCCCTTCATTATAGATATCTCTGTGAAAGCAATTCTCTCATTATTAAATCTGAAATCAAAGTAGAGAAATTGACTTGATGTGTCAGATGACATTGAGTAATTTGTCAGTAAGACCATGATTCCATACTTTGATTGAAAAAAAATAACAGCAAATATCTCACTAGATTAGAAAACCCTGTTTCAGAAAAGTCGAGATACTAAAAGAACTTAATGTTTATTGTTCTCTTCCTTTTTCTTTAATTCAGAGGTAAAACTGAATTATAACTTTATTTTGATTTGGGTAAAAAAGAATATAATAAAGTTATCAATGGAATTTTTTTTCATGTTCTATTCCTAGCAATCCATATCTAAAAGTACAGTAAATTCACTCAAGTGAAATATTTGGAAGATATACTGACAAATAATAGGATTAGTGATAATTATTTCGACAGTCAATATGAACACGGGTATGGAACCATATTGGACAATGGATTGGGGGTCTGGAATACACACAAACACACAGAACCCTGCTATAAATTATAAGTCTAATAAAACACATAATAAAAACACACACAAAAAACAAAAATTAAATTACCTCTACCTTTATAAAATCATAAAAAAGAAGAATGGTCTAATAGAAAGCAATGTTTCTTTACTTTTGATAACCTTTCTATAAACAAAATTTGGTTTACCAATATTTCTCTTCTCAATGATGTTCTTAGGAAGGAATTTATTTTAGCGTTTTCTTCAAAAGTGACCCATTCAAAAACATTCTACCTCTAAACTCTTCCTATTTCAGATGCATAGATTACTCACTACTAATATATCCACAAAATACTAATTTAACAAATCTTGTCAACCAACTTGAGAACATTGAACCTACAATAGTCTTCATCTTTGAAACTGAAATCAACCACACTCTTCTCTTCCTAGATATCATGTTACACAAAAAAAAATAACAAACTTAATTTCGACAACGGGAATGGAAACAGGGTATTGTACCACAAGAATGTTACCTTGCAGATGGCATTTGGATACCTAAGGAAAAGAATACAAAAGGCATTGCAAATTTCTGTCCCCATCTACCTCTTGAATGTAGAAGGGAAAATATTCTTTTGGGTTCTTGTCTACTGTATGACAGACTTCCTGATAGGTAACCATTATATAAACACAGCTGTCCAGAATTTTAGAACACCTCTGCAATTTCCAGAACACCTCATCTAAACAGACACACACTCTGACATTGTAGCATGATCTGATTCAAAGAAGTGTGTCCTCCTAGTAGAATTAATGTTTCCATGGGAGGAGAACAGGAAGAAGGTGTATGGGTGAGAGAAAAACCACTATGAATTGCTGTGATTCAACTGCATGGAAAAGGGTTGGACATGGTATTTGCTACCTATTAAGGTTGGGTGCTGTAGATTCCTTGGACATTCAGTCTTTTCCTTTTGTTTGAAGCTGGGCATCACTGGCCAGTGCCTAAAGAGTGCTTTACATTATCTCCAGACCACAGCTCAATGGGCATCAAGTTAGAGCTGATCAAGATTCAAAATAAATTTAATTAAAACTATGCTCACAACACAATGATACTTCTAATGTGAAACTTGTGAGACTTCCATTATACGCCATTGATAACAGTCACTATGAGCACATTGTGTTTTGTTTAACGATCAAAAGCAAATGCTTTTATTGAACACAACTTTGGAAAATCTGACTTGCAGTTGCATAAAAATCACAAAGACTGATATGTCTACACTGAAAAACAATCCTCTGTCCAATAGGAAAAGCTGCTGGTAGCGCCAGGAGTGGCAATATCATCTAGCTACCAAATCTGTGTTATCTCCCCTGGTTGGTGGCAGATGAGGGCAGGTTATTGCATATGCTTTCACACATATGTAGAAAAAAGAAAAAAATATATATATACATATGTCAAAACCTTGAAAAGTGGACCTTTGTCACAAAATTGTGTTGTCAGGATAATAATAATTAAATGCAGATATATTAATTTACATAAGCAAATTTTTCAATTTAAAAAAAATTATATATATATGTTATAATAATAATATTTTTATTTGAAAAATATTTTACATTGCTACATAAAAATTTCTCTGTTTCGGTGAAAATGATTTACGTTTGAAAACAGAAATCAATGTGGTAGCTTATTTAAGAATTAAAAAGGAGGAGGGAACAAGATTTCAAAATTTTGTGGGTATATCCAGGTTAACGAATCAAAAGACAAATCAAGGCCGAGGCAGAAAAGTAGGAAATATAGGTTTGAGGGTTGGGGTAGGTGTGTTAATTATTCATGTTTAGATGAATTGAAATTTTTAAGACGTGTCACTATTAGTTTACATCCAGTTATGAATCTAAATTTAAGATACATCGAATTACTCAGAGAGATATATTTAACAAAAGAATTTCAAGATTTTTTAAAAATCTTTGTATATACTTGAGAACTATTTTAAAGCAGCCTCTAGTGTGATTAAATCATTTTTGTATATATTATTTTGAACCTAAAATACAATACTTATTATGTTGAATGGGCAATAAAACATGGCAATATTAAAGTTAAAAAATCAAGAATTAAATAAATATTATATATAGTATTATATATTAATATAATAATGGATATATAATTGTAATACATAGATTTTTTATGAAAAATTTTATTAACTATATTTTAAGGTAAACATTATACAATGTATACAAATTACTGTTAATTCATTATGCTGATTAAGGATATCATTATTTTTAGGAAACTTAATAATATGCAACTTTTCATGTAGACATAGGGGACATGGGTCATTTAAAAACATACAAGTTCTCATTTTTTTAATATTTTCCATTTTACTGTGGGGGTTTTGTTGATTTCTCTTAAATATCAAAATATTTAGAGAGGGTTTAAGTGTTTATTCAAAATTTTATTATTATGTATTTTAATAATTTTTTCTAGATTTTTAGTACAACTATAACTTAATTTAAGCATATTTTTATTGAAAATCTTGCTTAGAGGATTATTGCTTGAAAATGTTTCTCAATCAAAGCAAGAAACTTTTGCCCTAACTTAATGCTAACCATTTGGTTAAATAGGAATGTATACCAAATGATTTTTCTATTTCAATTTTTTTTCTGGCTATCATTATATTTTCTGTATTTAATATCAGGGCTATAATTATAAAAAATGCAATGTTTATAGAAATACTAATCCATTATATATCCACCTAAAGTCTAATCACCCCCCATCTATAATAAAACACGTACCCTCATCCATAGAACTAGTATTAACTCTGCCAACAAAAATATATTCTATAAACACTGAAATTTTTATAATAATGTGATGACCAATAGAGTGTATCAATCTCACTGTCCATTACAAGACTCTTTCTTGTCACAAATTAATTACATAGATCAGATATACTACCACTCACTTGAGTAGACACCGTACATCTCACTTATCAGATTATGCAACTGGAATTTATAAACAGGGATCATATCATTCATATACAGGTTCAGGGTTAGTGTACCTTATTAAAAATTGTTTGTGAAAATGTATTCTCGCCATTTAAATCATTAACCTCTATATATTTGTTTTTTGTGAAATGATATAAGAATTAAAAATATATATATATATATATATATATATATATATATATATATATATATATATGAATAAAATATATATATATGAATAAATATATATATATATATATAGAAAATATATATATATATATATATATATATATATATATATATATATATTTAAACATATATTGTTAAATATAACAGACAATGTATGCCTATTATGCTTATAAATATATATGAATAAATATATATATATGTATATGACTATAAATATTGTGTGTATTTAGGCAGCATCACTATCATGTACATATCAATACATGAATTACAAATGTAGTATTGTAAAAAGACAAATTGAAATAGCAATTTTTTTTTTTGAACATTTTTAACAGTTTAAACAGGACATTTATGATAAACTACAGGATATAACTTTTGGACCAACTGGAGGAAATTACACATAGATTCACGGAAATGCGTTGTTTAAATTGTTTTTAGAAATCATCTATGTAAACATTTACAGACTAGAATCACTGTCTTGTCCGTATATTATATTTTATATATGTTGTAATTGACATCTTTGATAATGGCTTATATCATTAAGCTAAAAGCTTAGATTGTATTAAAAAAAATATGGATCAAAATTTGAAAAATTTAATTTGTTCCTCGTTCAATGATAATGTTATTAAACTTATCAGACGTTACGAAAAAATTTACATAAAATAAATAGACAACACTTGTCTATATTATTTAATGAAGCATGTATGAATATATATATACCATATATATATATATTTACCAGTAAAAAGAATTCACTTATCACCATATTTGTATAAGAAGCACAATTTAAAATTTAAATTCAAACTCAGTGTTAATAACGAATTGTCTCCAAAATAATAACTCATTTCTAATAGCATTTTTCGGATACAACAATACATATATTTTTTGTTGTCCTCTTATTACTGAGATTAAAAAACAAGAACAAAATCTATTCCATACCTGAGGATGTCTGTAGGAACAGATGAAAGCTTCATAAAAATAATAAGAACTTATGCAACATGAAATTTATAAAACAAGGATTTTTTCATTCATAAACAGGTTTGTCTTTTTTTATATATTATTTGAATTAAGAATGATGGATTTCTCGCCAATTAAATCATTAACCTTTGTATTTTTTTTTGTATGAATAAATTATGAATTTGTAAATTAATTGCAACCTTTATTGAAATTAAAATAACTGATCCAAGTGCAACTTTTGGATAATAAGTGCGACATTACTGTAATTATTGAACAATATAGTTCATGCCACTTTGACAGAAAATTTACCAGTAAAAAAGAATTCACTTATCACCATATTTGTATAAGAACACACAATTGTAAAATTTAAATTCAAACTCAGTGTTGCGACTGCACGCTCCAAAAATAATAACTCATTTCTAATAGCATTTTTCGGATACAACAATACATATATTTTTGTTGTCCTCTTATTACTGAGAGTAAAAACAAGAACAAAATCTATTCCATACCTGAGGATGTCTGTAGGAACAGATGAAAGCTTGTAAAAATAATAAGAACTTATGCAACAGAAATTTATAAAAACAAGGATCTTTTCATTCATAAACAGGTTTGGGGTTTTTGTATATTATTTGAATTGTTCAGGCATTAACGATGGATTTTCGCCAATTAAATCATTAACCTTTTATATTGTTTTTTGTATTTCTTCAGTAGCAATAAGATATATTTTAAAAATCTTAAAATATATATATAGCCAATTCAGCAATTATGGCTATAGATCCAGCTATTCCTCTGGTGGTAGAGACAGAGGGATCTTATTGTGCAATTGCTGCCTCTTTCAGGCAATCTGGATGCCCTGTTGCATTTTTTTCAAGGACCTTGTCATGTTTGAAACAGTGATACTCTGCAATTGAAAGAGAAGCCTATGCTATAGCGGAGGCACTCAGAAAATGAAGGCAACTACTTGATAGGATGACATTTTCGATTGATCACTGATCAAAAGTTCGCCGCATTTATGTTCAACACCAGAACAACTAGTAAAATTAAGAATAATAAAATAACAAGGTGGAGAATTGAACTGTTTTTCTTTTGATATGAGCTATCGACCTGGGAAAGAGAATGTTGTGGTAGATGCACTATCGAAGGTATTTAATATTTATAATTGGTCAAAATAGATGAGCTTTATTAAATTACACAAAACATAACAAGGATGATTTTAGTAGAAACCAGAAAAACCATATTCCATGGATGGATGACAAAAAAAAAAAAAAATGAATGGGATATGCAGAACACAAACCAAAATTCTTCAGGTTAATATAAAATATTTATAATATCCATTTAACCATTTGAGAGGTTAAATATAGATTTTAAGGGTCCCCCTACCATCAGAAAATAAAAATTATTCATAATAACCATATTTTATTTCCATGTCCAGACATATCAGCAAATTCAGTGATACAATGCTTATGCTCTAAATTCGCCATTTTGGGGGTTCCAGCATATATCACTCACTCAGACCACATATCATCTTGAATGGAAAAATTTTTTCAGGAAATGAGGAACAACAAACAGAATAAAGCAGGTTTAAAGCCTACACTTGCATATACTTTTTCCTTAAAAAATTATGTATAATTGAAGAATTCAAGGAAATATTGGATTTATTATATAATACAACACAAAAAGATGCAAATTGAAGCTTTATACCAACAAATACTTCTATTGAAACAAGACAACCATATTACTATACAGGTAGGTTTAAAGGAATTACTTAAAGCCGAATCTATTAAACACTGTTATAAAAATCTGAATGGAATTATAAACATCCCTTTAATAAAAGCAGCCACACAACTAAAAAATAACAGTATTGTTATCTGACGAGCTGATAAAACTAATACTTTCATTATTTTTAACAAACATGTGTACCACTCAAAATTACAGGTTATTTTAGAAGATCATACTGAATTCAAAAAGTTAACCAAAAACACCACCTTCCAACTTAAAAACCATATCAATAAACTTAACAATACTGAAACAAAATCTTACGAACTTCAAAAGATTATAGATGACTATCAACCTGGCTACCTTTATGGAAATGTAAAAATCCATAAAAACATCATCCCCTCCAACCTATCATTTCACAAATACCTACACCAGTATATTACCTTTCAAAAACCCTTAACAAATTAATTACTCCCTACCTCCCAAGTAAATATTGTATTAACTCCACAAACGAATTTGTACAAATTATTCATGCTGTAAAATGAAACACCCAAATAATTGCATCTTTGGATGTACAAAATTTATTTACTAACTAAAATGATTGATATCATTATCTGTGATGTATACAATCACACTTCTCTCCCACATATCAATATTATTTTTTAAAAAATTATTATTAGCATGTACCTCTCAAGTACCTTTTCATGACCTCCTAGGTAATATTTATACTCAAATAGACGGTATTGCGATGGGATCTTCTTTAGGCCCCTTTTTTCTAATTATTATATGGCACATTTAGAAAATAAAATACTTAATGACACTAATAAAACTCCTATATATATGTAAGATACATAGATGACATTTTCATTTTAGCTAAAAATATTGATCAAATTACACAACTTAAAAACAAATTTGAAAGTCACTCCATCCTCAAATTTACATTAGAACTTAATATTAATAATAAAATTCCATTCCTTGATGTATTTATTGATTCCAGCACACATAAATTTACTACTTCTCTATATAGAAAACCCACTAGCATTAACTTGTGTCTTCTTAATTATAATAGTGAATGCCCCCAACGATATAAGTTAGCTGTTATAAAAAACTTAATCCAATGCACACAAATGATATCTTCTTCCAAAACCATATTCTATAAAGAATTACATAACATTAAACAAACACTTGTTAATAATGGATTTCCTAATTCCATCATTGATCAACAAATTAAAATGTATCTCAATAAAAAACTTAATAATACCTCTAACAAAATTGATAATATTAATAATAATAGTGTATGTCAAAATAAACATAACACTATTAACTTATACTATTGTAACCAAATGCATAATAATTACAAACATGATGAAACAACACTCAAAAACATAATAGGTAGAAATGTTAAACCCATTAATAATAATAAAAAGTTAAGCTCATCATATATTATAAAAAATTTAAAACAATTGACCTCATAGTCTCTAATAACCCTACAACCACACAACTAAATCCTCTAAAAAAAACAATGTAGTGTATCAATTTACATGCCTGTTCAGAGATTGTATCTCTGATACTAATAATAAACCCACTACATATATTGGTTTTACTACAACCACTCTCTCCCGTAGACTTACCTGTCACCTTTCTGATCTTAGTTCTATTAAACAACATTTCTTAGAAAAACATAGCCATGTGTATATAATATTAGACAGATATTAGTTGATAACACAATAATACTCACACATACACACAGTAAAAAGAACCTTCAGATATTGGAGGCCATCTACATTAAAACAAAGCAACCCACACTCAACAAAATTATATTTCAAACTAGTCACAATACATTACATTGCATCTAGACATATGGTTCTGTTGTTAATATATTTTCGGTCATATGTCATGGTAAAACGTCATAGATTTTATATAATAAATTTCAATAATCAAATTAAATTATTAAACAAGTAAAATGTATTATTGGTTAAATGCAAAATTAATTGCATGAACTGCTCAACAAGTTACGTGGGCATGACTTCAAGATCATTGAAAGAATGACTGGATGAACATCAAAGACTTTGTGATAAGGTAATTTCAAATGATAACGAAAAACAAAAATTGGAAAAAACTTCAGCAATTGCATTACATGCCATTGCAGAAGTTCACAGAATTGACTTCAACCATCCGGAAATAAAATTGATGAACCAAAAGCATTTCAATCAAAGAAGAGTAGCTGAACAAATGGTAATAGCAAAAAAAAAAAATAAATAAATACCTGCAATAGGATAGATGCAGCACAATTCCATCCTGTCTGGACCTCTCTGCTCCAAGGAAAAATATGATATGGAAAAAAAAAATGGCAATTTGTAGTCTAAAAATCATCAACTCAGTATTTCTTTCCTTGATTTCAAGAGTTTCTAGTTTCTTTGCACTGTTTTACTCAAATTAAGGAGTGACCAAGATTGGCAACTGCTAGTCAAAATATTTCCATAAAATAAATCATTCATTGGAACTACAAGATTTTCTTTTAATTATGCAACTAACTACCAATGGAGACAAGCATCCTAACTTTCAAACAAAAACATCCTTGTCAATGGCTAAAGTACTTGCATCTAAAGATCATTTGGTCAGTTCTTACGTACTCTATCCCACCCCAAATCTCTTGTAAATATGCAAGAAAAATATAATAAAAATGTTAATTGCAGTGCCTTGATTCAAATATTACAAAAACACTGTATTTTCATGCAATAAGTATTGACATTTTTATTTTATTTATTTTTTATTCATTTTAACAATATGGGTGTATATATATGAGGAGATTGTATACTGTAATGTCTACATAAAAAAAAAAATCATGTAAAAATTAAGTTTGACTGTTATAAATAATGTCACCTTTAAGTGATCTGAAATTGGTTCCAGCTAACAAAAGAACACCAAAATTAGCTAAACACAATTTATAAACGGACAAAAATGCAATCCTTGATAATGACTATTGTCACAGTCAAAAGTATTCAGATTCAAAACAAAATGAACTTTGAAAAGTTTACAAAATTGTTTAAAACAACTTAGAAGTTGGGAAAATTTAATAAAATTTGGACAGACTGACCATGTCAGTATTGTTCAACAAAACTTGTTTAAACAAATTCTTGCTGCCTAAAATATATGTTGACTCATGTGTGGAAAACTTGGACACAGTAATTATATTGATTTTAGAAATTTTGTACATCTGCAGCAAGTATGTTTGTAAAAGATTATTCACTATTTAGAAAAAAGTTAGTTAAACTTAATGGATATAAAATGTTCCTATTTTCAATAAATTATGTTTAAAGTATTAAAGGGACTTTTAAAAAGTTTTTCTCGAAACATACTTTCATGAACATTTTTCCAATTGTTGATAATTTATAACTCTGTCAGGATTATATATATTTATATATAAATAACATACTGTTGACATAGCTAAAAAACATTTTTTTTTATTTATTTTCTACCCAATCTGAAGGATTTCTATCTCTAAAGTTGGACACTTAAAGTAAAGAACATAAAATCTTAAACAACTTTTTTTTAAAAGTCACTCATTTTCTTTTTCTTTTTTAGTCATGAGCAATACCAGCTTGGGAAAAATATAAGATTTCATTATTCTAAATACATACAAATATATTCACACACAACTTATTTTTCGTCTTCAATCTGATGAAGCCTAACGCTGACAAAATGTGTCGGCAATAACTAAGAAATATTTTCCAATTGTCATTTTTATCCAATTTATCTTATCTTCAGAATTATACTGAGAAATTTAACAATATGCTGACATGGAAAATTAAAACAAATTCTTAGTAAAAGAAAAAGTTATCAATATTCAGAAGGAGGCTTATACAGGAGTGCGACCTTTTTAATATTTTGAATTTGATGTAACTACAAAACATTTCGCTTTTAAACTTCCCTTGATAAAGTCGGATTGACAAAATGTGTCAGCAGTGACTAAGAAATATTTTCAAATTGTCTTTTTTATCCATTTGTCTTATCTTCAAAATTATTTTGAGAGATTTAACAATATTTCGACATGGAAAACTAAAACAAATTCTTAGTAAAAGAAAAAGTCACCCTTTTTAATATTCCACATTTGATAGAGAGCTTATTGCTACACACCCCACAATTTTACATTTTCGGCATATGATAGAAGGCCAGCAAGTGTTGCTACTAATGGACCATAAAGCCTTATGTGGTGACTTTCATAGCCTCACTCTAGCAAAATCAGAAAAACAGCATAGACAACTAGCATTACTGAGTACATAGCCAACATAGAACATATGAAAGGACAAGAAAATATAGTAGCTGATTGTTTGTCACAACCCACCTTAGCAATTGAGTGCGATCTTTTTGACCTACCAGGAATAGTAGACACTCAAGCTGTAGATTCAGATATGCACAATTTTCCTCACCTAAAAAATATAGTATTAATAATAATATATTTGTACAGTGTGATACATCCACTTCTACTGAATCAGCCAAACATTTGTATAATGAATCCTCATATATATATTTATGTATAAATTTCTCACTTTGTTGTTATGATGTATATTTTACTAATCACAAGAACAGGAGTCATACAAGGCCCATCATAAGATACTTAACACCTTATCTGAAAGTTGGAAAAGTATAATAAAAAACGGACAGACCGTGTCAGTTCTTTTTAATCAAAAATCTTCCTCATGGTATCTTTTCATATTTACTGAATTTGATGGCTCTTGTTATTTAACATTTTTAAGTTTCCAAGGATTCTAAGTGACATAATTTAACCTGATGAATATTTATCTTGTAAATGAGCATCTATTTTTAATCATTTTGTCTTTTCTACAGATACATATTTATTTTTTGACTAACTTTATGGGTAAAATTACAGACAGGTTTTTCAAATGCAATTTTGAGATTATCAATTTGTTTTTAGATAAAATAAAAATATTTACATAGAGGACATATATTTTGGGTTTAGTAACTATTTAAATATATTCTTTTCTACATGGGACATGTAGTATATATATATATATATATATATATGTGTGTGTGTGTGTGTCGCTGTGTGTGTGCGTGTGTAGCATTAATAAGTCTGTAATCTTTTGATAAAAAAGCATTTCTTTCATACTTACTACACATTTCTCAACATAATCTCCTTTTTTCGGCAGCTCTTCATTAATCATATAGATTAAATGTTATGCAGTGAAAATTTATGGTAAAAATCCAGATAATAACTGTGGTAAGTTACAGACATACATATATATGCAGAAAGAGTAATTTATTTAACATTGTGTGTGTGTGTGTGTGTGTGTGTGTGTGTGTGCAAGCCAGAGTAAGCAAATAATTATATTTCATTTTTATATGTTTAGATTTGGTTTTATGTTTGTATATATGTATATTCATGTGTGTGTTTGTGTATACATGTGTTTGTTTTGTGTATGCTTCTATATCTGTGTGTTTACAGGTAAAACATCTTTATTTTGTTCATAGCTGTCATTTCCTCTCATTAGTTTTGAACCACTATTCTGCAAAAGCTTTTGGGAAACAAAAATGCATTTAATCTTTAATGTATTTGATATTCTTTATTGGGTTGACTAAAAAGTTTGTTCTGTGCTTTTCAATAGATGGCATTAGGAGCATTCACTTTTGTAACAGGTTGTTGCATCAGTATGCATTTTGTTTTTTAATTGTCAAAATTGGTGTCCTTTTGTTTATTGCATCCAGCATGGAAAATATAACAAACTATGAAACATTTTTTACATATTTTGCTTTTTTTTTTTAAGAAAGATAAAAAACAGTTTGTGCAGAAAGATCAAATATATCAGAAATGTTTTTTTAATGCTTTCTGCTAGAGATGTTTTGCAGGATGATACTCCCAATTAAAATAGACATAAAAAAAAAAATTAAGGCATTAGTTGAGAATAATCAACATTATATAATGCAGAAGAATGCTTGTGTGTGATTTCTGATTTAAATGTTATGAAAATGTTCCATTTTTTTAAACAAGGTTTGACAGTTGTGGAAAAGTGGATACTTTACAACAATGTGGAGTTGAAGAGATTGTGGAGCAATCAAAAACAACAGTCTGTAATCATAGCAATGGCTGATCTTTATCCAAACGAGGTAATGCCATGTATATGGTGGGATTTAAAAGAAGTCCTCTGTGAGTTCCTTCAGAGAAACAAATGTGAGAATTGAATAAGTCAGCCTCCAAATTAGGACAATTCAAAACTTATCGATAAAAAGCATCTGAAATTGGTTATGAGGAAGAGAAAGATAATATTAAACAACATGCTTCTTTGGTGATAAGGAAAAAAACATTCCAGCTTGGTTGGGAAGTTTTCACTTATCTGCTGTATTTAGCAGATATTTATATAGTTACCTGCTTGCATTATACCTGGAGCATTAAATGGCAAAGCATATTGGATGACAAAGGACCAAAATCCAGATGCAGGTCACCAACTGACAACGTGCAGAAATGTCAAAGATATTATCAAGTTTTTTTTTAATCCTGAATGTTTATATATGTTGATAAAGTGTAAATCTAGGTTGTGCATTGGAACAATTTATAAATAATTTCAGTAATTTCCAAAATTCAATGCCAGGGAAACACTTTTAGTATGTTCCTTTGATTGTGTTCGGGATGTTTATAGTTTTCATCTATATTTGTAAGTTGTGAGCATCGACTTTTGTGAAGTTTTTGTAATAAGTTTTTATAATAATTGAAAGTTTGTATGCATGTAGAAATCTAAAATACTTATCAGACTAATCTCAGTGTAGGTGTTTGACATATAATTTGATATGAATTTTTTAGAATTGCATTATTTCTTTTGATCAATTTAAACATATGAATTTGAGTTGTCAGCTTATTTAAGAAGTAATTTGAAGTGCCACTGTTATATTCTTCTCATTTCAATCCTGCATTGATCTTTTGTTTGTATGCTGTGTGTAAAACTCATAGGTATCTTCAGAGAGAAAGACAAACAGGTGTCGCTTGTCTACTCTGCACAGAAAGTTAAGGATGAATTTTTTATAGACACTCACAGTGTTTGCCTTGATCGTCAGTCAAAGCTGAAATGATGTAATGTATTGTTTTAATAGTCTCTTTAGTGACCTGAGTGAGAACTTGTCAAAGAACAGCTTTTGTTGTAAATGTGTTGAATCCAGTTTTTTAACTGTTTTATAATTAAAAAAAATGATAATTATTTCTCTGCTTCTCTGTAATTTCATATTTGCATATCTTTTTGATATATTGCCATCAATTTTATTTTATTTTTCTTTAAGATCCTTTATCATTGTGGTTACTTTAAAAATAAAAAACAAGGTTTTAGCCATTTTTATAACAATTTCATGGCTTAAATATGTCTGCAATTAAAAAAATTCTAAAAAAAAAGTTCCATAACTTAAACAAATCTGGAAAAATATATAAAATTTCATTAATTTAAACAATTCTGAAATAAAAAAAGTGCCCCCAAAAAAGAAATTTAAGATATTTTATAAGTTATATAACTTAATCATGTTTGAAGTTAAAAAAAATAATCTAAAAAAAAAAAAGAAAGGTTTTTAAACATTTTGTAAGTGTTCTATAATTTAAACAATTCTGAAGCTTAAAAAAAAATGACTAGCTATTTCATAAGAGTTCCATAACTTAAAGACATCTGAAAAAAAAAAAAAAATCACACAAACAAAAAAATATGTCTTATTCTCTATACAATTTCAGCTTTAGTTTTCAAAGAAGGATATTTTTTCAGTTAGGGTTCATATTGTGATGTCTTCTAGTCTGTGACTCCATACCGAGTGATGACTGACTTATTAGTAGTCACTCAACTCTAGGCAAAATAGGGAAAGTCATTTTGCCTATGTCACTACACCTCCCAGAAACAAATAGGTTTTTATGCCTTTCATTGATCTGTGACGTGTCCAAATAATATTGCAAGTTCTTATCTCTCTCTCTCTCTCCCTCTCTTGAGGTGTGTACCTGGTTCTTTTAATTGGGGATCTAGGTCTGGACTCATTTTCATTCTAATCTTCCAACTCCATGTCAGATTCGTATAAACTATCCTCCATAGTTTCTTTACTACTATGTTCACTGCTTCCATCAGAAGCACTCATGCTTTCCTTCCTTTCAGGCTTCTCTTCCATCTTGACTTCTTCATCATCAATTCTAGGTCTTATTTGATCAGAATGAACCAGAAAATTCTGTCCACTTGTTACTACTTCAGGACTTGATTCTCTGTCTTTATTATACCACATCTTTTTATTTCTTGAATAGGACATTGTTATAGATGATCTAATTTGTCTTTCTATCAATGGAGAGTAACTTTGCATTCTACCAGCATGTGGAATAGTTCTATAACTCAGTAATAGTCTTGGTAGGTAACTATCTATGGTGTCTCTGGATGGGGAAAATGCCTTCAACCTCATTTTTACCATCTGCACCATTCTTTCTTCAATTTTATTCAATTGCAAATGGTATTGTGATGTTTTATAAAGAAGGCATCCGATCACAAAATTCTGGTGCATTGTCAGAGACTAAAGTTTTTGGCACCCCATTTCTGTAAAATATTACTCGTAATATTTGTTTTACTGTGACTGCCTTCCTATTCTGAACTCTAACCTTTTCAGGCCATTCAGAGAATGAGTTGACCAAAATTAGAAATAGTCCTATGCCTTTAATGTGCATGATCCATATGAACGCAGGCTTATGGCTCTTTATCTTTAGGCCTTGAATGTATCTTGATTTAGCAAAAGTTTGTTATTTTTTTATATTTTGGGCATTTTTGTATGTATTTTTCTTCATCACATGAATACCGAGACCACCTTACTTCCAGTTATCTGTATGTTACTGTTATTCCACAATGAATATTGTGTACACTTTTTACTACATCTTTTCTAGTGGTATTAAAACATCTCCATTGCATATAAAACTTGTCTAGAGAGTTAATCTGTGCCTTATGTCTTTATAAGGTGTCTCTGCTCTAGAACAATTACTCAATTTGTTTCTTTTTATTCTACATGCAATCTTACTTAATACCAGATTCTGTAAGGTTTCAAATGCAAAACTGTCTGAGGGTAATACATCTGTGCAATATTTTATCTTCTGTATTGTCTGATTTTTCTAATTGTTCATTGTTGAACTTTAGTCTTGAAAGTATGTACATGTGGAATAATTTCCTTTCACATATTTGATATTGACGTCAAAAGCATTGAGCATTATGGCCCATCTTAAAATTCTAGATGTAATTGTAGGTAACTCCTTCCTGAGGCTAAAAATAAACTCTAAAGGTCTATGGTTTGATTTAAGCAGAAACTTCCTGTCTAATAAAAATTGTCAAACTCTATCTGTGCTCCATATGATAGGTAATGCTTCTTTTTCAATATTTGAATAGTTAGCCTCAACTGATGTTAACCTTCTAAAAAAGTACATTATAGGATGACCTTCTTGAGACAAAATCCCTGATATGGCATGCTGACTTGCATCCATAGTTAGCCACTTCCTTTTAGCATCAAAAATTTTTACAGAGTTTTTTTTATAAGTCCTTTCTTTAAATTTTCAAATACTGTATTCTGCCATTGAGTTCCATTTAAATTTGTTGTTCATTTTTCATAACTCTGCAAATGGTTCTATTAATTCACTATACTTTGGCAAATAGCTACTGTAGAAATTGGCTAACCCTAAAAAAGATTCCATTTTTTTTATTTGTAGGTATAGATACCTCTGCTATTTCTGCTTTTCTTTTATGCTTGCAAACGGATTGGAAATGAGTTTTCTTTTCACAATTCCAGCATACTTTTCTTAAATCTGGACTTTTTTCTTGTCTCTTTCATGCTTTTTTATCACACTATTTACATTGCACAAAGTAATTCGATATCCTGTATACTTTGGCATTACTCTTGGATGTATTGAATTTATCAATTAACTCTAATTGTTGCAAAAACTCTATAGATGCATTCAAGGATGTTTCAGTCAGTTGTAGCCATTCCAAAATTTTGTGTTTGTACAAAGCATCACAAATATCTTCAATTAATCTCAACCATATCAACACATCTTCAATGGTCATTTTTCCGGTGACAAATTTTTAAAATTCACAGAATCTGGTGGCCTCTCATAGCTTGTGTACATACTGTATTATTGTTTTGTCTGACTCTTATTTGCTTGCAAAAAATTTTGTCTTCTCATTAATAACCAATTACTTTTTCAGTCACAAATTTCTCTTTATAATGTTCAAAATTTGTGAAAAGGTCAAATCCTCTAATTCTCTGGGATATGCCATTACAGAGCTCTTTCTGATGGCTTTACATCCTGCCAAAAGCCAAAAAGAGATCTGCAATCTTGTTTTCCACTCCTGCAACTTTGTGGCCTGGGCAGCAAAAAAAAAAAAAAAAAAAAAAATCCATGTTTCCACAAAGTTTGGATCATCTATTGCTGTTAGAAATTCTATTGGTGGTGGCATATTGTTGTCATGTCTTTTAGTCTGTGATATAGATGTTCTACCTCTGTACTGAGGGTTAACTGACTTATTATTATTCAGAAGTCCATTTAATAGTCAAATGTCCATTTTGCCTATGTCACTACAGTTCAAATATTGTCCGGTCCAGTGCTTGAGATTATAAATTTAAATGTAGTAGCACCAGTTTCTTGTAATCTTGGAATTCATGTTTGAAAAATAATAATGGCAACCTGATGTTCTATTTCTATATCAGGATTTTTAAACAAAAATTGTTAAACTTGTCAAAATGACAGAGATAAACATTTCCAAGGTTTGAGATTTTCAGTTTTGTTTTATTGGGAGCAAAAACTAATTTTTCAATGAACAGAATCCTTCTAATAGAATTGGATGAGAAATTGACAATTTGTCTTGACTAACATCCTGAATCCATTTGGCATTTTCAGGATATTTTGTTTTGTTTTTATGTTGCTTTCATTTTTTTACTTCAAAAGTCAAGTATTCAAATTTGCAGATAATGCAGGTTTTTTTTTTTTTTTTAAGTATACAGCAGTCATTTACTGAGCCTTTCCACAGTCTTTGATTTATGGTTCTCTTTGTGCAATTTGCAAGAACTTGTGGGATTTACAATGATTTTTAAGTTCTGCAAGGGATTTTACACTCTTTTCTCCAAAGATCATATATAAAAAACAAATAGATTATTTTTATTATTAAAGAAACAAACAATTTCAATTTCATTCATACAGATGTGTAATTTATTTTAAGTCATTTGTATTTCACTGCTTGTGTCTGTATTTCCATTTGATTGCATTTCCGTGAGACATCATCATATTTTCAGTTGTATCAAAGTTGCACCAGTTTTAATTCAATCACACACCCAAATTTCCTCCCCAGCTTCTGATACAGCAAAAAAATATGAAAGAAAATTTTCTAGCTTTTGTTAAACAGTTTAGAGGAGAAAATAAATTGCTCCAGTTGAAGATCCCGTCAGTGTGTTTCTGGTACTTTAGTCATTTTAGCGTAAAAATGCGAAACATTTGAGAGAATGATCGGTAGAGCAAATGTTAAGGGACATAATTCTTCTGTCTATGACTAGGTAATATTTTGTTGGAGTTGATTCCCTTGTTCTGATTATTAGGAATCATTAATTGAAATAAAAAGAATTAATTTTTGTTGTCTAATGAAGGGCATCACCAAAGCTGAGAGATGATTCATATTAATATAAGAATTTTGAAAAGTAACCCGATTCCAAAAGAAGAAAGCTATTTAGAAATACCAAAACATCAAAAACAGTTTTCAAGTGATTTTCTTAGTGTTCTTTTCTTAGCTACTTCAATTTTTTGAAGGCTGTAACAATTTGAATCCAGTAACGAAATCCAACATAAACCTGAGTAAAAAGATTTTTTTTTTTTAATATTTCTTCTCATAGTTTAATGTTCGTTTTTTGTTTTTTAATTCTTTTTAAAATGCAATTATATAAGTTTTTTTCATTTTAGGTATAATTTCTGTGCATATTGTTACCAGCAACATTTTGTTTTGTTTGAAAGATAAAAAGAATTTTTATTCCATTTTTTAAAAATTAAGGTTTTGAAATATTATTTTAGAAATTCAAAACCACTTGAGATTTAATAATTTTTTTTGTCACTAAATTTGTTATAGTTTTAACTATTTTTTTGTTTTTTTACTGTATATATTGTTCACAGTTTCTTACATTGCTCTCATCAATCAATATCAATGAAATTTTTTGGATCACAAATCCAATTCACTGCCAAAGTAAGAAGATATGGGTTTTAAGGGTTGTGTATCTGGGCATATATTGTTTTTTTTTTTGTGTGTGTGTGTGTGTGTGTGTGTGTTTGTTTTTTCACTTTGTAAACAATTAAATAAGAAGCATGCAAAAACTTGGGTTTCTACTATGAACTGTTTTTTCTTTTCTTTTTTTTATAGAAGAAAATGTAGGGAAACAAAGTTTTCAATGTCTCTTGGGTATGTTCATTTTGTTTTTCTAGTCCAAAAGTAAGTTATGATGAGGATTGTCTGGTTGGGCTCAAGTCGCCCTTCTGCTGAGTTGGGAGGAGCAAAGTACAGGTTGTACTTATTTCATTCCTCAGTCTATTTGGAAAAAGAGACATTCTCCATCACGAACATCTTCATCCACATGATGCTACATCTTGGAGTTAGAGGAAGGTCTTTTTATAGACCTTAAACTCTGTCACCTCACAGACATTTGGCAATGCCAAGTGTGGTAATAAAATTTCCAGATCCTTTATTAATAAAGCATCATGGGAAAATGTATTTCTTCTGTTTTTTATTCATTATTATTTTATTTATTGATTTTATTTCATTTTCTCACAAAGATCCAGCACAAAGAAATTTCATGCAAAATATTTCTTCAGTTGCTCCAGAACAAACAAGGCTTTCATCAGCATCCATGAATTGTCTTGAAATACTTTCAGATACATTGCCAGAGTAAGAGATATCCTAGGGTAAAGAATTTTCTTATATCACATCAACCACACTAGGACAATCATTGCTTTCACTGTGTTTTTGTAAAAAATTGTTTTCAACCAGTTTCTTGCCAGGGAAAGAAAATGTGCAAAAGATATTGCAAGGTTCCTCAGAAGCATCCACATAGTTTTTCTCCATGGATACTTTCATTTTTAAATGCCAGGATGTATTTGATGAAGAGCTATTTGAACAGAACTCATTTTCAGTAGTCATAAATGTTACTTTATGAAAATATGAAGAACAAATTTTGTTATGTTAGGAAAATTAAATTATATGATTTCCAATGAAACATACATAACATGTTCTGTCAATGTTGGTAAATTATTTTATCAGAAGCTCTGGCACAAAGAAATTTCTTCTGCAATATCTTATAAACAAGCTCCACTGGGTTAAGCATCTTCAGATTTCTTTTTATGTATTATTGTTGTCTTTGAGTTTTCTAAAAAGGATTTGATAGTTTCATGAAAAAAGATATTTTATGCTCTCTGCTTGAAAAGACTAGAAAAATCAGTGTATGAAATCTGTTGGTAATATATTCGGCCATTTTGGATAGCTAAAGATAAGCTGTTGGATTTTTTCTTTAAATATTGCTTCAATTTATAACAAAATTTATACATTTTTACTTCTGTCATTCATTTTTTTTTCTTAACCTGGAGTCTATTTGCCAAGCTTTTTTTTGTATATTAATTCTTGAGCAAAATTTTCTTGCTGAATTTTGGCAGATTTAGATGACACTGGTATATTGTTTCATATTAAAAAATAAATGCCTGCTTTCATAGTAACTTCATCTATTTAGATTTAGAATTTCAATAAAATGCAATTATTGAATTGGTCAGAAATGTTTGCTCTATTTTTTGGTGTTGACTTTTGATTGCATCACAATAGCTGTCATATCAGCATAGATATTTTTTAAATTGTCAAAATATTTTAGCCTATTGATTTTAATAATGAAAGAAAATGAGTAACATTCTCAGCATATTAGGTTATTTATTTTAAAAAAGATGAAAATGCAACTTAATGCCCTGAAAATGGATTTATGCAGTTGATAGAGAATGTACTGTGAATGATCAAATATGCCAAAAGTGGTTTGTCAGGATTCATGCTGGAGATTTCTCATTGAATGATACTCTATGGTTGGGTAGACAACTTGAAAGTTGATTGTAATCATAATCAAAACATTACTTAAGATTACTCAATATGAGATGATGTTGGGTGTTGGAGCTGACACATTAAAAATATCCAAAGTGTTTGCACCAGCTTAACTTCATTGGTATCTCATTTTCATATGTTAGATGAAAAAAAAACAACACTTGACTGCATTTGGGTGTGCAATTCACTCCTTAAATATTATGAAATATTGTTTGTAACAGGTGATGAAAAGTGGTTACTTGATAGCAATGTAGAACTGAAGAAACTGTGGTGCCAAAGTTATTTACCTCCAAAGAAAGTGCTCTATGATGAGCTCTTTCCACAGAAGCTAACAAATGATTTGAACAAATTTTACTGCGACTGAGAGCAACTGAAGACAGTAATTGTTAAGAAGCATCCAGAATTAGTTCAGAATGAAGGTATAGTATTCCAGCACAATAAAGTTTAATCACTTTGTTTCTTTGGTGACCAGGTAAAAATTGTTACAGTTTGGTTGGTAAATTTTTACTCATCTACCATATTTATAAGATTGTGCACAGCTGAAGGACTTTTTTTCAATCTTTACAGAATTCTCATCATTAATTTCAATTCCTTGGGAGATTGCACTATGTGCAGTTCCTGTATGCCAAAGACAGAAAATTAATTTCTTTCAGAAAAAGAAAATATGAAGTTTTCTCAAAGACAGTACAATAAAAGTTAAGCTAATGTCCCAAATTTACAAAAAAAAAAATTATATTTTTTATAAGCTGAACAAAATTTTTAGCCAACCAAATAGAGTTGATAAAACTTTGACATTGACATAACTTCATATGAGATAATTTTTTTCAAATGGTATATTTTATATGTGTGTGTGTGTGTGTGTGTGTGTGTGTGCATACATTTTTTTAAATCAAATCCAGAAAATATAATATTTACACTGTATGTGGCCCCATCAAAGAATATTGATCAATGTATTAAAAAAATCAATGTTAGCCTGTTTTTAGTTGAATTATATTTCATTTGAATGTTTAATAGTTTATATTGTGTATATGTGTGTGTGTTTATAGATATAAACAAAGCAATCCACACTCAACAACATTAAATTTCAAACCAGTCACAACATATTACTATGCTATTCCACATCTCACATAGCAAACTTCTATGTAAACAAAACTGGATGTCATCTTTGTCGGTGAATATCTTTGTTGTTATGTCCGTATAACTACTCTGATTTTGGAAGTTAGGATGCTTGTCTCCATTAGTAGTTGCATAATTAAAAGAAAAACTTGTAGTTCCAACAAATGATTTATTTATTTGAAAGATTTCCATGAAATAAATCATTCGTTGGAACTACAAGTTTTTCTTTTAATTATACAACTACTAATGGAGACAAGCATCCTAACTTTGGTATGAATAAGGCATGGACTTCACTAAAAAAGTGTATGCTCTTACTTTGTAGACGTCAACAACTCAGTTTGTTCATTGATTTGAGTTCTTAAGCATTTCTAGTTTCTTTGAATTGTTTTACTCAAATTAAAGGAGTGACCAAGGCTAGCAACAATTTCCATAAAATAAATCATTCGTTGGAATTACAAGCTCTTCTTTTAATTATACTCTGATGATAGCTCATCTTAGCTGAAAGCTTAGATCGATGACCAATATAATAAAGAAATATCCAAATGTTGGACAGTTTTTGTCTTTATTTTCTCTTGAAATTAAAGCCATTATTTGATTTCTGTAAATGGTTTGTTTTTTGTAGGTATATAATTGCATAGTTTACTTCATAACATCTTTATATTTCTATTAGTATTAATATGAATATTATTAGTATCAGTATTATTTTGTATATTTTTATCCTTATATATTTTTTATTTTATTCTATTTTTATTCATTTTAAATAATTTTTTTTTTTAAAGATTTAGACGAAAAATATTATTTTATACATATTTTTTCGAAAAATTCTTTACACTATTATTATTCTTTTTATTTTTATTTTTAAAAAAAATACAATAAATGTCATAATTGTGGATGGCAACATGCACCAGACAGAATATCTATCTGATTGTATACAGAGTTTGGCCTGTTCTTAAATTGTCTCCTGAGTCCAATTAGTTCCCTTTCTTTCCTTGTCTCTATCTCTTTCCTATATTACTATCTGAGGATCACTTTCTACTTCACTGTGGCCATCCTAATAATTAGGTCAACATGTCTATGCCACAATATATCTGTTTTAACAAATTTGTGCCTTCCAAGTTTTGAATACGTCTACTTCCCTCCTTATTCTTTCCATTATCACCCCCTCTCTCTATATACATAATCTCTCGTTCCCTTCCTTACCCCAATTCTGAATCTACGTCTCCATTAACTCCTCACTCTCCGAATACATACCCTTGGTCATTTTCCCTCCCGCTATTTTGAACCTGCATACTTAAACATAATTTATGTTCAGATTATTTTTTGAGCGTGGTAAAATTATTTATCCATTTATTTGTGTCATGTTCTTGTCTGAAGAGTTGAAATTGAAATATCGATTTTAACGAAATAAATATCATGGTCTTTTAAAAGTTGTTTTCTTGATTATATATATATATATATATATATATATATATAGCTTTAGCTTTGATCTTATAAGTGACATATGAAGTGTCTACTCATGGAGGTAGTAGTATGTCCGATATAGGTAACTGAGATATGACAAGAAAAAGTCTTGTACTGGGCAGTGCAATTGATATACTATATTGGTCATCACTAGTTTAGATTTGATGAGGTTATTTTGATTAGTGACAACAAGATTTATTGTTTTCCATTTTCTGTAATATAAGTTTTACATGTTTTTCTGGGAATTACAGCAGAAATATGGTGTCTAATGATTCTTTGTATAGTGAATTTGTCCTGCTTATAATTATTGTGCAACACAAAAACAAGATACATCTTAATCAGTCAAAACATGAAGAGAAATTAACAACACCTAAAACAAACACCTTTCAAAATGGCTAAAGAAGTGGCTGAATACACTTGGGACAATGGACAATATAGACAATTTTTACACTCCCTTACTCCCACCAAATGGAGAAAAGTAAGAATGCTGGAAAAACTAAATAAAAAATGAATTACATTTTCTTTACCTGTCATATTTAACAAAAGATGTTTGAAAGAAAAGTTGCTGACCAAATATACATTAATATATGAAGCTATCATGGCATACCCTGATTGCAATGGAATCATTGGCAATATAATTCCTCCTGCAATCTGTCTATGATCTACCAAATGACTATCAAATGCATCATGTGCTCTCTGCATGCACACAATCACTGTAAATGTACACACGGCATCATAACAAAGTGCTGGAAGCAAGTCATGGACTTAGTCAATGGCCAGAGAATGTAAGATCCATTTTTACAAGGATCATCATTTGTCGACCATAGTCAGGATCATCGAGTCAATACGAATGATCCTTTCCTTTAGCTGTATACTATGTGCTATGCCAGAGCTACATACAGTTTTGAATTCAGAGTTACTTTCTCCTAGACCATTTGCCACCCAAAGCTAAAGAGCTCAGTCTGTCTTGCTATTTACTCATAGCTGGGGGGAGAAGAGGATTCATATCTTTCCCAAAGGTATTAGCACATAAGAGAATGTAATGGATCCAACTGGAATTCAAACTCAGCTCTCTGATTCCTCAATCTGAGCCACTATCCATTACTCCACTGTGCCTCCATTTACAAGGAAAGCAAACGTTCTATGCAGAAAACCCAAATAACTCCCAACATAATGCTACTGAGTGAAGCTCGGGATTGAAGGGTGCTAGTGGATCTTACAACACCTCTGCAATTTCTGGCATAAATCATCCAGAGGGACACACACCCTGACATTGTAACATGGTCTGATTAAAAGAAGTGTGTCCTTCTGGTAGAATTAACGGTTCCATGGGAGGAGAACAGATAGGAGTTGCATGAGTGAAAGAAAAACTGCTATGAATCACCATAATCTGACTGCATGGAAAAGGAGTGGGCATGCCATGTGCTACCTACTGAGGTTGGGTGCTGTGGATTCTTTGGATGTTCACTTGTTTCCTTCCTTTTGAAGGTAGACATCACTGGCTGGTGCCTGAAGAGTGCTTCACATTGTCTCCAGACCACAGCTTAACAGGCATTGAGTTGGATCTGGTCAAGATCTAAAAATAAACAAATTTAAAACCATGCTCACAACACAATGCTGCTTCTAACATGAAACGCAGCTGTTTACCTTCCATTATATGTCATTGATAACAGTCACTAGGAGAGTGCTGTGTTTTGTTTAACAATCAAAAGCAAATGCTTTTATTGAACACAATGTTGAAAAATCTGATTTGCACTTGCATAAAAATCACAGAGACTGACATGTCTACCCCCAAAAAATAATACCCTGTATGACACCAAAAGCTGCTAGTGCTGCCTGGGATGGCAGTACTGCCTTAGCCACTGAAACTGTGTTACCTCTCTTGGTTGGTAGCTGATGAGGGCAGGGTATTGCATGTGCTTTCAAATGTTCTATGTAATATATATATATATAAAGTTTATATTTCTGGCAGCATGTTTTCATTAAGATGTGTCTCATTAAATAATTTAGACAAATTTTGTCTACTTATTCTTAATAGGATCCTCTCAGATTTATGGATGAGTTTCTTAGTATCCTTATTGAAGGAAAAAAAGAAAATTACCATGTTGATGTATATCCATTTTATTACCAAGTACTTTTGACATTATCACAATGCCATCTTCAGGGTCTTGATTTTGCTGAAACAAAATTGCTGTGTTCATCTGAAAATTAAATATTTTAGTTAATTCATAGTTAAAAATATTAATAAATTTATCCATTTTGTTCAGGAGATTGATAAATCCTTTGTATAGTGTATTTAGTTTTTTTTTTAAATTTTTAACCAGTGTTGAATTTTTGATTTATTAATAATTTCTGTACATTTTATGTATAATTTCTTTCAGACAAATTAAACATTCTCAATAGTAGTAAACAAGACATGTACAATAAATTCAAGCATACAACCACTCTTGATCAACTGAAAGATACTTGTCTATAAATATGAGAGGATACTATTAATAATATGTAAACAAAATTTGTCTAAATTATTTAATGAGACATGTCTTAATAAAAACATGCTGCCAAAATATACACAGCTTAAATTACATGATCTAGCAGCCTTACCAAAATATCAACACCTGGAATTTTAAATGTAACCTTGTGAAAAGACAAATTGAAATAGCTAAAAGACAAATTAAATAGTAGTAAACAAGACATCTACAATAAACTCAAACATACAACCACTCCTGATCCACTGAAAGAAGGAAACAGATCTCAGTCTAACATGTTTCCCTTTATTAAAGCTTCATCAAATATCAAGGTTGAAATGATAAAAAATGATAAAAAGCAAAGAGATGCAGATTAATAGTATATTGTATTTGGTTATTTCTTATTGGTTAGATACGTATCACATGTAATGAAGTAACAGATAATATTCAAATATGTGTGAGAATCATTCTGGATGCTAAAGTGTGTAAAAGTTAGTAAGACGTAGCAGGATGTTTTAAAAAATTTTGTTTGGTTTAATTTTTCATTAAAGCATGTCTTGTGCATATTTTGTATATATCTTCATTAATTTTTGTGTATTAGAAAGAGATAAATTAGATTCATGAATAATGGATCTGTAGAAAAATGATGAAGTAATGTAGTTTTTTAAATGTGTGTTTGATATTTGGTAGTATTGCTATAAATATGTTCTAATAATATTTTCTCCTTAAAGGGTTATGCTCTTTTTTAATAAGGATGGCATTGGTGAAATTAAAATTATGTCCCACATCAAATTATCCATCCCTGACATAAAGATCATTACCACCACCTCCAAGACTATCGGAGATATAATCAAGATGAAAAAAAAAAAAATTCAAATGCCAGAGTTTATCAAATCAAATGCCTACAGTGGAATAACATGTACATTGGAGAGACATTGCATAATCTAAAAACCTGCATTCAGGAACTCAAAAGAGACTTGCAGTTAAACATTTAGACATTACACATTCAAACTCTCTTGTTTTATGCCCCAATAACATGGGACATAACTTTAATTTCACCAAAATGCACCAATAATCACAAACTGAACCTACTTATTCCTGGAAAAAATAACCTTTTTGTGCAGAAAAGTAATGCAAAAATGGGTCATATTGATGCAAGGATCAACTTTTGATTAACAAAAGGATACTGGAAGAATTCATGTAGAAATTTAAGCACTGCTTGGATAGATTGCAAAAAAGCTTTTGATAGTGTCCCCCATGACTGGATCATTAAAGCTCTACAGATCTATAAAATTTAACTCCAGATCATTGAATTTATTAAAACCAATATGCATACATGGAAGACATCCCTTATATTTGACCATATAAATTGTAATATTAAAATAAATAAGCAGAAAACTGTGATGTATACAAAGGGGATTTACTTTCACCAATCCTCTTCTGTCTTGGTTTTTTTCCCTCTGTTCAAATTGCTTAACAATTCAAACCAGGCCTACAAATCTACAAATCTTCTTCTAAATGGATGACCTCAAGCTTTATGTGAGAAATAACAACAATCTCAAATCCCTACTGGAGATAGTAAAGGATTTCAGTGATGATATCGGAATGGAATTTGGCCTGAGAAAGTGTATTGAGACATTTAATGTAAAATTTGTCAAATCTAGTAATATAGTGCTAGGCATCAACATCTCCATCAAGAAACTACAAATAAGAGGAAATTTACAAATACATAGGTATTCAAGAAGGAAATAACATGCAACACTCAAAAATGAAGGCAAAGATAAGAAAAGAATGCTACCGTACAGTGTGTTTGATACTACAGTCAAAACTGAATTCATTGAATAAAATAGATGCAATAAATTTGCTGGCAATACCTGATGTTACCTACAGATTTAGCATTATAAAATGGAACTTTATTGATACAGCCTGCATTGATTCCAAAATACATAAGTTATTAACTAAACATTGTATGCACCACCCTAAAGCTGATGTTGATGGAATATACCACTCTAGGAAAGTTGATGGACAAGGACTCATTCAGTTAGAAATATCTTTTAAAACAGGCCTAGTAAAATAATTAGAAACAACACCAAATAATTATCTGAAGGCTGCACTCAAGCATGAGAATGCTAAGAATATTTACATCATTAACCAAAGCCAAGAAATATGAAAACTCATTAAATGTAATAAATACTCAAGACAATAAATATCTTGAATCTCCCACTGTTGCAGCAAAGAAAATTAAGTCACTAGCGAAAGATCCTTACATTAAGACTCTTGAATGAAAATAGAGATCTAAACCCTTGTATTGAAAGTACCCAAAGCATCTGAATGAACCAGACCTTGATGTTCAGCAAAACCATCAATGGCTTAAAAGCAGTGGTCTTCAAGGGAAGACAGAAGGCCTTATTATTGCAGCACAAGATCAATGTCTTCCAACTAAAGCTTACAAGGCTAAAATCAACAAAGATGGCTCAAATCCCACCTGTCACTTATGTCATAAATTTGTAGAAACTTTTGACCATATAATATCAGGGAGCCCAGTCCTTGCTGAGAAAGAACATATTATTAGACATATTATCTTTCTCCTCCCTCACTGACTTTGCCATCAACTATGACTTTTGGAGAGGGAGTGTACAGAACAAAGACAATATCCATGGAGTAGGCTATACTATACAGAGCATCCTTCTGAAACAACTTCACAATTTGGCTACTGGCATTGTTGAATGATTGATGAAGCTATCTCTTCTGATGAGACATGCATATACTCCCCACACAGACCAGCTCTACTGAAACAATAGAGCAGTTTTACACTTACTTTGATTCTATCCTATGCTCAGTGTGGGCCAGTGATAAGCCGATCTTGATGAGAGATTTCAATGTCATTTCAACATGAACCAGTGGCCTTCTACTTCTTAGCAAATGTGTAAAATATAATGTCACCACCACAATGTTCAGAATGGCCAACAAATATAAAACAACATGGATGCACTCCAGATAAAAAAAAAAGCATCCAAAGCCAGGACGGCCATCTTTTAATACCTCCAAAATCCAACACTCTATGTTGGAGTTTAGAGGTATCTCCAAGTCTATGCACTTTTCAAAGTATGCCTAAACATAAACTATCAATAAACTAGCAACATGGGTAATCCAAATAAAAAAATAGAACCGCTTCAAAGACGCTATAACTGAAATAACATTAGGCTGCAGAAAGCAAATCTATCAAGATTGGTATGATGTAAATAGCACCACCATTGTTAATCCACTCACTAATAAGAATAAGATTTTCAAAGAATGGCAGGATTAGCCAAGTTCTGCTTGCAAGAAGGACGGGTTGAAAGGAAATCCATATAATGCATGACTCATAATGGAATAGTAAGGTAGCCAAGGTTAATCTCTATCCTGACACAAACCACACCAAGCAGTTTCTCAAAGACAAGTTTTGTTTTTAGTCCCTCAGAGTCAAGTATATCTCCTCTGCTTTCTGCTATCAAGATCAAATGGCATCAACACCAAATGGAATGAACACTTTAGTCAGCTCCTGAATCCCTCCCCTACTGCCACCATGTCAGTACTTGACCATATCATGCAGTGCATAATCCATAAGCACCAAAATCCTTCCCCCTATCTCTGGACAAGGTCAGAACAGCCATGAAACAGATGAGCTGTGGTAAAGCTCAAAGGCACAGTTGGAATTACAATGAGAATGATGTGTTTTTTAAAGCTTCTGAAAATTTAATGTTTTTTTCTTTAAAAGGGATGCTAAACCAGCATGCAACATGTGTTCCTGTCATATTATTCCTCCTACTGCTTCACAGAATTGAAACTGCCACTCTTAATAAAATGAATACCAAAAGTAAATGACCCTTTTCGTTGATATCATTTTATGTCGTAGCATAGGGATCCTGAAACACTACAGAACACAACACAAGGATCCAATAAGCAAATCTCTAGGTTAAAGTTCCGTGGCTTATAAACATTCACCTCTCCACCAAACCAGAAAGCTATAAAGTTGTTATGTTTTCATCACTTCTATATAAGTGTGAAACCTGGACACTGCATTATAGACATACACAAATAATTCCACACTTTTGCATTTAGTGAGCAATCATGCAAATCTACCTACAGGACTGTATTTCTAATCTTACAGTCTTGGGCTGAACTAATCCTACTACCATTGAAGCTAAGATTTGAATGCTCAGCTTAGATGGATGAGTCCAGAATGTTGCATCAGTTTTTCTATGGAAAACTGGAACAGAATAACTATGTCCAAGAAGACATGCATAAACAACCTCACCAAATCTGAAGTGGGCCAAACTCCATCCTGAATGTTTTGGATCAGTTCAAGGGGTGCAAAATATGCTTGAAAGCAGCAATCAATTTCCAAGTGAATTAGTACATGGAGTACCTCAGTGTTTGTGTTATAAAATATCACTTAATACTATTTCCAAACCAGCATAGGCATATAGTAGCATAGGTTTCCTCTATCATCCAGTTCACACTCTTCCAGGTCTTTTGAACAGGAATAGAGGTTTATCCTTTGTTTCTTGTTTGGGACTGGGTTTCTGGTTCCTTCTAACATCTACTCATTCTCTTTCACTCCCAGTAGCCCCTTGCATCTTAGTGGCATTATTGCCTTGCTTGAGTGAATTGATTAAAAAAAAATACAACCTGTTTTGTGATGTATTTTTATTATATTGTGTGTTAGGGGTGTCATTTGGCTAACTCTATACTGTAGGGTAGCTGATAGAAATCAAAATGGTGCCGCACATGAAAAATCGCTTTTAGTGATTTTATAGTCATTCATTTTCAGTGAATGGGAATTTCCTAGTTTTCCCAAAACAAATCAGCACAGCTAAGGAATAATAATATAGCACTGCAGCAGTGAAGGTGTTAAATACTTGACTATCCTGATAGAGTTGTGCCTGATGTTGAAATAAATGGACGTGTTTTTTCCTTGCTCCAATAAAGCTAAGGGAAGGGATGATTATTTTTTATATATTTTATTTTATTTATTCTTATGTTTTTCATTTTTTATAATTTTTATGATATTTTTTGGCATTTATTTTCTTTATCCATTCAAATACATAAATTTTGTCTTTTTCTTAAAGATGTTATAGTATACATTGATTGTTTTCTTTTTAAATAAGTGTTATTTAGTGAGTTTCCTTTATTATGAATATCTAATATATTATCAATAAGAATTATTATATTTTTATGAACATTTAATTTATATATTTAGTGATTCTTGATAAAATCCAAAGAAGAATCTGCAATGTTATTGGTGTTGACCTGGCATTTTGGCTTCAGTTACTTTCCCACTGTTATAACATAGCTTATCTGTGCCTTTTCTATAAATATTTTCATGGTAATTATTCTGATGATTTTCTTCTCATATTCTTTAACACTCAGTAACCCCTTGCATCTTAGTGGCTTTATTGTCTTGCTGCAGTTGAAATGATTAAAAAAATGAAAAAAGCAAAGGACAATCTAGAGCCATGTGTGACTGGTGAACAAATCACAAAAGAACAAATCACAGGTGTTCTTTTCAGTTGACAACATTACAACAAATCTTGCAGAGACATTCCAAATTAATGAGACAGTTAAAATCTGTGCTGAATAGCTACATAGTGAATGTTACAATATGAACTTTCATCTAAAGGGAAGTTTTACTTCAGCTAAGGATATCAAGATAAGTTATGAACAATATGCCAACAATCGTCCAAAATGATAGGAGTCCTTTTTCAATTATATGTTTCCTCATCAAATCAACTCTGATCACATCAGACATAAAACAGATGTTATTATTCAAAGCTTCTATTACATTCTACACAATGATTGTAGGAAGACTCCATTCCATGTGAGCATATCCCAAGCACTATATGACACATTATGTTCAAAAATGCTCATAAAAACTATGAATAGATTAGGATTAGGCATTAGCTATGATGAACTAGAAAGAATTGATATGGGTCTTGCTGAAAAGACTATAAAAGCAGCAGGTTGCCATAGAACTCCTATCCCATCCATAATAAAAGATTCAGTCATGATCCATGGGGCCATGGATAACTTGGATTATGAAGAGAAGACACTCTCTGGTATAGGTGGAAGCCATGACACTGTTTTGATGCTCTTTCAGAATAGTGATGAAACATTGGAAGAACAGTGCCATGGAATCAGTGAAATTCCACACACACTGCCACTTAAATCTAAATCTTTAGAGTATATTTTGGAGTGTCAGAAGTTAATAAAAAGAGGAAAGTTCACAAGCAGCGGAATAACCCAAGAGTCATTTAAACCAAGCAAAGAGATTGACTATTTGGTAACTGAGGCATCTTCTAAACAGCACAGGATGTGGAAACTAGTTCACTATCACTCACATCTACATACCCATTAAGTGTGAAAACATCCAATGTACTCTCATTCTCCACCATGTATAGCTTGTTGATAATGAATTTCAAATCTACTTCATGTGTAGCATTCACACCAATTATTCTACACTCTGCCACTGAATTTGATACAATTTATACCACTATAATAAATTTCCAGTATGTTCTTTTGCAAAAGAGACTGATAAATGGACCTCTTTGGGTGGATGAGATAGTTTACAGGATAGCAAAAGAGATCCAGTTTCAGCAACCAGATAAGTGCAGTAATATCTTTCTAGGTATGGGAGGATTTTATCTGAAAAAAGTGATTATTTGTTGCTTGGGGAAGTACCTGAAGGAAGGAGGCATAGATTCTGTGCTAACTGAGAATGAGATATTTGGACAGAATATGGTGAAGTCAGTCATGGATGGTAGCAACTACAAACAAGGGAAAGGGGTATGAATCTGATAACAGAATTGATGGAACGGTTGCAGATTTCTGAATTTTTTCAGCAGACTGGAAGTACATGTTTCACAAAATTATGAAAAATAATTGACCACTTGCATTCATTACTAAAAAAAATAACAGAAAATCAGGAAAATATATGCAAATCTTGGGAGAAATTTGAGGCTGAAATTTGACATTTTCAAGCCAAATTTGACCAATTCAAACTCGTTGGCTGCCAAAGTAGTAAGCTTTTTCAGTACTGGAACATCTTCATTAATGACATAGCTACAAGATCTCACCAGGTCTTTTCATGAAGGTAACTAGAAGCTCCATCTATCTGCAATATATCAAACTATTTCTTCGTGTTTCGCCTTTGATCATGTCAAATACAAGTGATGGCTGCCAATGAACTATGAAAACTATGTAGCCTTATCTACTAATTTTCCTGAGATATATGCTGAATTTTCAGAGGGTAACTTTGTAGTTTATCATACATCATGAAGTGGAAGTGCTGTTCCTATCAACTAAGCCTTTGAACAGGGATATAATAAGCCAGTGAAAGGCCAAGTAGGAATTATTGGATTCACCAGGAAAAGGATGCTGTCTGCAAGTGGAACATTATTAAACATGACAAAAAATGAAGTATTCTAGACTTCTCCAAAAGGTATGTTTTATTGACAAAGATGAGGAATACACATTCCATCATGATTTCTCCTCATCAATTTCAGAGGCTGATGAAAAGTGTTTCAGTAGCTGTGAAATATATATTGAGACATGGCAATCCCTTTGATTTTGCAAAATGCAAAGAGCTAGTTAACATCATCACCAAAACCCAACTTGAAAGAGATAGTGTTGACTTTCTCCTGAACTGTCTTTCAATTGGAGAAAAGACAAGAAAATATTTCTACCAAACTCGTTTGGAAGAAAAATCAGTTGGCCTTTTTGTAACAACAGAAATTAAGAAACTGATACCAAAAGATCAAATCCTATCATTTTTACCATCTAGTCAGCATAAAAGGATGATAATCATAGACTTCATGGGATAGGTTAGGAAGGTTCTGATATTTCTTGATCTTGTACAAAGTCTATGAAGCACATTTAAAGCTTTTAACGAGAATCCTTAAAGGACTGACATAGTTTTTGACTTATATCATGCAAACAGTATAAAATCTCATGAGAGAAACCACCATAGTAAGAGTGTGGGCATTTTAACTTCTATTTCCAGACTTCATCAACCATTTCCTGTGGATATGGACAAATTTTGGACACTCTCTGAAAACAAGGTTTCATTGCAACAAATTTTCATCAACTGGATAAGACAAATGAAGCTAGATACTGTTATATTCTTGGGTGGTTGTCACAAGGAGGATGAAGCCATGTGCATAAGCATTTTTCCAGATTCAAGTACTACAGAGTCATTAAAAAGCTTTTTCACTTTGTCTCATTTTCTCCACTTTCATTTGGGTACTATTCTACATCCAACTAAGATGCATTGTGTATTCTCCATATTATAGGATGTGATGACAGTGAAAAATTAAGATGGATACCACATGAACTTACAGAAAGGAACATTTTTTCAGGTTTAAATTCTTGTGTTTCTATTCTTGCCTGATGCAGAAAAATATCATTTTTGAACAAGATAGCCACAGACAATAAAAAATAGATTTTTTTAATAAGAATCCAGAATGAAGAAAAAATGTGATAAGAACCAGAATAGCCTTCACCATCTCATCCTCAATGAAATCCACATATATGGTACTGTTGCATAGCTCCTTGGTCAGTGTGGTCTTGGGGCGATGACTTCAATTCCATAATAAAGTTGCATTCTTCTCTTGCTTGTCTTCTCCTGGCCAGTGATTGCTAGTTGTTTTGGCTTGGCGGTAAAAGAACTTTAGCACAGGGAATTTTAACTTAGCTATTTTATTAATGTTGACATATACATCTATTTATCCAGTGGGGTCGCTCTCCCCAACTAGGGAGACTTTTCAGACACAAAAGAAGAAATGTCTTCCTTGTTTTGTCTTTCTTCTGACCTCATAGGTCAACCCCAGGAAGTTGGAACAGTGACACAGTTCTTCTAAAAAATAATAGTCT
Organism: Acanthosepion pharaonis; assembly: GCA_903632075.3. Taxonomy (NCBI): domain Eukaryota; kingdom Metazoa; phylum Mollusca; class Cephalopoda; order Sepiida; family Sepiidae; genus Acanthosepion; species Acanthosepion pharaonis. The sequence continues at coordinate 39,582 of CAHIKZ030003199.1, forward strand.
GCTAAGCTATTATTTAACAGTATGATTGAAAGGGAATTACAGAGAATGGTTTCTATGATCTACTGAGAGAGATAAAGAATTTTTTTCTTAGTAAGGAAATTGACGATACTTGTCCTTATGTTACAAATGAAATGCAACAATCATGAAACTTAAGAAAAGAAGTCCTATCACAAGTGACACATCATCCAGACTTGTCTCCTTCATGTTACTATTGGAGAAAAAGAAAGAGTATGCTGACAGCTGTTCTCCAAGCTGTAAACCTTATATCTATCTTTGCAAGACCTGTTATTCGTTTACCACTGGACTTATGTTCACTGCTGGACTTGTTATTCTCTCACCACAGTCAGGCAGTTACAGCCCTTTACCTGAGTAAGTGTTCTCTTTTTATACTGAAAAGTAGAGTTTCTTTCTCAGAATTGTTTTTGATTTGTGGTTGCTAAACCATGCACAGCATCCTTGGTATCTGCTGTAAAGCTGACAAATAAATTCACTTGTTTTATTAACCCTGTCCACATTGTTTAGTCAGTAAGTTCAGCAATTTGAAGAAAAATTGATTGAAAATTTCTTGAAAGAATTCATTGAATCAAAATAAGATTTCTAAAATGAAGACAAAATGCCCAATTTACATAACTGACCTAAGTTCATAGAAAACCAATAAAAATACAAGTTAGTCTACAAAATGCTGGAAATTAAAGTGAAACTGTAGTGATACTAGCAAATTAGTATGCATAATTTGCATAGGCAGAAGTGAACATTCTTATAAGTGGTCACTGAGAATAACCACCAGCAAGAAGAGCTTAGCAGCTGACTAGTGCTAACTTGAACTTCACATAAATGGCGTCGCCGATAGGATTTCAATTGTGTCTGGAAGATCCAGAATTTGTGGATACATGGATTCGTTGCTTCTCTGCCACTGCGAGAACAAAAATGTTGAAGGACAACAAGGAAAAGGGAGGTGAAAATGAAATCACAGATTTATTTTTGGCCACAGCTGGATGTGAGGCGGTAATGAAAGTCTCCACCATGGCATATCCCTTAAATTTGGAAGACCTGACTTTCGAAAAAATAAGTCAGATTATAAAAAAAAATATGAGACCCAAGAAAAGGCTGGTAGTGGCAGAAAGAATGAAATTCATGTCAATGAAACAAGAAATTGATGAACCAATTATAAAATATTTACACCATCTACGAAATGCAAGTAGATATTGTGAATTTGAGAAACTTGGACAAGACGAACAGACCATTGAAGAGGACTTGATTCAATTAAGACTAATTGAAGGTATGTCCAATGCGTCACACCATTATAAAATATTGGAACAGTTACAAATAGGAAATATGTCTTTAAATGCTTGTATTGAATTTATGCAACAACAAGAGCTAATACAGACGTACCAACATTATAAAAGTCAACCCAGCGAACAAAGATTTGCTGATATGTATGCGTTAAACAAGATAAAAAAGTGTTTGTATTGTGGACGTGAACATGAAATAAAAAAGGAAAAGTGTCCAGCATTTGGGAAAACTTGTAATAATTGTTTAAAAAGGAACCACTTTCAAGCAGTGTGTAAATTAAAAAAGAAAAAAGTTGAAGAAAATGACACCAACAGGGAAGTTTTTACTGTGAAAAATAAGACTTTTGAACAGAAGAAAAAAGACATTATAGTAAAGGTTAAAATTAATAACTGCAATTTAGATATGCAAATGGATACTGGGAGTGAAGTAACACTGATACCAAAAAATTTTTGGGAACATATAGGTAAGCCACCTTTACGAAAAAGCAATTTACAACTCCGCCAGTTTGATGGGTCCGTTATAAGAATATTAGGATACTTCGAAGGTTCATTGGAGTTAAAAGAAAAATTTGAAGTAATTCCTGTAATTGTTACAAGTTGAAAGAAAAACCATGGCCTTATTGGAAATGACGTGCTTAATATGAATTCTGCTAAGTTAATTAATGAAATAAAAATGGAAAAAACTGGAAAGTTAAGGAACTATGAAGCAAGTTTAAAAGTAAAAGAAAATGTTTCCCCCTCTTATTATGAGGCACGAAAATTACCAGTACATTTATTGCCGTTAGTAGTGACAAAACTACGTAAACTAGTAGAACAAGACTTTCTTGAACATGTTCCGCCTGGAGGTAGCAAGTGGGCATCACCGATTGTGGCTTTGAGGAAAACAGATGGTGATTTACGTATTTGTGGAAATTATAAAATAGGAGTAAATCACAAGATATGCTTGGGTTCATATCCAATACCCAATGTTGAACTTGCATTACATGCACTGGCAGGGATGTCCGTTTTTTCAAAAATAGATTTAAAAATGGCATACCACCAAATACCAATAGACGAAAACTTCAAAGAAGTAACCACAATAAATACGCCAATAGGGTTACTAAGATGGAAGAGAATGCCATATGGAGTAAAAACAGCAAGAGCCATATTTCAAAGGGCCATTGAACAGGTTTTAGGGAATGTACAAAATATGGTTTGTTACCAAGACGACATATGCATAGAAGCTACTAATGAAAAGGAATTAAAAGAGAAAACTGAATTAGTTTTGAATAGATTAAGAAATGCAGGAATGACGATAAATGAAAAGAAATGCGTAAGCAACTCCAAAAAAATTTCTTTTTTAGGTTATTCCATTTCGAAAGGAGGTATATCACCAGACCAAGCCTTGATAGAAAAAATTCTAAAAGTAGCTACACCTACAAATAAAAAAGAATTGGAGTCCTTTTTGGGATTGGTAAATTTTTACAGGCGATACTTACCAAAATACACGGACTTGATGGAACCGTTTGCAAATTTAAGGAAAAAGAATGTAGAATTTATCTGGTCAGGCGAACAGCAGAAAGCTTTTGAAACATTAAAAGAAATAATGTCAAAGAAACCTGTAGTGAAAATTTTTGATCCAAAAAAGGCCACAACACTCACTACAGATGCAAGTGAACATTCAATATCGGGAATATTATCACAAGAAGGACATCCGATAATGTATTTGTCGAGAAGGTTAACGAACACTGAATTTAATTACTCGAACATAGAGAAAGAAGCATTGGCTATTGTGTGGACAACTACCAGAGCCTGACAATTTTTAATTGGAAAAAAATTTCTATTAAGAAGTGATTATAGACCATTGGAGTTTATATTTAACCCAAGGAAAGACTTACCCAAAGTCACGACATCAAGGATTCTACGATGGGCGATAAGATTGATGGCATTTGACTTTGATATAGAGTATGTCAAAGGAAATTCAATTCCACATGTGGACGCACTATCAAGATTGAGGTTTTACAAGGAGTCAAAAGACAAAACGGAGGAAGAATTTGAAGATTCATTCTTACACTTGATAGAGACTGACGTTTTGTCTTTAGACAGAATGGCTGCAGAAACGAGACATGATCCAGTGCTAAGTAGGATAGTATCGAGAATAAGAAAAACTTTGTGGGGAAATTGTTCTAGGGTGGAAAGACCTTATAAAGAAATGAGGCACAAATTAACAATAGAACATGGAGTGATATGCAATGGGGACCTGGTAGTTCCCCCAGAAACACAAAGAAAGCCGCTAATAGAAAGTGTATATAATGATATACACTGTAGAGTAGTGGCCACACAAAAAAGGATAAAACTAGAAGCTTGGTGGCTGGGTTATTCAAGAGATGTTGAGGATTATGTAAAGAGGTGTAAGAAATGTAAAGAGTTAAGAAACTTTACACAAGCCAAGTTACATTCATGGCCCAAAGAAGTGAAGCCATGGAGTAGGGTCCATAGGGATCATGCATACGTAAATGGAATGGCACTCTTATTAATATTAGTAGACTCCTTTTCAGGTTGGCCTGAAATAATAAGGGTTGCAAACAAGAAAAGTTCCACTATAAAGCAAATTCTAAGAGTCGTATTCTCTAGAAATGGCGTACCAAAAACCTTGGTATCGGATAATGCACCGGAATTTTGCGAGGAAGAACTTAACATATGGTTAGAGAAAATAGGGTGTAAACCATATAAAACTCCTCCATATCACCCTCAATCAAATGGAATAGCAGAAAGGATGGTTCAGACTGTAAAAAAGGGGCTGAAAGCATGCTCTCAGCAAAAAGAAAAAGTAGAAGTTTTTCTACCGAGGATGCTTTTAAGTTATCGGACCATACCACACGCAGGAAGACTCGAAAGCCCACCAGCTTTAATGGGGAGACAGATTAGAGCTCCGCTAACTATGTCATACTCTACAAGTGAAAAGATGTGGTATAAAAAGAGTAAGGATGCAGATCCGGAAGGAGCGGAGTTTATAATGCAAAAAGGCCATAATACAGCCATAATAAATAGAGAGAATGGCGATAGTGTGTTGGCCCATGCTGACCAAATAAGGACCCAGGGTGAAGAGGAAGAACGAAATGATGAAGAGATGTCAATTTCATCTGATAATGAGTTGGTAGAACAACCATTACAGAAGGAAACGTCAGAGGAAACAATGCAGGAGGAAGAGGGAAAGAAGGAGTCTGAAAGTTCAGATGATGACCAGATTATGCAAGAATACACATGTGACTACAGCCTAGACCGGGACAGATCGAGGTCTCCCAGAGAAAGAAATATGGGAGAGAGAGAAATAGAGCAGAGTGAGGAAAATATCAGAAGAAGGAGTATGGAATTAACACATTAATTCCATCTTATTTTATGCGCGCGCGAGTTTCTCCTCCCTTCCTTTCACACTCGTGCGTGTGTGCACGCGTTTGCCCCCTTCCTTTCTCTTTCAGTCAGACATAGCAGTAAGCCATTTTCTGTTGCTGATTGCAAACGACCAGCTGCTCCTGATGTTTATGTAAATTAGATTTTGAACCCTTTCTTTTCCGCGATTTAGTGGGGCGTCTCAAGCGACCAGTGTTCGCAAAACCAGTTGCCTCCCGACTTTCGACCTAACAAGACAGGCAACTCATTTATTCCATGCCCTTAACCCATATGCGGGCGGAATATCTTATCTCAACAATGTCGACCTCACACTTTACCAAGACTTCTTCTCGTCTTGAAGCTACCTTAGGTCAGACCTTCTCGTTTTCCGACCAGAAGACGTTCGAGACACACGACACAGTTGTGAGCAAAACTTCGTATTCAACAAGTGGCTTATTTTTATCCCTCGTCAGTCAAACTTTAAATACAGACAGGGATATCTTACTGACGAACAGATATTCTTAATCCCTTCTGGATTTTCGCCATAATTAACTTCTCATAGACGATGCAACCCTTTTTTTAAATAACTCTTCGTCCTTTTGGCTAGATGTCCACAGCATTCCGTTAAAATTTTCAACAGTTAATTCAAGACCTGACCAAACTCTGAGACCCTACTTTGAACCTGAACATAAAAAAAGAAAAAAAAATAACACAAAATCACATACACTCTCAACGCCAAAAAAATCCACAGTGAGTACTCCTTTCTATCTGTGCGCACCTACACCTCTGTTAACGAGTTCCTTTTTCCAGAACCTTATAAAACTCTTTTTCTTGCCCTGTTCATCTTGCATTTCTATTTAGGTGCGGAACTTTTCCCTGATCTTGTACCATGAGATAATCTACTTGTTTCCATCTAATAAAAGTTACACATGTTTTACAAACAGACGTCTTTGTCATTTTATTCCGGCTATCTCTTTGATGTTTATTAATTTATGCACTTGTTGATTGACCCCTTTCCTCTCACTGTTCATTCACGCATATTTCTTTTTATACATTGCTTGTGGACTCGGTAGTTTAGTGTGGTGTCTGGCACAAGGCCATTTCGTAATAAACCAGCACTGCACGCTGCCGGGTCTGCAACAGGAGTATAAGAGCTACGAGAGGGATAAAGCCCTTAAGGCTTAGGGAGATATAGTGATACTAGCAAATTAGTATGCATAATTTGCATAGGCAGAAGTGAACATTCTTATAAGTGGTCACTGAGAATAACCACCAGCAAGAAGAGCTTAGCAGCTGACTAGTGCTAACTTGAACTTCACAACAGAAACATTGTATTATTTGATACCAAGATGAAGAGTGATAATAATGACGAAAATAAGTGACAATTTGACTGAGGCAGTAAAAATACAAAAGATAAAGTAAAAACGCTGACCCCCTTCGTCAGGCCATCACTAATACATGTGTAGCAGCGAAAAATGAAAACTGATTAAAAATAAGTTAAATTTGTATAATCAAAACCTTATTTAAACATTTGTGTGGATTCTAGACACTTTAAATTATAATCTGGCCTCTTTGATGCGTTAGTTTAAATAAATAAGACTGAATTTATCGTTATAATAACTATTGCTCAAATTATTGAATGTTTTATTCACATTTAAATTTTAACGCAGAAGGAAAAAAGGAAAAGTGAAAAACAAGTTCTGTCAAGAACTACAACTCATGTTTGCTTTAATGAGTTATCGCCCTTTAACTACGTTTTCACGATTACTTTTATTTCAGATTCAATTTTTTCTATTCTGTTTGTCAATATTTGTATATAGTAGTAGCTTCTAAAATAATTGCTAATATACAATCGTGTAATACACAATTTTTCATGTAAGTAGCTGTATTCAACTTTGGTTAAATCTTAAGAACTACTAACGTCAGCATGACTTTCTTTAAGCGAAAAGAAAAAGATGTTTAAGTTTGCACTGGTACCTCCACATAAGTGTTAAGCATTTTGATGAATTTCTATCGATGTTGAATAAGTTGTTTGATGCAAGGCGCAAGATGACTTTATTTGCATTAGTAATGCCAGGTCACATTGCTTTTATGACAATGGCAAATTGTGTAAATATGTTTGGAAATTCAGAAAATCAAAAATTGGCTTTGTGAGAGAGCAAAATACAATAATAAATGGAAAAATATTTAAAGATTCAGATTTATTAAATTTTAAAAAATGAAGTCTTTCTTGAAGTTTTTATTTTAGTTTTAATTTCAAGCTGATAGATTAAATTTAATATTTCCAATAAGCAGAATACTATGCTGTATTTCAAAATTAATTTAAATTGATTGGAAAGCGTTTTCGTTTTGAAATTTCTAAAATTTTTGAATTTAGCGACATTTTTAACAAACTGCTTTAGAAATGAAATTCTTTCTTATTAAAGAATCTTGTAAAAAGTTTAAAATATCGCAAAAATGCATTTTTTAACATGGCGGTAGCTGTTTATTTATGTTGACAGCACCGTGAGACAGCTCGATGACAGATTTTTATCTAATGTTGTTCTACGACAGCTTTACTCGTAAAAAATAATTGAAGAATGCGAGCATCTTTTAATAATCTTAGTAATAATCTTAAGTAATCTTAAAATTTTCAAATATTATCCGACATCTGATGCTTTATTGAATTTTAGCTTCAAATTTACTATAGTTATCGCTATTATTTTTCTGATAATGCCGTGTAATCACACGTATTTGTAAAAAATCGACATGTTTATACATATAGAAAAACAATTCAATACTTTAAAAAAAACTCAGTCGTCAGATTGTAATAAGCATTACGATATATGATTAGTAAATATAGTTATACTTAATAACAATATTCTATAACAGTTACACCATTGAAACTGAATTTTAAAAGATTTAAAAACTTTATAAATTATTCTCATTAAAATTGTAAAAATAAAAAAACTGAAAATAAATCTTGTAAAAATTAATTTTTCATCGAAATTTTTTCTTAAGACAATATTGTCCTTAGTATATATTATTCATAAAAGCAATTTTAAAAGCTTTTCTAATTAAATAATGTCTTAGTTTTATTACGTTTTTTTTTTTTTTTTTTACGACCAGAGCAGATTTTCAGTGAGTCGGGGTCCGATTTTACAAAAAAAAAAAAAAAAAATTGATTTAAATTCTCCAAAGAATTCTGCTTTTAACTAGAGTGACTAAAAATTATTTTGTTGAATTTCTCGAGTTTTCATAAAATTAAGTGGAAGAAATATATTTTTACCAAGATTTTCTGAAGAAAAAAAACTTTTCTAAAATAATTTAATTCATTTGTGAATGTCCTGAAAATTTCATTAAAACCCGACAATTATTTGAGTTTTGCAAGAATTTCCGAATGAATGTGTCTTTTACCGTAAAAAAGACGCTAAAATTTGCTATGATAATTTATAGTCCATCTGCTAACGCAAGATTTTTAATAAAAATTTCGAATGAAAGTAGTAAAAAAATTAATCAACTATTTAAAAAATACTTTGATTTCTCCTCTTAATAATAACATAAACATTTTGTTTTCATTAAGTTTGGCGAATTTTTTTATCACGGTATGGTAATTTTTTAGCGAATTCGTGGAGGTACCTACGTTACTCTATTCAAGAACTCTACCAATTCTACTAGTTTAGTTACATGGGTATCTCAATTAATTCGCCGAAAAAAGAAAAAAGACCCCAAACTTGCTGAAAAAATTTTTATCATCTAAATGTTTGTTATTATTAAGAGAAAAAACCAAAGTAGTTTTTGATTATTTTATTAAATTGTTTCAGACTTTTTAGAACATTCGAAATTTTGATTAATTTTTTCTTTTTCTTGCGTTAGTAGAATATCATTAAAAAGCATGTCTTAATCGCAGTGACTTGTTCTTGAGGTGTTAACTGACAGTTACATCGATGTATTGACAGCTTAAGGGAAGTTATTGGACAGAAGAACAGAAGTGATGTAATTTTTTGAATTTTAAGTGAACTAACTTATTTAACTACACAGTATTTTTAAAAAAATTAACAAATACTTTCAGAAATGTAATATTTTATTGATTTTCTCCTTTTTTAGGTACTTTAGCTATATAGCCTTACGTTTGAAGATTATTTCTAGAAAAATGAAGTTTTAAATACTAACAATAAAATAAATTTAAAATTTCATGACTGAGAGTTAAGCGAGGTACCTAATTTTTACGTACATCTCTTATGAAATTTTATGGTATTATTTTTTATCTATTATTAATTTTATTATAAATCTCAGTTATGAAACAACTGCATTATGTCTCTCACTGAAAAACAACAAATTATATTTAAAAATTAAATTAAAATATTTAGTGAAATATGACGTAAAAAAATAAAACTTTTGAAAATGCGAGGATAACAAAGTCAGTCAGTGAATTCAACACGTGCTCGCAGTAAGAAAACTAATATTTTCTGAGGTCAATTTATTGCCGTCAGGGGAAACAACTCTTAAAACGTGATATTAATGTCACCTCCGATCATCAATATATTTGGAATAAAATAAAACGTTTTTTTTTATGCATGCTCAAAAACTGTAAAATTCCTTTTTTTTTTTTTTAAATACATGTGCGTCGCAGATTGTAATTTTCAAATTTATGATCTGTAAAGATAGATCTACTTATAACAGCACTCCCTAAAACTTACCGATTGAAACTTAATTTTAAAATATCTAAAAACTTTATCACATTTTAAATGTAAAAAAATTCTTGTAAAAATTCATTTTTCATCGGAAAAATATTTTGGCTTCAGACAATAATGCCCTTAACACATATTAGTCATAAAAGCAATTAAAGGCTTTTCTAATTTAATAGTGTCTTAGTTTTATTGGGTTTTGCATGTTACAATTCAGAGATGGTTTTCGATAACTGTCATTCAATTTTACAAAAAAATCAATGATTTATAATATTCTTCAAAGTCTTCTGCTTTTAACTAATGTAATCAGCAAATGTTATGCCGTTTAATTTTTCAAGTTTTCATACAATTAAATGGGGGTGGGTAACAGATGTACAAAACATTTTTACCATGACTTTCTAAAAAACACGTGTCTAAAATAATTTCATTAATTTGTGACTAAGCTTTGAAAGTTTCATTAAAATCCGACAATTATTTGTTTTTTGCATTTGTTTTTTGCATGTATTTCCAAAACAATGTGTTTTAACACCAAGAAAGACGCTAAATTTCCTAATGCTAATCTTTGGCGGACCCGATGGCACAAAAAAAAAAAAAAAAAAAAAAAAAATGAAGATTTTTAAACCAAAATTTCGAACGTCCTAGAAAGGATGAAAAATTTAATAAAATAATAAAAAATACCTTGATCTTTTCTCTTAATAACATTTAGACATTTTGACGATAAAACTTTATTTTCATTTAGTTAGGACCATTTTTCATGATGATATGCTGATTTTTTAGCGATTTTGTGAAGATACCTAAAAAGTTTTTTTCTTATTTAATAGACTCAAGCATAAAAAAATTACATATAAGCAACTTGTATACTTATTCTAGCACAAAAATTAAGCAACTCGTGTACTGGTTAATGTTGCTTATAAAAAGTAAAAACAAAATTGTGTAGTTAGCCACTTCAAATCTAGAGAACTACAAGCTACAAGCGACTGCTATGCTTTTCCATGCCCTCAATTTATTTGTCTGCGATTGGCTAGTAAATCAATACTGTTTTTCTATAAGACAATTTAGCAATCGCAGTCATCACTTTGAATTTTTCGGTCGTGAACTTGCTCACATGTTTCTTTGATACAAAATCAGTAATTCGTCAAATTTTAGCAAATCAAACATTTTAATACTAAATCAATTTTTCCCGCGTTTTCATCAGGAGCTTTAAAAGAAGCAATTTTTGCCACAAGCCACCAGTAGAGTCCAGATATTTCGCCTGTACACACAAATCTACGACTTTACTCACAATATTTCAAACGCACACACAGATTTTTGTCACAAATTATATCACTCACTCACTCACTCACTTCGAACATTCAATCAGAATACAGTTGAAGGGGAAAAACTTTTTCCCCCTTAATAATTACACTTCATTGCATGATTGTTTTGTATGTTAAATTTCAATATATATTTATTTGTTGGTCTACAAGTGGAGTCCCGTTGTTTTTTCTTGAATCATGGAATGTACAGTAGATATATGCGCTAAGAACACGCATCGCACATTCTTCTGGAAACCAGGAAAATGTATTTTTAAGCTCAGGATTAACATAGTAATACAAATGATTTTCTTTCAGTATTCCAAGGATTTGTAACAAATCCTTGGAATACTGAAAGAAAATCATAGTTGTATGATTTACTAATAAATAACGGATAATTTAAACCCCCGGTGAGATTCGAATTTGCGACCTTAGAATGACGAACTGAGAGGTACGATAAAAAGCAACAGAAAGAGAATGAAATACTTGTCAAAATTTGATAGGACTGTTGCCAAATAGACATGCAATTTCGAATCTCGTTGGCAGTTGCTTTTTATTTCTGCTCTGTACTGCTTATTAACGATCGTAGAATGACAACCTGAGAATTGTGGAGAAAAAAAAAAAACGCAACAAAATTAAGATAAAATGAATTCTAGTCTGTGCACAATTAGCTCGCTTAATCAATATTCGCCTTGATTCTATTCGTGAGTGAATAGTTAGGTAGACATATGTCAGCAGGGCAAATAGGAGTGAGTCGGGAAAAGAGGAAATTGGGTTCTGAAATATTCGTGATCCGCAAGGCTGGAACTGTATGCACAAATTTGAAAAAAAAAAAAAAAAAGTGAACACATTTGTTTGTTTGAAAGGAACACACAATCAGACCGAGTTTTTTCTTAATAATACGAAGTCAACATAATTAGAAAAGCTTTTAATTGCTTTTCTAAATAATTTCAACCAATTTAAAAAAGAATTTATTTAAAGCTTCACTTTTACAAAAAACAAAAGTGTAAAAGTGAATTCTTTCTTAAATTGGTTTTTCAAAAAAGAAATTAGTGTCTAAAGACTTCTTTTGGTTTAAATTTAAAGCATTTTTTTAAATTAAAATTAAAACAAACAAAAATAAAACGAATAATAATTAATGCGCAAACTTTGCATGAAGTTTGAAAAGAGCATGATTATTTATTTACATACGTAGCCATGACGCGAATGAGACTGAAATAAGAATGTCGATAACTCCGAAACGGTATTTTCCCGCAAATTTTTATTGTTATTTTCGAAATAATCATGCAAATTTACACCAGAATGGAAATTTTCATTACAGTTGATTTTGCACGAACTTTGTAAAGAAAGAGCATGATTATCTACAAAATAAAATTACAAAATAAAAATAATACTAGAAACGAAATAATAATTAATGCGCGAACTTTGTAAAGAGCATGATTATTCACAAAATAAAAAAAATGCTAGGAAGGAGCATTTTGTTTTATTTTGTAAATAATCATGCTCTTTTTAAACTTCATGCAAAGTTTGCGCATTAAATTATTATTTGTTTTATTTTTGTTTGTTTTAATTTTAATTTTAAAAAATGCTTTAATTTGTTCTTTTAATTTGTCATTGCTATTCTACTCGGAAAAAAAAAGGTTTTATTGTATTATTTATTTTATTTTTGTTTAAAGTTTTATGTTATAAATAAAAAACTACACTTATTAAAAAAAAATAATAATGATACATTTACTTTACGGTAGTGCGTAGTGATTTCTGCGGCGAAATTCTGTAAAAGAAGTAAATAGACCAAAATTTACGCTTGTGCGAACGAAAATACCTGGAAGTGCCCCGCACTGAATTAGTAAAAAACAATGCCCATAATGGCGGACGAATTACCCAGACTTAGTCCGATTTTTTCTTGTCGATAACTCCAAAACAGTAGGTTTTATCATAATTTAAATAATTGTTAGAAACATGATGATTTGGGAAAAATTTTAATATATTTATTAGCGTGGGGTTTAAAAAGCAAATTTACCAAAATTAAAATTTAATTTTGATAAGGTTGATGACTTCTTTGAATTTGAATTTAATAAATTCAAGTTCAAAGAAGGCATTTAAAATGCGGTTTCTTTTATTTTTATTTTATTTATTTTAAGGATGTCTGTGGAGGTACCTAGATCACGTACTAGAAGAAATGTGTTCGATAAAAATGGCTTATTTTGTACTAAGTAGCATACTGAAATTTGTTCACATTTTCACCTGGGGTTACCAAATGATTTTCGTGGAGAAACTCCTCCCTACACACCTGGCAACTGGCATGAATACATTGAGAAACTGAATATTTAAAAAATAACTAAACGCCTGCAATTAATTATACATTGGTTTATGGGTAATAATGTCTTCAAAAGTAAATGTGGTATTTTAGCGGAGAAAAAATATGGTAAAGAAAGACAAATTTTTCTGGCGAATGTGTTAAGGAGATAATTTAAGATTAGATGAGAAGAGCATCAACTTCCATTGTGGGGCTCATCTGCTAGATCTGTAAAGTAAAGACATAAAAAATTAAACAACATCTAATTACAGATCATTTTTTTACTTAAAGTCTATTTTTTTTTCACCGACTCACTATGCTCACAACTAAAAAGAACATTTTTGTTGGTTTGTTTGTTTATTTCTTTTTTTTCATAACGATGTTGAATTTAAGGTAAAAAAAATTCATGCTTTGTATTGAAATGTCTTTTCTTTCATCAGCTACTTAATAACTGTTTTGTCTTTACAGACAATTGAGAAAAATATTTCCACTAAATATATGAAGTTAAGTTAAAAGAGTCTTAATAAGCTCAATAAACAATGACCATTCCTTAAATTTCTAGCTAGCTACTAATCCAAAATGTAGGTTTTGCAATTAGTTAGATAAAAGAATAGATCATTTGATGGCAGGATGTAAGGTGTTGACCTTTGGAGGAGTACAGAATAGTTCAGTATTTACATTGGGTAATCTGCAGGCAATATGAATTTAAAACTTAGGGTAAATGGTACAAACATCATCCTAAACCTGTAACTGATGAAGAAAAAGCAACTATTTTAAGAGACTTTCCTGTGAATGCAGACCAGATATAATTGTTAATGATCACCAAAATAAAATTGCAATATTACTTTCAAAGAATTGAGTGAGTTGAGTAAATACAAAGACCTGCAAATAAAAATACAGAAAAATGGGGATATTGTAGAGCAACTACTCTACCTGTAATAGTAGGGGCATTTGGAAGAATTAAGAAAGGAACTGAGAAATTTTTGAACATGATACCTGGAAAATCTTCTTTGCAAAATAGTGTTCACTGGTACTGCTCAAATTTAAGGAGAGCTCTTTCAGTATAGATATTGGCAAGGTGTGGTGCATAATTTTGTTACATGTTTCTTTTTTAGACAGAATTAGTTTGTTTTGTACCTATCATTAGATTGTATATAATGATTTTATTTCAAAAATGAATTCAAAATACAATTCTACACATAAATATAGAGATTCAATGGGAAAAAAATGAACATACCCTAATTTTTTTCTATCTAACTTTATATAACTTTTCTTACAAGTTTTATTTATCCATCAATAAATGCACATACAGTCAGTTATGTGCCATGCATGATATATGCTTAGGTGATCATATATCTTTCGATATATGATTGACAAGGCAGATTTTTTCCTGCAGTAGGTTGCCGTTTCTTTCTGCGGTAGACCAGTTGCATCCAAGGCTATAGAACTTGGTCTGTCCTGCTATTTACCTATAGCTGGGAGGAGGAGAAGTGGATTCATACCTTTCCCAAGGGTATTAGCATGCAAGTGAATGTAATGGATTCAACCGGAATTCGAACATGGCTCTTTGATTCCTCAATCCGAGCAGCTATCCATTACACCACCATATACACTGTAAATAAATCTGAAACTGATTTTAATTTTGCATTTAACATTAATTTTTTTTATGAGGTACATACTAAAATGTGCTCAACAATTTCGTTTCAGCAGTATCACTTCTTTGACTGACAAATGAAACCATTAGTCATTACTTGCCCCACTTTGCAAGTAATGTACCAAAAAAGAAATTTTAAAGGAACTTTTTATTTATTTTTCAATAACAGAAATAATAATAGTTTATGGTATATTATTAGGCCATTAGATCAATAATATAAAATAAATATTATTTTTATCATTATTATTGTTTTTCTTGAATTTCTTTTACTAATCTACTATATCTATATTCTGTAAGAAGTTTATATGGACAATCTTTCTCTACTATATATATATATATAAATATATATATACACACACACACACACACACACACACACAGTTATATAAATATATATATATATATATAGCTGTAAATGTAACTACACAACATTTTGCTTTTGTTTATCATCACTTGCCTTGATAAAGTCAAATGATGAAATGCGTCGGCAAGAACTAAGTACTATTTTCCGATTGTCTATTTTATTCAATTTGTCTTCTCTAGAGATTTATTCTGAGAAATTTAACACGCAAATATACATATATATATATATATATATATATATATATATATATATATATATAATTTGTTGCTGACTTGTGACCTTTTTCAACAGTGCAATTTACCATCATCTCACATGTAATCATGTCCCTGACAATCTATGTAGATAATACAATTATCTCACTCAAATAATAAAAAAATGATTAGAAATAAAAGAAGCAATCTACATGAAAAGAAAAGCACCATTTAGAAACAAGACTTGCTTCAACAATAGTGCTCACCTTCTCATCAGTCCCATGACATCACATCACAGTTTGATAAATGGCAGATTTTAAATTCAAATCTAATTGACTTATTTGTCAATAAGTTGATTTTTGATAAGTATTGTAAAATATTTATATATTTGATAACAATAATTCTTGCTCTTGATATCTATTTACTGACAAAATTCTGCTCACCTTGACGTACATTAAATTGCATAATCTTACATATATCAATAGGTAATTTTCTAGGTTATGCCAAGAGGATAAATTTGAAATTCTGCTGTTCCCAGAACCCAAATTGTTATTAAACAAGAAATCAGAAATACTAACAGAATGTATACATGTCAAGAAATATCTGTTGACAAATATGGCAACTGGATAAGATTTAAATCTTAAAATTTTAAATGTTAGGAAAAACTCAAGTAGTTAAAGTATTTTATATTTTTTTATATTGTAGTTTTACATATTATATATATATTCTGTAATAATTAATACAATCATTCTTATATGGGTCCAGACATGTAAAGAATCAGAAAACTTCAAGTTGACATTGATAAGTATTATGAACTTTAATCTCTTTTGATACAAAAATTGCAAAAATATAGCTTCTGACCCAAAGAAGCCTATCTAGTGAGGATAAAATGTGTAGTCAACAAAAGTTTTCCATTTTGTCTGATTTATGAAACTTTTGTAAGAATTCTATATCCTACTATCATACATCCTGTTGACATGGAAAAGACAAACCAATACAGTCCAACAAACAGATATTGGTTTAATGTTAAAACACACACTTCTTATATTCTGCCCCAAAGAAGCTTATCTGGTGAGGTCAAAATGTGTAGTCCATAAAACAGTTTTCCACTGTGCCTGATTATCTAACTTTTGTTCAGATTATATATCCCACTATATTAGTAATTTCAAAAAATGCTCTCACTTAAATTTTCAAAATTCAACCTTAGCGTTGCAACTGCACACTCCACAATTTTGTAACTGCTAACAATAACACACTTCAAAAAAACATATTTTGACTTGTATTATATTTATTTTTGTCTCAGATTTTACCTGAATTTTACCTAAAAAGAAAAATAATATCCATGCCTGATGATGATAGGATGACCTATCAAAAGTACTAGCTTATTTATGGAACATACAGAACATCTAAAAACAAGGATCGCATCATTAAACAAGTGGTTAGTGGGTTAATACTTTTTAAATTTGTTAGTGAAGTGAATTCGCTATTTATTACATTAACCTTACTAATTTATTCTATGTATGACTGCTTCCTTGCACTATTAATTATATTGCACCAATCATAAATTTAAAAGGACTGATCCACAGTGCAAAATTTGGGGAAAACAACTGGAACATTGCTCTAGTTATTAGATTATTTAGTCCATGCCACTTTGACTGAGTAAACACTTAAATCAATAAAATTCTTTTGTTCAGATTATATATCACACTATATTAGTAATTTAAAAAAATGCTCTCACTTAAATTTTCAAAATTCAACCTTAGCATTGCGACTACATGCTTCACAATTTTGTAACTGTTAACAATAACACTTCAAAAAAACATATTTCAACTTGCTTATATTAATTGTTGGTGATTATAGACTTGGCTACATATACGGCACTATAAAAACACATAAACCTAACTATCCTCTCCGTCCTATCATATCGCAAATTCCAACTCCTGTATATCATCTAACAAAATACATTAACCAACTTATTACTCCCTACCTTCCTAGTAAATATAGTGGTAAGTCAACATCAGAAATAATCCAAATCCTAAAAAGTGAAAAACCCAACAATGAAATCATGGCTTCACTTGATGTTGAAAACTTATTTACCAATGTCCCTGTTAGTGAAACTATTGACATAATTATAAGAAATATATACAGTAACTTATCTTTACCCCCACTTAAAATTAATCCTAATATATTAAGAAAACTACTATTAGCTTGTACTACTGAAGTCTCTTTCTTCGAGCATAATAACAATACAACGTGATGGTGTCTCCATGGGTTCAGTACTGTGTCCGACATTTAGCAATTTCTACATGTCAAACCTCAAAAATAAGATATTTACAGATTTTTAAAAAAACCATCCATCTACCTAAGATATGTTGATGATATTCTTATGTTAGTTAAAAATAAAGATGAAATACTTCAACTTCAAAAACGTTTCCAAAATAATTCTGTCCTTAAATTCACATATGAACTCAATACTAATAATAAAATCCCCTTCCTTGACATATTGATAAACACAAATAATAAAAAATTTACTATTTCCCCATAAAAAAAACCTACAAACATAAATTCATGTACACTTAACTACAAGAGTGAATGCCCATATTACTACAAAATAGCAATTATAAAGAATCTAATACATTGTGCAGAAACTAATTCATCCACAAAACAGATTTTTTACAGTGAACTAAAGAATATAAAACAGACACTTATTAATAATAGCTTTCCAAACTATATAGTTGATGAACAAATAAGATGCTTTCTTAGAAATCTCAATACTAAGCAAATAGTACATAATACTGCTTCTACTAATCTCAAACATATTAATCTCCTATATCGTAATCAAATGCATACTAATTATAAACAAGATGAAAATATACTAAAATATTTAGTAAATACTAATATACCAACAACAGATCCTAGCAAAAAAATTAAATTAATCATATACTACACTAAATCTAGTATATCCAACTTAATTCTTTGCAATGATTCTTCTCCCCTGGTTAGCGATTTGCAAAAAACCAACATAGTTTATAAATTCAAGTGCCCTTTGGGAGATTGTATCTCCAACAAATTAAATAATATTTATGTTGGTCACACCACAAACTCGCTTTCACGACGCTTGACACTACATTTGAATGAAAACTCTAACTTTTTTAGGCATTTAAAACAACATACCTGGCCGCACACACAATTCCGTAAAATCCTTGTCAAAAACACAATTATACTTCAACATGAAAACAATAGACAAAAACTAAAAATACTTGAAGCTATATACATCAAACAGTTGAAACCTAACCTAAACAAAATCAACTATGGAATCTCTACAAATATCCTTAGATGTCTATAATTGGTAACAGAAGCCATTGGTTTATACCAACGGCTTCTCATACTTAATACTTCTCGAATTCACTCTCACGTGGTGATGTGTGACGTCATGAGCTGCGGTGTGATTTTTGCTTCTAGCGTCTTATATGCACATGTTTATCGTTGCTTGGAAATCATCCATGTAAACAATAGCAGACTATCATCACTGTCTTGTCCGTATATTGCTTAATATATTGTACAGTAATTGACATCTTTGATAATGGCTTATGTAAGCCAAAAGCTTAGATTGGATTAAAAAATATGGATCAATATTGTGATTTTCTTTCTTCATTTAATGATAATGTTATTAAGCTTATCAGACGTTATGAAAAGAATTTACATAAAATAAATAGACAACACATGTCTATATTATTTAATGAAACATGTATGAATATATATATATATATATATATATATATATATATATATATGTAAAATAAAAAAAAAACATCCCCTCATAACTCTAGAAATTTACATAAAAATCTACACATTCAGTTAAAAATTTAAAAAAATCTTTGATAATGGCTAAAAGAATAGCTGAAATGATTGAACACTTGGCCAGTTTCAACACACTTTATGTCCAGAAAAGAAAAAACTTATATGAACACAAAATATTGAATAAGAAGCTTAGCAACAGTACCTTGTCAGTCATCTTTAATGAAACTTGTGAGACTTCTGACAACATTCCTTGGAAGAGTAAGTCACATTTCTTTGGTTTATTCCTCATATCATTGAAAAAGAACACAGGTGTGTTCAAAAATCCCAACATTAAAATCTATATCTTCATTCTTTAATTCAGACAAAAAGGTTAATATGTAATAAATACCAATTTTAGTGACAAATTGGCATCATTTTTGTTCAAATTGCTTCAAATTTTGTTAACCAGCATATTATATATATATATATATATATATATATATATATATATATATATATATATATATATATATATATATAATCCATACATGACCTTATAAGAGAATGAAATGTTATCAACACGGTTGTGTTAATAACATTTTTTCTCTCATCACGTAACAAGCTTCTATATAAACATAACAGGATGTCATCTTCGATGTGAACATCTTTGTTGTAATGTTCATATAACCACTCTGATGATAACTCTTGTGAGTTAAAACCTTAGATTTAGGAAACGCATAATAAAAAAAATATCCAAATGTTGGACAGTTTTTGTCTTTATTTTCTCCTGAAACTGAAGAAAGCCACTATACAAAGCTTAGAATGGCTCATGACCAAACATAATAGATATTTGTTGTCTGTTATCTGTTATATTTAACCATATATGTTTGAATATATATATATATATATATATATATATATATATATATATACACATAAAGTAGAGATTTATTTCTTTTTTTCCTGTTTAGCATTGGGTTTCCAGGTCCTTCTAAAGTCTTTTCATTCTCTTACACTGCCAGTAGTTCCTTACATTTTAGTGACATTATTGCCTTGCTTGGGATGAATTGATTAAAATATATATGTATATATATTACAAACATTTTACACACACATTATATATATATATATATATATATATATATATATATATATATATATATATATATAAAACATGTGTATGTAAAATGTTTTGTTAAACAAGACTGACAGTGGAGCTTTGGTTGAATATTTAATGGAACTGTACCAACCACAATATACAACATGCTTGTTGAAAACACAAATGTGATATGATATGCATCTGCAGTTATAAAAAAAGTGTTTCAAAATAATTGATGTTTTTATTAAAAAAAAACAGAAAAGCAAACTTTTAAAAACATCAATTACAAACAGCCACAATGTACTGGCAATATTCAGGGATTAAGAATATGTTTACTTACTAGAACACTTAAACACAACATTTATTATAGTAGCATAACTAAAGTCCTTGAAAATGACTAACAGGTCAACTGAAAGCACTCAGAATCAATGGACAATGTGACCATTTATTAAGTCCTGAACAAATGACAGCCCAGTCAAATTTTGTGTTTCTTCAATACCCACATAGCCAATCTGTGGTTTATACTGAAACTATGCTGAGTGGACCTTAGTTACAGTTTCTAAGAGACAGCATATAGTTTGGCACACTCAACGGTTTAAAAATGATAAAACTGATTGCACTAAAATTTTGATAATAGCTTATGAAAGCTGAAAGTACTTGGGCATTGGACAATTTAAATATCTACTGGAGAACAGGAAAATAGTTTAAATAACAACCAACTTTATATACACACACACACACATATATATATATATATGAACTGTGTTTAATATAAATGAAAACACACACACATACAGACACACACAATTCAGTTTAATTGCTTATATGACATAAATTTGAATGACTTGAAATTGATTCCATCCAATTTGAGAACATTGGAATTAAAAACCAGTTGCATAAAAACACACAGAACAATCCTTGAAAATGAATGGAGCAATATTCAAAAGTACCTTATAATAAAAAATGAAAGTGAATATGAATTTTGGCATATTTACCAATAAAACAAAACAACTTATTTGATAATTTGATAGATTTAATAAAAAAAAGTGATAG
Source organism: Acanthosepion pharaonis (assembly GCA_903632075.3). Classification (NCBI taxonomy): domain Eukaryota; kingdom Metazoa; phylum Mollusca; class Cephalopoda; order Sepiida; family Sepiidae; genus Acanthosepion; species Acanthosepion pharaonis. Next base: position 60,639 of record CAHIKZ030003199.1, read on the forward strand.
ACAGAACTTGTCTATATTATTTAACAAAACATGTTTAAGAGAATTCTTGATGCTGAAATACACCTTGTGAGTGTGTGTGTGTGTGTGTGTGTGTGTGTGTGTGTGTGTGTGTGTGTGTGTGTGTGAATTGGATATAGAATCTAGACAAAGTTTGATAAATTTGATTGGATTCTATATCCTACACTTAATCAGAAAATAAATGAATCTTTTACTTTTTACCCATTCTGGAAAAATTAGATAAGAATTTAGCTTAAACTCTATGCAGAAAAGCTGTGAGAATATAAAAACAAATTTTGACAAAACAAGAAAAATTGAAAAAAAGAAAACATAAATTAAAATAATGTCTGTTTTCTTTTTTCAATTTTATTGAAATGTATTGATATTCTATATTGATTAAAAAAAATATAACCACACCTTCAAATGTAAAACTTAAAATACTTTATAATTTTCTTCACCTTGCTTTACTTGTATGTACCCCTGAAGATGACTCCTGGGAGTTGAAAGCTTGGGCATGGCTTTGATTTTGAGATATTTTTTTCATCTGCAGAAACTGGGTTTGTGAAAGCTTATTTAATTTAGAAAAGATAATGGCTAAATTTCATAGATATTAAAAGTCTAGATATTTCAATATACTTTTACATTGAGACACCATTTCTAAAATTTTATTAAACTCACAAATTTGTCTCTACTTATTCTGATGATGACTTAAGAAAGTCAAAAGCTTGGACCATATTACTTTTACTTTTTCTTCCAGAATAAACTGGACAATTCTTAACATAATTTCCTCCTTGTTTGACAAGGAATTTGGAAAAGATGATCATTAAATGAATCAACATAAACTGTCTGTTGTTTTCAATTGTATTTGGTTTAGAGAAAATTTGCTGCCTAACTACATACAACATTTTGATATGGGGGTTCATGGCTGATATTGTCATGAAAACAGGTTATTGCAGTTTAGGTGCCCAATGATCAGGAGTGTTGTTAGTTCTTCCATCAGATGGGTCCTTTCCTGGTGGGTCTAGAATGCCATCCTGGACACCAAGTTGGACAGGAGGTAGGGAGTGATCATAGCTACATTGATCTGATCACCAAATTTGGTTGCGATAGGTACTGGGTTGAACATCCCAGGCAGGAGATGTGGATGTAGACCCTTAACTGGCCATCTACCCAGGTAGTAAGCTACCTGTATAGAATGCTAGTGAGAAGATTCAATCTAGATTTACTAGATTAGCCCATGTTCCAGTGGTTAGGCTATTTGGACCACAAACTCATTTGTGAGTGGATAGCATCAGATACTAGCCCTAAATTTTCTGGACATATGAATTTCAACATGTCCTTGCTGGAGAGGGAGGACTTCTGGCTACAGTTAACTAGATTAGTGCAGCAGGAATTAGTGGGAGTAGTAGTTGGGAAAAGATGGTAGGAGAACCTTAAGATTAATAATAAGTCTTTCCCCATGCAATATAGTCAATGACTCGCCTCAAATAAAGTTAAGAATGTGAAGACATTAAAAGATAGTCTGGTTCAGATGGTGACTGAGTGGGGTGATTTCCCTAGAGATATGGTTATCAAGTTAGGGCTAGGTGAACAAGAAATGTCAAATGAAGTGTTGAAAATGGACACAGAATCTTGGCATTAATGTTCAACAACTGGTTCCAACGGATCCATCCCTGATCCCTATAGTAAAAATCTGTTCCTTATAAATTTAAATCTTCATCAATAGGCTCCATGAATAAAACTGTTCCAGGTTGAGCACTTTTACAGATTATTGACTTTAATCAACTCCTTCAAAATTGGACACAGCTGCTATGAAACTGCAAAGTCAGGGACAATTGATATGTACAATTCCATATAATTACGATAAATCATTTTTCTGTGTTCAAAAATCAAATTTATTTATGCTCTATTCCAAATATTGAGCACTATAATAAAAGTCAGTTCATTATAAATGCTTCACAAATTTTTTTTTCTAATTTTTCATACTATTTCTCTAAATATTTTAAATAAACACACAAATACATACACATGCTATTCACTTTTCGTCTTTGATCTGATGAAGCCCAAAATGGTCAAAATGCATTATAAGATATTTTTTCGAAACATACTTTCATGAACGTTTTTTTCCAACTGTCATTAATGTATAACTTTGTTGGAATCATTTGCCCAAATCTATAACACACATGCACATACATATATATATCTTCCAGTAGTCAATGCACTTTTAGATCAGGTCATGGGACAATAAACATAATTTTTTTCCACTCATCAATTCTAGGAGAAATGTAGCTCTTTAAATGTTTTGTGTTGATCCAACCAAAGCATTGGATACTGTGAAAAGGACTGCATGGACCATTCTCAGTAAACTTGAATGTCCATCTGAAGTTGTCATCATGCTGAAACCACTACATGATGACATGAAAGCCAGTTTTAACTTCAAAGGTTTACCCTCTAAACAATAATAATAATAGAGTTAAACATAACAACATTCCAGCAGCAACCTTATTTTCTATACACTTTGCTGTAATTTTCTCATATGCTTTCCAAGACTGTGACTTGGATATCTGTTTATGGTTCAGAACCAAGAGTAATGTTTTTCATCTGAGATGTTTTGATAGAAAATCATGACCCGTAAGCCAGAGAATGCAGTCATAATTTCAGACAATTTCTGCAACCTCATCGCCCCTTACTCCCAAGACTGCAAACCCACTTGATTATTATGTGTAGGACTCAGTTGTAACTTCTTGTAACACCAAAGATGAACTGAAGACAAGGATTATGGCAGCCTTCACCAACTTAAACAAGGAGACCATCCAGAAGACTTACAGTAAGCTGTGGTACCAGATGATTGGAAAGATACATTGATAGTTGTTCTCTGAAAAAGGAAGGATGACTGAAGAAGAGCAAAAGATGGACCTGTATCATATCTTTGTTGATCTAAAAAAGGCTATTGATACTGTGAATAGTAATGCCTTATGAAGGATTCTGAAGAAGCTTGAATGTCCTTATAAGTTTGTCTCTGTTTTTAGGTTTCCATGAAGGAATGAAAGCATGTGTCAATGTAGGGGGTAAGCTCTCTGATACAATTTTGGTTGAAAATGGTGTAAAGTAAGGGGCTATAGCAGTGTCAATTGTGCTTGTATTATACTTTACTATGCTTTTCTTTACTATGATGTTAAAGGATACTCACATAGGGTCAACATCAAATGTCATTGGTAGAAATTAAATACAGTTTTACTCATATCTTTTTTCTTCTATGCATACCGTTCTCTATACACATTATATCAGAGAATACACACACACACACACACACACACACGATCAGTTTAGACAACACAGTTGTGATGTTCCAACCTGCCCTAGATACAGTATATACTCAGCTGTACATTTATGCTGAAGATTGTTGATAGATATTTCTACCTGTCAACACTATTAACTGCTTCTGGTCACTTGATGATGAGATACCTTTAGGCTTCAGAAAAGCAAACAGACACTTTCTCTGCCTTGAAAGACAGTGTGTGGTCATAGAGGGACAGGAAAAAATTACCAAGCTCAAATTTACAATGCATGTGTACTAACATGTCTCATGCACTCATGTGAAATGTGGATACTTTACCAGACATATCTGAAGCAACTCAAGCACTTTCATCAGTGCTGCTTCAGATCAATTCCTTGTATCCACTGAATAATCCACACTCACAACACAGCAGTTTTGGAAAGTTCAAATGTGATCAGCATCAGAGCACAAATTTAACAACATTGCTTTCATTGGGTGGATCACATCACATGGCTTAGTGACAACAATATACCTAAGCAGCTGCAGTATAGTTCTCATCCAAAGGATAAACTTAAGAAATGGCTAAAAAATTATGTCAAGGATTCACTACGCACTGTGTAAAACTGATGATCCCAACTAGGAAATTATGGATTATCTACTAAGTCAGGTCTGTACAAAATAAAGTCTGTAATATAAATATATATATATATATATATATATATATATATATATATATATATATGTAAGCAAATATATGGATATAAATCCGACAGTATAAAGAAAAATATATACGGAAAAAAACAAACAAAAATCTTTATATACAATTTATACTGTTTTAATGTTAATATGCCAACGTCGGACGTTTCGGTCTAATAAACTATAAATTGAAGGCCACTACAACTACATCAGTGAAAGGTACACTTTCAGCTGCCCCTGATAATAATTCTTTTGGTCGCATCTTTCTACCAAATAACCATTTGACCGAACGTATCTCTAATAATTTAAATGCGTTAAAAATTAAAACTACAATATTACCTACTAGAACTATCCGTAGTTTATTAAATAGCACCAGCAAACAACATATTAAATCCGATGCTTGCATCTACCAAATCTCATGCAAAAACTGTTACTTAAAATATGTGGGTGAAACATGTAGGTCCGTAAAATCTCGTGTTTTCGAACATAAACGAAATATTCGCCTCAGAAATTTAAACAATGCTATAGTTGTACACACAACTAATACAGGTCATAATTTCGATTTTGATTCCGTGAAGATTTTAAAATATTTTCATAATAAAAATCTTAGGCGGATTTATGAAGCAGGCATAATATCCATCTCACGCATGGTGAATACTAGACCTGGCTTCTTTAGTATTTCCCCTTTTCTAGTGAGATTAATGCTCGACAAGCGTACATATAAATTTTAGATCAAAATAGAATTCTTTTTCATTTTCATTCAAAATACTCAAATTTTAGGAATACATTTTCACAGCGTTGCCCACGTGACGACAACGTGACCATGTTTTAAACGGAGCGCTGATCTTATAAAACTTTCAGTTATTTGTTTGGATAAGTCTTGTTCTTATGTACATTGTCTTTGTCATGTTGTATTGATAATGTTATAATTTATGAATATGTCCTGAAGATGGTTTATTAGACCGAAACGTCCGACGTTGACATATTAACATTAAAACAGTATAAATTGTATATAAGGATTTTTTTTTTTTTTTTCGTATATATTTTTTCTTCATATATATATATATATATATATATATATATATAATAAATATATAAATGGATATAAATCCGACAGAATGTAGAAATTTTGAAAAACAAACAAAAATCCATAAATGTAGTTAAAATGAAAGAATTGTCGACGTCAGACGTTTCGGTTTTAATAAACCATTTTCAAGACAAAATTCATTAAAATACAAATTCAGTTCAATATGACGAAAACGATGGACATAAAAACACAAGTCTTATCCAAGAGTAAAACAGATAACTGACAATTTTTAAAAAGATCAGCTTTCCGTTTAACGTGGTCACGCCCGTAAGTCACATGGGCAACGCTTTCATAACGTATTCCTAAAAGTTCGTGATTATTTTAAAATTCCTGTATTTCCGGATAAGCCTGCAATCTTCCATATTATATAAAAAACGAATTTAGGTTTGTGTTTTCAGTAGACAGTATATAAGCAAGTGTAAATGGATATAAATCCGACAGAATGTAGAAATTTTGAAAAACAAACAAAAATCCATAAATGTAGTTAAAATGAAAATTTATTATCACGTCAGACGTTTCGGTTTTAATAAACCATTTTAAAGACAAAATTCATTAAAATTCAAATTAAATTTTTAAAACTGAATTTGAATTTTAAATTTTTATAAGTACAACATATAAAATTTTTATATAATTTATCTTCATTTATTTATTTTTTTTATATCATGGAAGATTGCAGGCTTATCCGGAAATACAGGAATTTTAAAATAATCACGAACTTTTAGGAATATTTTATGAAAGCGTTTATATGTGACTACTTATATGACCACGTTAAACGGAAAGCTGAATATTTTTAAAAATTGTCAGTTATATTTTACTCTTGGATAAGACTTGTGTTTTATGTCCATCGTTTTCGTCATATTGAACTGAATTTGTATTTTAATGAATTTTGTCTTGAAAATGGTTTATTAAAACCCGAAACGTCTGACGTCGACAATTCTTTCATTTTAACTACATTTATGGATTTTTGTTTGTTTTCAAAATTTCTACATTCTGTCGGATTTATATCCATTTACACTTGCTTATATACTGTCTAAAAAACACAAACCTAAATTCTTTTTTTTTACAACATGGAAGATTGCAGGCTTATCCGGAAATACAGGAATTTTAAAATAATCACGAACTTTTAGGAATACGTTATGAAAGCGTCGCCCATGTGATGACTGGCGTGACCACGTTAAACGGAAAGCTGATCTTTTTAAAAATTGTCAGTTATCTGTTTTACTCTTGGATAAGACTTGTGTTTTTATGTCCATCGTTTTTCGTCATATTGAACTGAATTTGTATTTTAATGAATTTTGTCTTGAAAATGGTTTATTAAAACCGAAACGTCTGACGTCGACAATTCTTTCATTTTAACTACATTTATGGATTTTTGTTTGTTTTTCAAAATTTCTATATATATATATATATATATATATATATTGTCTAATTTTAATTATGTTTTAATAACTATATCCTGAAGAAGGTCTACTTGACTGAAACATCTGACATCGACATTGAAACAACATTAAAACAGCATACTTGCATATTCGGATTTTTGTTTTTCCATATTTTCTTCAAAATAAAGTCTGTAGGCCATATGTAGCCTATGAGACAACCCAGTGTGGCTCATGAAGGGTTTTTAAAATTGTAAATTTTTGTGTTCATCAGAATAAATTCAGCAACTGAGCATGTACAAAAAATTCAGTGCTTTGGAAGCATCTCCCTCTGAATCAAGTAGGCCAGTAATATTTTCAGAAAACTGGATAGATATCTATGATCTCAGCATGGAATTTCATTTGAGACAAAATTGGATGTTTACAATA
>CAHIKZ030003199.1:72500-128285 GCA_903632075.3 Acanthosepion pharaonis
AAGCAACATTATTTAAAAAAATATCCAGTGGTAAAAGCTACTGGTGGCACCAGCTGTTGCAGTACAGCCTTAGCTACCGAAACTGTGTTATCTCCCCCGGTTGGTGGCTGACGAGGGCAGGGTATCACATGTGCTTTCACATGTATTTAGAAAATTGAACAACAAGACTCTCTGGAAAGTAAGATGACTCTTTGGAAAGACAAAGTGATCCTCTGGAAAGTTGGGGTGGCATCCGAGAAAGACAAATATGACTTGTGAAACAAACAAAAAATCCCCTCTGGGTGTCTGTAGCAGGAATAAGAATACATCACCCATCTGACTAATTTAAGTGATAATGACATGGACTTGAAACCAGCTACAATTTGTGATTGTGGCAGGAAAATCGACAGTCTACAAGGTTTATGTATCCATAAGGTGCAGACAACACAATTCCCCAATTGGAGAATGTAAATTGAAAGATAGGATTATGAATCTGTATTACACCCACAGTGTTCAGGATCCTATTGCTGAGCATCAGCACCCTGAATAAATTCCAAGCAAGCCAAGAATCCAGTGGTCCAGAGGCAATCAGAGAACTACTTTGGTTGAATCTCAATCAGGAACTTTCATTAATACTTACCAATCATCTAAAGTGGCCCATTAGCCAGCAGATCAGATCTTTCTGCAGAGTTGTTGTGCATGAGGTTTGTCTTTAGTGGTTTATTGTGGCAACTGCAAGAGGGGATAAGAAAGAAAAGAAGTGACCAAAGAGAAGACAGATTCAGAAGGGTAAACTAAGAGCAGAGTTGTGAATGCCAACTCAAAGAAGCTCCAATTCCTGAGAGGGCAGGCCTAAAGGACTTGCTTAATGATATTAAATAAAAGGATCTTAGTGATCTCTAGAGCTGAGACCCAAAGAAAATGTTGGATAAAAAAAGCCACAGTTTCAGAGATCATTTTACAATAATCCTTATGCTTCTACTAAAAAGCTGACTAAGATCAGCCAACTTGACATACCGCAGAAGGAACTTGAAAACCACCTGAGGATGATGTATTCTGATACTTGGAAAGATGTTCCAATCCCTCCTATGAATGACCTTCCTAGGACCCAAGATCCAGAGGTCATGTTTAATGACAGTAGACTAAAGCTGAGAGAAATTTAGGAATTTGTCTGTAAATCCTGTGCTGGTAGCATACATGGACTAAATAGAATAAATTATATAAGAATTGTCCAAACATCCTCAAGCCACTCACCATTCTCCTCCAGGGAGGCATGGAAACAAGGTATTGTCCTACAAGAATGGTGCATGGTGGATGGCATTTGAATACCTAAGGAAAAAGAATGCAAAAAGTACTGCAAATTGCCTGTTGCATGACAGACTTCTTGCTAGGTAACCATTACATAAATACAGCTGTCCAGAAGGCTGGGATACCTGGCTCCCCTGGCTGTCTGGAGCATTCACACATGATTTGGAACTCAATTCTATCAGCCAAACAAAATAAAACTGAGCTTCATGTAATTTGGCTTGATCTCGTGAATGCATATGGATCAGTTCCTTATGAGCTAATTCAAATGTCCCTCGAATTTATCAATTTCCCTAGTAAGGTTGAGGAAATTATAATGAAATATTTCAGGACAGCATTTATGCAGTTCACCGTTGGTAACTACACCACCAAGTGTCAAGTCCTCAAGTTCAGCATCATGATAGGGTATGTGATTTCACCACTTCTTTTCATTATGTCCTTGGAATTCATATTATGGGGTGCAGTGATGACTAAGGAACAAATGCTACTTCCTCCTTCCAAAGCTTTCATAGATGACATCACTATTCTGGTCCCATCTAAGGTCGGTATTGATAAACTGCTGCAGTGCTATCATAAGCTCTTCATGTGGCTGAGAATGAAGGCTAAACTCAAGAATAGCCAAAGCTTATCACTATTCAGAGACTCTGTCAGGGAGATTCACTTCTTCATTGGGAGTGACATGATCCCAGCAGTCAAAGAGTAACCAGTAAAGAGCCTTAACTGACTATATGAAATTCTACTGACTGATTGGCACCGAGGTAAAGAGGTGCAGAGAGTGGCACTAGATGGACTTGAATCTATCAACAGAACTCATCTCCTTGGCAAATTGAATGCTTGGTGCTATCAATATGGTTTGCTTCCCTGGCTTCTGTGGCCGTTGCAGGTGTATGATATTACTCTGTCTCTCATTCAGCAGACTCAAGAGTGTATCAACAAGTACCAGCACAAGTGGCTTGGAGTTCCCCACAATGCTGGTAACCTGCAACTTCCTACCTCCTCATTGGTGAAGGAGTTCAAGGTTTGAAAGGTACACCTTCACATGATGATGAGGGACTCAGCTGATGAGTTCGTCTGCAGGTTACAGCCAGATATCAAAACTGGCACCAAATAGTTGGCAGTAGAAACCACCCAAGAAGCAGAATTCAGCTTACGAACCAAGGAGGAGGTTATGTAAATTGTAAATGTATTGCAATTTTAATAACAAACTAACATTGCCGATAAATATTTTTTCTTTGAGTTGTTATGCTTATTTTCTAATAAAAATATGTGAATTATGTAATTTATTGTAACATTTTTCAGTTTACTCGAAAAATTTTACTGAAAAATTTCAGTTTACTCGAACGAAATATATATATATATTTTCTTACTTAGAACATTTTGTTCTAAGTAAGAAAATATTTACTTGAAAAATTTTACTGAAAAATTTCAGTTTACTCGAACAAAATATATATATATATTTTCTTAGAATATTTTGTTCTAAGTAAGAAAATATTTCGTCCGAGTAAACTGAAATTTCTCCTCTGTTTTTACTGACACTAAGTATTTTATTTGGTTGCAAGCTTATTGAAAAATTTTAATTTCAGCAAACAAAAATTAACTGTATTTTTCTGCTGCAAAATTATGAACTTTGTGAAATTTCTTCAAATCTATGAGAAGAGATAATAATAATAATAATAATAATAATAATAATAATAATAATAATAATAATAATAATAATACCAGTGGTAATAGGTGCACTTGGAATTATAAAAAATGGAACAAAACAACACAATGAAAGAATCCCTGGAAACCCCAGCTTAAGAGACATACAGAAAATTGTCTTATTAAGTACAGCACACACACTAAGGAGAACTTTGTCTATGTAACGCTAGCAACTTCATCGGAGATAAAAAAAAAAAAAAAAAAAATTAACATGAAATGTGGCCATAACAACACACCACGACCTGCCTTAGGTCTTTCCCCAGACTTGGTAGGTAGTGTGTCCATAGCAGAAATCGAATGATGATGATGATGACAATAATAATAATAAAAAACAAACTATGAAATATTGTGTATTTCAATTTGCCATTTGAAAACCAAGAAAAAAGAATTTATCATCAATGCTAGTAAACCGACCTGAAAGCATCCTTGCAAGAAGAAAGAAAAGAGGAAAGAAAAATTAAAGGTAAAGCAATGACAATAATAATTAAGGCACAAACTTTGCTCATTAATTATTTCCTTTCTAGTATTTTTTTATTTTGTAATTTTATTTTGTAAATATTCATGCTCCTTACAAAGTTTGCTCATTAATTATTATGTTTTATTTTTAATTTAAAATAAAAAGCTTTACAACAGTTGTCATTGCTTTTCTACACAGAAAAAGGGGTTTACTATAAAAAAGACAACACTTGTCATAATCATTGCTTTCTGACACAACTTAAATGCGCAGTAATTTAGACGCGTAAGATCAGAGTAGTAAAAAGACCGTTAATTAAGCTTCCGTGCGCAAAATGTTCCGCAGTGAAACAAGACCAGTAATGGCCGACGGCTGAACACCACTGAATCCAAGTTTTTATTGTCGATAACTCCAAAACGGTAGATTTTATCAAAATTTAATTGTTATTTTCGTTTTCAGCATGTCAATTTACACGGAAATATAACGCTTTGGGAAATTTTTAATAGATATTTAGCGCGGGGCTTAAAAAGCAAATTTACTGAAAAAAAAAAGAAGAAATTATTAAACATTATTTTTGTTTGAAAATTGTGCCTTGTGAGATCTTCTTTGTTTGTTTTTTTTTCATTCCAATGAAAAGACCGTTCGAAGAAAACACCAGTAAGTAACTAACACATCTTTTCTAAAAGAGTGAATTTTATTATCCTTTCATATTTTGCTTTAGGTGTTATTATGAGCATGTGGAACTATTGTCAATTAATTTTGTTGTTATTTAAAAAAATTGTTCGTGAATGTCGGTTCTTCTCATTTTGGCTATCAACTGGTGACTATTATTTTGTACCTAAAGTAAAATATATTGTTATAATACCTAAGTTGTTCCCCTTGAAACTTTGACAGACTGAGAAGATTCATCATAAAACGTATCACAATGTATATAGAGTTTCAATATTAATATTTAATGAAAAAGTTAAATGCTATTTTACAGTGTATGGTTATACTAGACAATGAGATTGAAAATGATTATTTGACATTGCATATTTGAAATTTAATGGATATGAATTTAGCAATTGTAACTAATTGTTAGTAATAGTGTTTTTTAATGTATTAATTATTTTAAATAGTATTATGTTATCTTAGTCACAATGGCTTCATCGCCTACTGTTAATCTTTTCATAAAGAAAAGAAACATTTAAAAAATTAATATAGAAATAATAATTCAATTTATAAAATCAGATAGTGATCTTTGTAAAAGTAACTTTTATATCCAAAAAAGTAGAATAAATGAATTGTTAGGATCAAATGATCTAAATGAACAGTTACTTAATGATGTTGAAGGAGAAGTAATCTTAAATCATAACAGGGAAGAGACTATTTTATTCTTGTATTACACAGTGTTTAACTAACTTATCAGAGAGATTAGAAGATGTTAGTAGAATTTCCTCAGTGCCCTCTGTTGAAGATTTAAATTCTTATTATAGTGTGGCTCCAAAATTAAAATGTCCTTTCTTTGAACCTGAAAGTTTATCTCAAGATAAATTAGCTTATCTCAGTTTCTTTAAAGAACCTGAGAATTATGTGCTAAGTATAAAGTATAATCTTTGAGATTAATTATTTTAAAAAATCATCTAAAGGAATTTGCTCAGAAGATAGTCATCTTTCAATTTCTAACAAAACTTTGATGTAGCCATTGAAATTTTGGACAAAGAATCTTTGGATAAAGATTATATTATTAACAACATATTTAAAACATTAACAGATTCTAAAATGTTAAATGATAACGAATTTGATACTGTAAAATACTTCCTTACAAAACTAAAAACCCAAATATATGAACTTAAGAATTTATTTTCATTGGATTTCTTAGAAGAAAAATCGAGCAACAAGTACATGAGTTATATTGTATTTGAAAAATGACCTGTCTTATTGAGATGAGAAATAATTAGAGTTGTAGGAACTATTTATCTTTTTTTAAACAAAATATTTAAAAATTATTCTGATATCATCAGGACTTTGGAAATAACCAAACCTAGATTTTCTATTCCTATTAAATAGGCAAGCAAAATTAAATCTTTTATTTCTAATAGATTTAAAAACAATATTAGAAATAAAAAACCCACCACCTTACAAAACTTTCATGTGAAATCATCTCCTGTGTTATATGAGTGTAATTTCTGTAAAACAAATTCTCATTGTGCTTTTATGTGCAAAAGATTTCCTACTTTGAAAGAGCAATTACAACAGTGTAGAGTTGACAAATTGTGTAATATTTGTACTAGTCCTTCACATTTTCTGTATAATTGTCCTGGTAGAATGGGATATCTAAGACCTTGTTGGAAATCTGAAAGTAGAAGACATGCAGGGCTTTATGCTCTGAATTAAATAAATTTCCAGCAAATTTCACCCCATTTTTTCAAGTAGAAGATAAAGATCTTTTATTGCCTATAATTAAAATCACTGTTTGTTATAATAACTGTGAAAATAAGTTTAATTAGATTCTGGAAGTCAACGTTCTTATTGGACTGATAAAATATATAACATTTTAGATTGCAAGTCAGATATTATGAATAAGAGGGATTTTGTCATAAAAACCTTTTTGAACTCAGCTCAAAAAATTGAAATGAAATGGATTTAGTTATAAAAATAACAGAATGTGAATGTTCTGTACCTTTTTTTGTAGATGACAAATTAGATCTGGAATTTCATTTAAGTCAGCTTGAGAACATAGTTGAAAATCTCAAAAATAGTGGTTATAAGTTGGCAGTTGATTTTTCTTGTGCTCAACATAACGGCATTACAGTTCATGGATTGTTAAATGTAGATGTGCTTAAGTATATGGGTCCCATGGAGTTAATTAATTGCATGAAGGGTTGTGCTTTTGAATTCCCACAAGAAATTGTACCTTTTGGCAATATATCTGATTTACAGTTTCCTAATGACAAAACTTTAAAAGTTGAAATTTGTGAATTAAATTATAATCAAGTAATATTTGATTATACTCAGTGTCCTGTTACCCATACTTACTATGTACTGGATTCTAAATCTCAAATGAAAAGATTTGTCATAAAACATTTCAATGGGTGACCCAAAACAATTAAGCTGGCCTTGACAGCACAAGCAACCAGTTTTTCTCCAAACAGGGTTCAAAGGGAAAATGAGACCTAGTGGTTGAAGAAATCAGGAATTTCAAGGAAGAGCAGCAAACAGCTATTGCTGTTTCTCAATCCAAACAATATACTTGGACTACATTGGGTGATAGTGATCTGATGAAGCTATCATGGAATACTCTGATAGCAATGGAGCCATTAGCAATATCATTCCTCCTGTGATCTACCTATGATCTCCTGCCAAATGTGACCAACCTCAAGCTGTAGGGGTACACTGACACCAATGTATACGCATTATGTCAAAATGACCAAGGCATTTTATGTCGCATGCTCTCTGCATGTCTAGATGTACACATTGTGTCATGGACTTAATCAGTGACAGTGTGAGCCAGAGAATAAACAACCTGTAATGGCCAGAGAACTTAAGATCTGTTTTCACAAGGAAGGTGAAAACTCAAATAACTCCCAATATGATGCTACTGAGTGGAGCCTGTGATTGGAGGGTTTTAGTTGATCTTAGAACACCTCTGCAATTTCTGGTACACATCGTTCAGATAGACATGCACCCTGACATTGTAGTGTGGTCTGATTCAAAGAAATGTGTCCTCCTACTAGAATTAATAGTTCCATGGGAGAAGAACAGGGAGGTGGTGCACAAGTGAAAGAAAAACTACTACAAATTGCTGCAATGTGACTGCATGGTACCTATTAAGGTTGTGTGCTATGGATTCCTTGGATGGTCAATTGTTTCCTTCCTTTTGAAGGTGAGCATCACTGGCTGAAACCTGAAGCATGCTTAATATTGTCTTCAGACCACAGTTAAACAGGCATCGAATAGGATCTGGTCAAGATCCAGAATAAGCAAAGTTAATTAAAACCATGCTTGCAACACAATGATACTTCTGACGTGAAACACATCTATTTACCTTCCATTCTACGTCATTGATAACAGATGTGTATTGGTTAATGATCAAAAGCAAATGCTTTTAACACAACATGGAAAATTTTACTTGCAGTTGACAAAACAAATCACAAGAGACTGACACGTCTACACAAAAAACAATACCCTGTCCTGCTGGTGGTGCTAGGGGTGGCAGTACTGCTTGGCCACCAAAATTGTGTTATCCCCCCTGGTTGGCAGCTGACAAGGGCAGGGTATCACACAAGGTTTTTTTTTTAAAATAATAATAATAATAAATAAATTAAGAAATAAAAAGTTGCCATCTTGCATGGAAAAAAAACGTTGTGAATTTTATATTGACATAGAACAATAAAAAACAAATAGTAAAAATGTTTCGAATTTACAGAAATACGTGTACACATGCACAGACAATTTAACTTCCTGAAGATGATCTCTGATGAGGCTGAAAGTATTTGGGAAAATAATAGTTATTTAAAAGAAAATTTTTGTATTTTTCTTAATCAATTTTCTACGGCTACCAAGAAATTGATTTGTGGACTCGAAAGAATTCAAACAAAAATACTCAGATACAGTATGTCTAAATTATTTAACCAAACCTGTTTGAATGAAAATATGCTGCCTAAATACACAAATTTTAAACTACATGATTCAGCAGATCTTCACAGCACTAACACTTTGAAATTCAAATGTAACCTTGTGAGAAGGCAAATTGAGATAGCAGAAGATAACATAAAAATTCTCAATAAAAAAACACAAATCAACAGCAAACTAAAACTGATTACTAGTCCTGAACAACTCAAAGAAATTCTAGACTTACAGAAATTACTGACAAGTCTGAAATACAACACCGTTTGAACATCCAAGAAAAACTTAATACATTGTACAAAGGAACTATACATCTTCCAAATAATAATGACAAATTTATAAACATTTCCAAGCATGAACTAACAAACCACCAAGAAGAATGACTCAACCTTGGACACAAGTGTCACCTCTATAAAAAAAGACCTGGATAAAAAGACTGAAATAGAAATGCTGTATCAAAACATACAAAAACTTGAAGATAAATACAAAGCCAGAAATCCAGGACCTACTTAAGGCTGAGGTGGTGAAAGATAATCATGATGGATGAAAAAACATGTCCAGACTTCTAACAACATAACAAAGAACTGCAGCTGAAGAACTACATAACCACAACAATATAATAGTTAAAACAGTGGATAAAAGCAATATTTTCATCATATTAAATAAATCTATAATACTAGTATTTGTTACATCTTTAGTATATCTAAATTATTCAACCAAACCTGTTTCAATGAAAATATGCCACATAAATATATATATATATATATATATATATATATATACACATAGAAAAAGTTGCAAATTAAAAAAATAATAATGTTCTTTTATGAAAGTATTTATTTATTTGTATATATATTTGATATTTCAGATTGTCCTCAATCTTTCTTCAGAAATAACTGTTTGTTTACAAATAAATTAAAATTAATGTTTGTTGCAAGATAGCGTCCGTCATGAGATATGGACATCGAATGATATGGAACGTCACTGTTCGGATATTACTAACTAAAATCTAATGTTGTTTAAAAAAAAAAAATTCTTTAAATTTAAGAAATAAAAATTTTTTAACTATAAAAAAAAAAAATGTTTAACTATTGAAATATTTATAAAGATTTAAAACACCTAAGTCCCTTTATTCAACCCTAGTTTATGTGTATTTAATTTTAAAATCCAATATTTTTTTTTTCTGTGTGTATGTGGAACTAAAATCAGAATCTATCAATAAACATTTGCAGTTTTCTAATGAGTGTCCTGATTGATTAAAGTGTTTAGCTATGGGGAATAAGGGTTGTTTTGACGTATGGTTTGTTTATGATTATTGAAACAAAATCTAAAATTATTTCCAGATTCACCAATATATCCACTATTAGGACATAAGGTGCAGAATAAATAATAGATTACGTTATGGCTATCGCAGGTGAGGTTAGGTGGGTGTATCTTGATATTGGTGTTGGGTACAGAAAATATATTATCTATTATTAAATGTTTGCAAACTAAGCAACAAGGTTTGTTACATTTGTAATTTCCTAATTGGTTAAAAACATTTTTAGAAAAGCATTTTAAGAGGTGAGGATAGCTGATAGGTTGATGATTGAAATTGCATTTATGGGTGGTTTATCGAAAATGTCTTTGAAACAGACTAATGGATTTCTTGTAATAAATTTTTAAATTTAAAAAATAATTATATGGAATATTGAAATTGTGATTTAAAAACCATGGGAAGAATGATTGCTGCACCAAGATTTTTCATTGTCATGATACAACAACTAAAAAAGGATTTATATGGATAGTTTTTATTTTGTTTCTTTTATTACTTTATATTATATATATATATATTTATAATTTTTTGTTATGTTATATAATGTTGTATCTAATATATATTCGTAAAATAAGATTCTGATTTTTAGCATAAGAATTTTAAATTCTGTAAAAATTAGTAAGACATTTTCGACCGTTACAATTTGAGATTTACGGAGTCCATGTCAAATAAATGAAACACTTTTTATTGCAACAAAATTTTGTGGATTTTTAACAAAAATTCAGACAAAATTATCGTCTGCAATTTAAACAAGAACTCTAGTATTGTGGCATTCAGGCTCCAAAATAATATCTTCATCTCAATTAGCATTTTTCTTCTTTATCTTTCGATCTCCACTTTTGTTTTTCATTTTTTGTCTGTAATGGAAAAATTGTTCCAGAGATGACAATTTGAAATTTTCTAAAGTATATTTTATCAATTCCATCTGTCTTCATCTTGAAATATAAGGATCTTACTATTAAGGAATTGATTTTTGTCTCATTAAGTCTTGTTCAAAGTTCTTTTTGCCATTAATCACATTAACATTCTAATTAATTCTTTGTATAAATTCTTTATGATATAATATCCTTATTCATTATACTCTAAAAAATATAAAAAACATATTTCGATTCACATCTAATCTTTCGTGTCTTTTTTATTACCTGGATGTACTAAAAAACGAATCAATTTCCATTTTGATAATGTCTGTATGAACAGTCTTGAAAGTACTTATCAATAAAAGACCTTATAGTTCTTTTGTTTATTAAAACAGAGATCATAACATTCAGGAGGTTAGGGTTAATGTAATTTTAATAAATTTGCCACGTCTAAATGTATTCTCGACATTTATTTTTTAACTTGAAACTAATCTGTTTTTTGTATGAATGATTCATTTAATAAAAAAACAAGATGCAAAACTTATTTGAGAAATATAAATATTTATATACAAAAAACAGATGACATGCAAACTGATTTTTTATACGTTAGATTAATTTAATGTCGCAAATCATCAAAATTTTATTTAACTGCATAACAAAATTTTGAAAGAATTTTTTATCTGCGATGGAAATCGGTTTTGGTATTTTTAACATTTCTGTCTAGAAATCTTTGCGTTTCTTTATTATTCCTTTCAAAATTTTATTTTGTGACCTGGATAGAAGGGACAAATGCAAACATGAAATCCCTAAATTTGTTTTGGAAACAACTGACAACTCAATAAATTATTTTTGGGTATGCATGATGAACTCATTTCCAATTATTAAGCAGGCAAGAATGCGTCTGTTTCATATTTTATTTTATTTTTGCCATCGATTGCCCCAGTGCCACACTGCCATGCGCCTAATGAATTGGCTGAAAGCACTTGGGACGATAATCATTACAGAAATTTGGAAATTTGTTTTACCCCTTCCCATCAAAAAGTAAAAACGAAAAAACTGAATAAAATTGTCGATCACAGTTCAATGACAAATGTATAAAAAATCTTTTGATAGTTTAAATAAAACTTTATATATTTTTTTGTAGTTGACTATTATTAAGACGGTTGTTCAGAATATTTGGATTCAGCATTAAATAGCGCATAGCTTTAAGTTTTTCAAACAATTTTAAGTGAAACCAACCAATTTGAACTATTTTGTGAAATGTAAATCCAGTATTCTATTTTTACAAGTGTTTTCAGTTAATATGTCATGAACTAAGTATATGGTTCAATTATATATAATGATTATATTCTTAGTAGTTTATTTAGGAATTTTTTTTTTTTCTCCAAATACTTCGCGAGTTTCTAACGTTAAAAACAAAATTTTACCATTACATTTTTTAATTTTACCGTAAATGAAAAAAAATATGTCCCTGAGGATAAATACGTTGGATTATTCAAAAGTAGTGGGCATTTTATAAAAATATAAATATTGAAACAACCGACAACAGTGGTTTTAAATGAGGATCACATCATTCTATGGATTGAACTGTTAGGTTTTTTAATTTCATTACATTATATTCTTATTGAATTTTATGAATTGTTAATTCTTTTTATTTGTGCGTATTTATTTGTGATTTTTTTGTTCATTTCTTTTTTGTATATTTTCCTAATCTTTTATATTTTAAGCTATCGCCCCCGCCGTTAAAAATTTTCTCCTAAAAAAAACTACTAATTTGTTTGAATTGCTTATGTCCTTTGTTTTGTGTCATTCTTCTTCTCCTCCCCATTCAAATTTGTTCTCGTCTTTCCCCCCATAAGATAATTTAAATGAAACCCAGCAAGGGAAAGGAAAATTTGTACTTCCCAGGGTAGTTGCCATTTGAACCATCATGGACAACGGGAAGAAGCTAAGAAAAACATGTTCATCAGCAAAAACGGCCTGGTTGGAATCGTCCGATAAAAAAAACTGGACTACTATGTTACCCAAAGAAACAAATTTGGAGGATTTAAATTTTCCTCATGCCAATGGGTTGGATTACTCTAGAAGCCAGAAATTTTGGGCATAGTATTTTGCTGACTTGGGATGTTCTCAGAAATGATCCAGGTCTATAGAGAAAAACATCAAATTAACATAAACATGGAATATCAGTCCTAAAATGGTCATATGAAAACGAATGTGACATTATGGCCTATTCTCAATCAGAGCAGGAGCCTAAGTAATGCCGACTATGGAAGTAGGTTTTTGCTTTTTCTCCTTTTATTTTTTGCAGACAGAAACCATGTCTATCAAGACAGAATCTCTTTGAATATCCAAGGGCTGCCAGGGATCTGATAAGGATAGAATGCGGGATCTATTTGTCCTTTACCGTGGATGAATGAAGGTCGAAAGACCCACTTTGTTTGCAGTTCCGATGCTTGTGATATTGTCTATGTCACAGTAAACCGAAAAGGGTGAAATAGGAGTTTCTTTGCTGTTTGTAAAGAGAATGTAAGGTGGACTATGTGCATACCCAACAACAGCAGCAGTTGTCGCAACATATTGCCGTGAAAAAGTGAGGAACCATGAATTAAAAGATTACTGATGGAGGCCAGGGGAAGGAGTTTCGTTTTTTCAGCGGTTGGGGTTTTTCCTGGTGGATTCAACACCTGCAAAAATGGGTCACTGGAATGCCATCAGCAAACACCATTGTTAGAGCGGGGAGGGAATCATGAACAGCGATCAAAAGGCGGTCTGATCAAAAAATTTTGGTCTCGTTGATGCACAAAAAAAGCAGCAGTAATGGGCAACAGCAACAACAACAACGACAAGGTGGTTACTAACAACAGCAGTAAAACAACAGAAATAATAACAACACCAACTGTCCAACAATTCCAACAACAACAAAAACAACAGCAACAACAACAAAACAAACAACATGTGGCATAATTAAAACAAAGCCTAGAATGGCAGGAAATTGGAACCAGTTCAATCTGCATTTGACTGGACAGGTGGGACTTCATGGAGCAGGTAATTATACCCAGGTTTATCCAAATGTCATCCGAATAGGTGGAATATAGGCGCAGAATTTAAAAGGAAGAGATCCGGGAGGTTCTAGACTGATTTCAGCAAACAAAACCCTAGATAGGGACAAACCTTCGAGCGTTTGATGATAGTCTTTGCGAGGCGTTTCGGCGGGACCCCTAGAAAGCCGGTTTCCCTGAGGGAGCCTGTTCGTTCTGTGACGAGGAGTTTAGTAGCTATTTTGTTTGTTTTTATTTGATCGGTTTTAAGACTGAAGATGCCTTTGCTGCCCGGGTGAGACACCAGCTATAAAGGGCGAATTCTAGGTCGTTGCATTGAAAATCATCGGCAGAGGCAAGTCGAAACCCCAGGGGGATGGTTTGGCCCTATAAACGACATGTTTGAGGCATTTCGCGGCATTTTTGTCCCGATATTGACTGCCTGGTCTAAGGGGACGGTTCCGCAGACTATTTCACCAGCTGACTTTCATGCTTTGAAAAAGGGCAGGGATATTAGGCGGGAGAGATTGACTATCGGCCCATAACATGGCTAAACACAGTTTTAAAAGATTTTGGCCAAATCCTGCAGGAGCGTTTGGATGGTTTGCCCGATGACTGGTGCTGTGAGGGGCTGAACATCTTTGATCATAGAACCTGCATCTGATCTGCTTGTGATTATCAATTTGGTTCAGTCCAAGGCATTTGATAGGGTTGACCATGGCTACCTTCCGCTGTCCTGCAGGCTGCCAGATTGGAACCCGAATTCTGCCGCTGGTTTCGCCTCCTGTATCGCTCATCCAGTGCTGTGGTACAGGTGAACAGGAAGCTGTCAGGTGTTTTTGCGCTATCTCGGTCGGTTCGTCAGGGTTGTCCACTGTCGCCCCTACTTTATGTTTTGGCGTTGGGCCTCTCCTTCACTGGCTAAGGGACAGGGGGCGTGCAATCCGGCCCTTGTGGATCGTCGTTCCTGGAGGGGCTCGAGCCAGGGTTTCTGCGTACGCCGATGACATATCTGCTTTCGTGTCGCCGTACCGCATTGAGGTGGTACTGAAGGCGCTTGATCGGTAAAAAAAGGTGACAGGGGGCCAAGATTAACCGCGAAAAGTCGTCTGGTTTGCAGTTAGGTGCCTGGAAGGGGGTTGATCTTCTGGGGCCCTTCAGTTGGACGGACAGTCCTGTCCGCATTCTTGGAGTGTGGTTTGGACCCAACCTCCAGCTGGAGAAAAATTAGTCTGAAGTACGAGCAAAGGTCAATGCTGCCTGCCAGACTTGTCATTGACGGAGGTTGTACATGAAGGGCAGAGTGGAGGTGTGTGCTACATACATTTTCCCTCTTGTCCTTTATCGATTGTCTGTACTTCCTGTCTCTGAAAGATCATAGGAATTGCGCTCGAGCGCTTGCTATCCACCATTTTATGGAGGGGACGGGAATCAGGTCGACAGACAAGTCTGTCCACAACGTCCGTGTCATGGGGGCTGGGAATGTTGGCGAGTCACAAGGTTGCTGGAGGTTGGCTTTCCCAATTATTGACAGGGATTGTGGCGGGGGGATTGTGTTCCCTCCTTACTATCAGTCCCCCATCTCGCGGGTTGAGCGCAATTGTAAACCCCAGGATCAATCGGATTTCCTTCGCGGATGTCGATATGCCTTGACAATCATTCCTCGGTCCAGTGACCTTTCTCGGCCTAGGGAAGGTCTTCTATCGTTTTTTAGTGGAGGGGTCGCGAAGGATTCCCTACGTGAGGATCTTGACTTGTCGGAGGAGGAGTTTTTCTTACTGGTCTTGGGAGCCAGCTGCGGATTACCTCAGTAACCCTGAGTTTTCGCTTACCTGGAGATTGGCTTGGAATTGGCTGCCTCTCAATGACAAGGCCTTCATAAGGGGCTTGGCGGATTTGCCAGCCTGTGAATGGTGTGGCCTTGGTTTAGAAGAAACAGCTTCGCACACCTTCTACCACTGCCCCCGAGTCCGCCTCTTATGGGACCATGTCGACAAGTTGACGGCTCATCTCGCTCCCGAAAAGCTTGTGCCCATTGATTGCACATATGCGTGTGACAATGTGTCGCCCCTGTATTCCGGGGTGAAACGGATGGTGTTTCTGACACTGCTAGCCACGGTCCAAATGGCGATATGGACGACGCGACAGGAGGAAGTTTTGTGGGGTACTCATCTTTCTCATCAGGATCTGATCCGATTTTTTGAGCATCAGCTCAAGATGAAGATTAGAACTGATAGAAAACGCATGCATTCGACAGTCTTCAGCGAAAGGTGGGTGACTGAGGCGAGCTTGGTTCATTTGAATGGGGCTAGCCTTGATTTTTTCTCTTTTAGGTCAGCCTACGTCACATCGGGGTGGTTTCCTGTGGAGCCCCCTCCCTTGGTTAGGTTAGACAAGCTTTTGTGTACCTAGTTAATGTGAGTAAGTGTTGTTTGGCCTGTGGCCATTTTTAGTTATGATCCAGCCTGAGATTCCCAACCTCCCCAGTTTGTTTTGGCCCCCTTTTTATCTCGACTGGGTCAGCTTTTTATATTTTCCCATGCCCGTATATTTTTTTATCCTTTTCCCATCTCCCTTAGCGAGAGAGCCTCTTGATTTTGTCCAATGGGCAGAATACATGGCCTCTCTCTTTTTTGAGGGTTGGACGGGCCCTACTAACATCAGTTATGTTTAATTT
The DNA here is from genome assembly GCA_903632075.3 of Acanthosepion pharaonis. Classification (NCBI taxonomy): domain Eukaryota; kingdom Metazoa; phylum Mollusca; class Cephalopoda; order Sepiida; family Sepiidae; genus Acanthosepion; species Acanthosepion pharaonis. The sequence continues at coordinate 88,438 of CAHIKZ030003199.1, forward strand.
GATTTGTGTTTATTTTTAGTTTGTTTTTGGGTTCATCTCCTCCCCTCTCATTTTTTTCATCATTAGAATTTTTATATATATAATTTATTATCATTAAATTTTTTTATGACATGGGCGCGTTTTTGTAGGTCTCCCCTGAGAGGATGTGGTATTATGATGTATGGAGGATTGATTGGTGATGGACGAGTTTTTGTGGTGAATGTGGAAATTGTAATGGGTGAATGGGTCATGAATCGGATTAGCTAGGTATAAGATAGTTAGTTAAAACCAGCCTCAACCCCTTTTTTGGCCTTGTTCCACAATTTATTTTTTTTTACAATAAATCTCCATTTAGAATCAAAATTTTACCAAATCACAAAAAAGTCCAAATAAAAATTTCATGCAAACTTTTTAAAAAAAAAGCAAAGAAACTTTGCATGTTCAAGAAACATTCTTTTCACAACCGTCAAAAAGTGGTGGATTCTCAAAAAAACATCTTTAAAGTATACAAAAAATTATTTCGTCTCAAAGTTTTAATTTGGGGGTGCAAAAAAAATGCCTGGGGATGAAAAAGGATTAAAATAAAAGTCAAATAAAGAACCAAAAAAAAAATAAACACATTTTGTATCCTTTCCCACAGATAAACCGCAAAATGAGGATCCAAACCAAAACAATGATGAGATTAACAGTAAAAACGAAAAACAAACAAAAAAGCAAAAACTGAATATGTGAATAAATCAAAAACAGTTCGTTGTCGGTTAATAAAAAGCTAATTGATTCTCGAATCCAAGTTAATTATTTCTTTGTATATAAATTAAACCTGCCTAATGTTTTTATATATAATCTAAATATATATATATATATATATATATATATATATAAATGGAAAAATTAAGTCTGATCAATTTCGAAGAACTAAAGATAATGACGTCAAAAACCAGTTTCCAAAAATTAAAAGTTCCAAATAAAATGAGAATGAAGCAACCACTCTAAGGCACATAATTTGGCAATGGTATTAATTAAGGCTGTGCACTGTGGTAGTCAATTAACAGCGGACTTAGCTCATTCATTAAATAAGAAATATAAAGGAATACAGGGCATTACATTCTTTGGGAAAAAACTTTGGCTGCAGGAGTTGACAAAGGTTGATCAGTGTTGACAGATTCTTTGAAATACATAATTCTGTATCTCAACTAAACAAAATTTTAACTATATGTTTCATATACAGACCAAATCCAGAAAATAAATCAATGAACTTGAAATGTAAATCAACAGGTTTAAAATCAGGGTTTCTATTCTAGTGATTTGAACTGCCTTTTATATTGATGAGCTCCATTTACCAAAAAAAGCTTAGAATGATGGGACAAACAACTTATTGGTCCAGTGATAAAACTCAAAAATACCTTCATCTTGGAGCTGGTTGTCAGAGACTATTTGAGACAGATACCATGGGAGCATTTTATAGACATCTGAATGTGGCATTCTGGAATGACCTGTGGAAGGACAATGCAATTTTCATAAGCTCAAAAATTAACAGCCCCAAACTTAAACAAATAAAAAAAATTCAAATATTGCTTAAAAGTAATAAATGATTTAATATAATTCACAGTTATTATTTATTTTTATTTCATTTATTATATATCTTATATTTATTTTGATTTATATATGTATTGATTATTTCTTTCTATTACAACATAAATTTATTGGTAACCCCGACGTCTAAATATTTAATTGTTTTTTGTAAATTTATCATGAAGATCATTTGTCTTATTTTGAAAAAACAGTTTTTCTCTTCGACTAAAGTTAGGAACATTCGGAAAAAAATCAAAAATGGAGGATACATGATGAAAAAAAAATGTCTAAAAAGATTAAAAAGAAATTTTTATCATCAAAATCTTTGTGTTATTACTAAGACTCTCTTATCAAAAAAACGTTTTGATAAAAAATGATTTTCTTTTTGGAGCTACTTTTGAACCCTGGAAATTTTTCTTAAAAATGTTGTTTTCAATATAAAACAATATATCAAAACAAAGTGACAAACCTGCATTGCCCTTGTTAGGAAAAAAAAACATTGTTTGATCTGGCATGCTTTAAACCTGCTCAATCGCAAGTGGTGTTGCATTAATGAAAAACTTCATTTCAATATCATTTGGAACAAACTTCCTTTATGAAAGATTGAAAATTTTCAACGAAGATATTTTTCCATTCAATATCTTTCTTAAAAAATTTTGTCCAATTTGAATTTAAACTTTATATAACAACAGGACAGAAGCAGGAATAAATAAAATGAATTTTACAAACTTTTTGCAATAAAATATATGAAACTTATCGTTATAAATCAAAAAAAAATAAAATTGTGCATATAAAAATTAATATGTTGTATAAAACTTGTTCTTTTGTTCACTAATTGAAAATCTTGCCCCATTTCTTTTCTAAATAATTTATGTTTGTGGATATTCCTGTTTTATTTCATTCAACTTTAAATATTCACGCAATTTTCCTAATCTCATCAGGAATGATTCAAAAGACAATCTCAAGACAAAGCAACTACAGAATTAAATTTAATCAACAATGAAGACCTTTTCTTGCCAATATTTTGTATGAAAAATAGAATAGCTATTTGGAATGGGCTAATTGCAAATCCAACAGATTTAATATAAATTAACAGCTTTAATATAAAAAAAAAACATGCAGTTTTGTTCTTTCCTTCTGACCAGAAGTTGCTAACCACAGGAAACAGACATTAATGGTTTAATGGAAAAAAATGATGAGTTTCATCTTTAATTCTGATCTTAAAATAACACGAAACCCAAAATTTATGGAAATTATCAAAAATTGTCATTAAAAGTTTTTTTACTTTAAAACATATATATTAATATAATAAACCAATTATGCTAAAAAAGGAAAAAAAAATAATAAAATACGCTTGATATTATTTATTTAAAAAATACTGAAACAAATTGATGACAAACTGAAATCTGGCATAAATTGGTTTGCTTGTTGCAGATGAAAATATTAAAATAAAGATTTTCTTTCAGTGAGTTATTAAAAAGAATTTAATCAGGCTTCAGTAATAATTTAAATTACTTGATCTTCTCTGGTTGTAAAACTTAAACTTGACATGTTCTTATTTTAATTTTGTAAATGAGTCCAAATGTAAAAACAATTTGGAAAATATGGAAAAGAAAGACCTTGAGAAAATGCAGAATCTAATTATTTCAGTTTTTTGAAGAAAATGTAAAAAAAGTGGAAACTGCGCTTTCAGATTTAAAACCAAGTGAATTTTTGTGGGTCAAACAAACATCAAAATAACAAAAATATTTAAAAAGCCAATATACAAATGGGATACTTTTGGGCTACCAATTTTGACATACACAAAATTTCCCTCAAATTATGAAAAGAATTATAATATTTTTCAAATGTTTTCAATTTAGTGAAAGAATGTACTATTTTTATAAAAAGCGTATTTTTTTGGATAACAAAGTGATTTTAACAATTTTCTTTCAACCTTCTCAGTTTATATAAATCAATTTTTTGGGCTAATCAGGTACTTTAAAAAAAGCGACAATTGAAAATGCTCTAATGGAAAAGTTGAAATTTACTTATCGAACATTGAAACGAAAGACATAAAAGAAAAGGTTAATTTACCATTTTTTTCAAAACAATTCTTGCCCATTTTATCCGAATGTTGAAATTTTTGGAACAGGCATAACAGCTGAGAAATTTGGAATAAATTGTTCTACTCTTTCTATGCTATCATTTTTATTATGAGAATCCAGAAGATTCCTCTTCTTTATTATTATTTTTGTATTTTTTTTTTTCATTCAGGGTCAGTCACATTTAATATTTTTTTTTATTTATTCAGCAGCAAACTTTATTCTGAGACTATTAAATATTTATATATATATATATATATATATATATATATATGGCAAAATAAGAAATGGACAAAGTCCGACAATTTATTTTATAAAAAAAATGGTTACCACTTTTTAACATTTGCAACCTTAAAACCAATTCCTTATGGCCGATTGGTTTTTTATCGTCTTAGTTAAAAATCAAACATTTTATAGGATGCAGGTTTGAATCCTTTCAAATGACAAATTTTTTTATGCTTTTTTGACATTCAGAAAATGGAAACATACTTTAGAAATTTTTATAAACAAAATTTAATCGTCTCTATCTATATAAAAGAACGTTTTTTTATAACATCAATTTAAAAATTTCCCTTAAAAATTTATATATATATAATTTTATATATATATATATATATATATATATATATATATATATATATATATAAATAGAAAAATATACGGAAAAAAAATTTCAGTTATCTGTTTGGATTAGTCTTGCTCTTGTGTTTAATGTTCTTTTTCATGTCAAATTGAATATAGTCTAATAGACCATTATGTTTTTATGAATAATGTTAGACTATATTTAATGGTCTATTAGACCGAAACGTCCGACGTTGACATTATATTAACATTAAAACAGCATAATTGCATATTAGGATTTTTGTTTTGTTTTTCTGTATATTTTTCTTCATACTGTTGGATCTAAGAATATATATTTGCTTATATATATATATATATATATATATATATATATATATAACCATTTTTTTTTTCATTTCAAAAGAAACCATATTAGTAAAATATTCTAATATTTTAATTAATTTTAATTCAATTCAATATAATAATTTTTATTAAAATATTTTTCTATATTAATTTTATTACAGTTCAATATTTTTGGATTTTTTTTCATACAATTTTAATATTATTGTTTTTATTAAAAATAATTTTTATAATTACATATAAAGATATTACCAACAGAACATTTAACAATAGAGGACTCATGAAAAAAGAAAAGCAGGAATTATTAGTTGGAGATGTCGAGTGATGTCTATTCTCTTAAACAAATCAAAATCAAAGAAGAATTTGATATTAATATCAGAGTTAGGCAACAAAAGTTAACAGCTTTGGAAACAGACAGTAAATATTATGGAAATTATCTTGTCATCAATACCAAATGGCAGAATATAGACATAGCATGAACAACCATATTGCACACAATGAACAGCAACATTAAAAGAACTATCAATAAAATTTCATCATTCCTTGTAAAACTTTTGAAGAGCTTGAAAGACCTGCAGCACTTTCATGAGTTAGCACAAGACAAAGAGGTCTGAAGAGATATTTCCAAATTTGCTGAAGATGAGAGATCACACTGATGATAATAACATGCAATTTCTTGATAACAACTGTAGTGGCAGTTGAAAGTATTTGGATGGATACAATAAATAAATTTTGGAAAGTTAATTCTGACATAAAAAAAATTTAAATAAAAAGTTTGACAGAGGGACCTTGTTAGTATTGTTTAATAAAGATTGTCTGAAAGAATTCTTGCTGCTTAAATGCACATATAGCCATACAAGTGATAATAAAATTATTTCTGTACACTCATCGAGTGACCATTTGTTCGTTTGACTGAAAATAAGAAAAATTATGTAAAAAATTAACAAAAAGTTCCTTGTCTAACATATTTGATTATACTTGGACAAACATATTAAATCAATGAGCATATATGTGTGTATGAACACAAGAGATGGAGGGAAAGATGTTCTGTTAAATAGAATAGACATAGGTAACACCAAAATAGGTGCATTTTTTTCCAAAATGAAAGCAAAAAAACTACCCTGGTGTTAAAATATTTACCAAAACTCTGGGAATTATCCAATTCAAACAAAATTTTCAGTATTTATTCATTAATGAATGAATTGTATAGTGAATAGTTTATTTTATTAGAAAACTTTGTAGAAATATTTTTTTAGGTAGGTTAGTCTGTTCCTCCTATTTTCAATATTTCTCCACATCTTATCTGTATAAACTACTTCTTAATGTAACCCTCAAACTCAAGTAGCACCCGGGCCTTATACATAGCAAACCTTACTGTAAAAAAAATAAATATATTTCAATGAAATGTTTTCCATTTGTCAAATTTCTTGAAAAGTTTGTTGGGATTCTATATCCTGTTATTGTTAATAAAGCTGGAAAAATATATTAACAACTTTTGACATGTACTAAGGATTATAAAAAAAAGATGGCTTTTTTAAAAATCATTCATTTTCTTTCTTCTTTAATTATGAGAAACACTATCTTAGGGAGAAAGTACTATAATTCATTATTTAAGCATACACACAAATACACTTAACACACATTTCTTTCTTCTGTTTTTGGATTTGATGAAACCTACAAAGGTGAAGCATGTAATCAAATCAAGTTTCAATGAAACATTTTCCATTTGTCAATCTTCTTAAAAACTTTGTTGAGATTATATATCCTATTTTAAAAATACACACACACACACACATTTCATAATATATGATGTCATTTGTTTAAATTAAAGTATGCTTCACGCAGATATGAGCGTTCGAGAAAAATCATGTGGAATCTGTTATTTAAAAATATATATAATACACACACACACACATCTTAAATGCAAAAAAATGAGCTCATAAAACAAACAGATACTTCCAAGAAAAATTACACAAAATTTATAATCCTACCCTTCAACTATTCTTCAACTAAACTTGCAAATGAATTAATCGTCCCTAATAGAAGGATAGTTACAACCACCTCCAAAACTATTGGAGATATAATCAGGATGAAAAATAAAAAAACAATTCAAATGCTGGAATTAATCAAATTGGCACATTTTTACACACACACACAAAAAATGTTTTAATTATTTTAAAAATACTAGGTGTCCCTGAGTTGTAGTAAGCTTTTCCATTTATGATTAGTAAATATAGTTTTATTTAATAACAATATCACGTAACATTAATACAGAATTTTAAAAGATTTAAAACTTTACAAATTATAACTAAAATTTTTTAAAAATGAAACAATTATTATAAAAATTTATTATTGATCGAATTTTTTTTCTTAAAACAAAAGATTTCCTATATTATCTTTTAGTTATTTTATTGGATTTTTTTATTTTATGATTCAGAGCAAATTTTCTGTACCCGGTGTCTTGTTTTACAAAAAATGAATTGATGGAAAATTTCAGTAAAAAATATTCATTCATAAATGAATAAATCCTGAAAATTTCGTTTGCAAACTATCTGACTTTTGTTAAATATTTTAATGATTTTGATAATTTGCTTTCATTGAGGAAAAATATTTAAATGCAGGCAGGCTAAAGAACAGTGGCTAAACAAAAAATGTGCAGAAATAGAGAGATTGAGTACCACCAACAAAGGAGATATGCATAAACAAATAAAGCAACTAGCAGGACAGAAGACATGCTCGTCAACAGGCTGCATACGATCAAAGGATGGAACATTCATATTGGAGAAGGAAAAAATTCTTCAGCACTGGAGCAAGTATATTGGAATTGTAACAGAAATGCTACATCCTTAGATGATTTTGGCATAGACAAGATCATAGAAATAATAAATGAAATCTACAACTGGGGATATAGCAGAAAAACTCAGCAAATCTATTTTCATAGCACTGCCTAAGAAACCAGGTGCAAACAAAAGTGAACTCCACCAAACATTCAGCCTAATGAGCTGCGTAACAAAACTCATCATCCATATTCTGATGAATAGAGTGCGCAGCAGAATCAGGCCTCAGATAGGACATAGAACTGTGTGTTCTTTAAAGACACTGAAACAAGGAATGTGATATTCATGCTCAGAATATTATCAGAAAGAGCAATACAAATGCAGAAGGACGTGTGCAATGGCCTTTGCCAAAGTATGCCACAAAGATCTGTTGGCACTGCTCAGTTACCTTGATATATTTGGGAAAGATATCAGAATAATCAAGAACCTATACTGGCAACAAACAGCATGCATGCACACAGAGAATGAGTTCAGCGAATATACAAAAATAGAAAGGTGCGTAAGGCAAGGATGTATCTTCTCACTGGACTTATTCAACCTATACAGCAAGGCAATTGTGAGAGAATTGAAAATTCTACTAAGATTCATCATTGGTGACCACAATCTTAACAAAATAAGATATGCAGATGACATAGTACTAATAGTGGACACGGAAAAGAAATTACAAAACCTCCTACATGAGGCAGCAAAGGAGAGCGAGAAGAAGGGACTAAGCAAAAACTACAAGAAGACAGAATGCATGGTCATCAGCAAAAAGATGAGCCCAAAATGCGATTTACAGGTTGGGGACACTAAAATCAAGCAGGTGCAGAAATTTAAATATCTGGGAAGTGTTCTGACAGAGGATGGTAAGTGTGATGCTGAGATCCGAAGACATATTGGGATGGCCAAAGATGCATTCAAAAAGCTAGGCAGAGTATTATGAGACAGGAGGATTTCGTTGGTAACAAAGAAAAGAGTACTGAACTGCTACGTGACATCTGTCCTCCTTTATGGCAGCAAATGTTGGATGGTCTCCTCAAAGATGAAGAAGAGACTTGAGGCAACAGATGTATGGTTCTACAGAAGGATGCTAAGGATATCATGGACCAAGCATGTGAGCAATGATGAGGTTTTGGAGAGGATGCAAACAAGGAGGAAGCTTATACTTAACATCAGGAAGAGGCAGCTGAAATTTCTGGGACACATAATGAGAAAGGAGGGCTTGGAGAATCTGATACTCACAGGTCAGAAATAGAGGGAAAGGAGACAAGGGAAAGCAATGTGTGACATACTTAATGGGCTTAAGCAAGTGGATGACAGAACATGGGTCTGGGGGAAGTAGCAAAGGGACAAAACTTATTGAGAGCTACAAGGGACAGGGGAAATGGAGAGCCATGATCACCTATGTCCTGAAGGGACATGGCACATAAAAAAAAAAGACAAATAAAATTTGAAACTATCTTGGAAAAAAAAAAAAAAATAAACATTAAAAGAAAAACCCAATTCTTTGTTTTATTAAAACAAAAAAAACTCAAATTTTCATATATATTGTTTTTGTTTTCTTTTCAATGTGAAAATGGAAACATTTTAAAAAATTAAAATTTATATAGATTTTAGCTTTATTAATTTTTAAAATTTTGAAATGCTTTTTTAATCAAAAGGTTTGTGATTTTCAAGGTTAACTTTATTCAATGACAATGTGTTATTTTTTTATTTGTTCCAGCTCAAATTAAGAAATTTTAACAACACATATACCTATTTTTTTTTTTTAAAAAATAATATCTATTTTAAAATTGATTTATCTCACTCATTTTTTTTTTTTCTGTTCAGATTCATTCATAATCTATCTAATAGACAAAATCTAGAAAATCAGAATTCTGTTCATTAGCTATCTCACTCATTTTTCATAAATTGTCTATAGAATTAACAATAAAATATTTAAATAAATATTTTGGTTTATATCTAATCTAATGTTTTCATTATCTACCTATGATATTTCTGAATGTCTATGATGTCTATCTATGTTGAAATTATCTATCAATATTTTTTCCTTTCTGGAATAGGATGAAATCTTGTCTGTTCATTATATCTATCTATCTTCATATCTTCATCATAACAATCATTATATAATATAATTTCTTCAATTTTATGAAATTCTATCTTCATATCTGTCTATCTCTGTTCATTATCTAAATTTATATCTCATGAATTTTTGAGAATAAATATTAAGTAATTAATCTGTTCATTATCTAATCTATATCTCATTTTTTATAAATATCAAAATAATTTTCAAAAAAAAATAGAATATTTTTGCCAGGTCATTTTTTTCTTCATGTTTATCTATTCAAAAAGATTAAAAATTGATCTATTTATAATATATTTGAAATATTTGATAAATGTTCATTAAAAACAAAATTTCATTTATATATATCAATATTTTAATTTTTTCATATTATCTATAAAAATTTGTCTATCTTCAAATCAACATAAATTTTTTTACAATAATTTATAAATATTTCAATATTTTAAAAAAAATATTTATGTTTCCATTTACAATAAAAATCTATGATTTAAAAACATATAAATACTATATCTACACAAAATTAATTTTTTTTTTTTTATAAATATATTGATAAATATCTATATTTTCAAAATATGTCTATGTTCATCAAAAATCTAAAAAATATTAAAATTCAATTAAAAAAAATTAAATATATAATAAATTAATTTTCTAAATATATTTAATATTCATATTTTATCTGTTAATCTATCTGAAAATCTATATATCTATCATAAGAATTTTGATATTTTTCTCAGTTTGACATCTATCTTTCAAACTTTTCTCATTTTTTTGTTATCTATTTAAAATTTTTAAAACATTAATATCTGTATATCTATAAATAGAAAGTCTCATTTTCTTCCAATCCATTTATTGGATCTATTTGAAAAATTTATCTAATTTCCTCAAAATTTTCCTATCTATGTTTCAATATTTTCTAATTTTTTATCAATTGCATCATATCTTCATTCTTTTATTTTTTTATATCTTTCTAAATTATTTTTTTTAAAAAAAAAATCTTTTTTTTTATTTATTTTTTTTTTTATTATCTTTATTTTATCTTTATCTCATTTTCTTAATATTCAATTCATTATATTTTATCTCATTAAATATTAATGTTATTATCTTATTCATTATCTTAATCTCATTAAATTAATAAATATATCTATCTATCAAAATCTTTCTATTTATTATCAGAATCTATCTATCTAAAATATAATTTAAATTTTCCTTTAAATACTTTATTTTCTTATGCATATAATATTAATTATACGATAAAAAATATATATATATATATAAGAAATTGATATTGAAAAAATTAAAATTAGTATTTAAAAAACAATTTAGAATTTTTATATTTTTTTAATATATTCATTTTAACCATTTTAAGATTAGTGTTTTATTTTCATTTTTCATATATAGTTTTTAAAAATTTTTGTCTAAAAAAGACATATAAAAATTGTAAAAAAAAAAAAAATATAAAACTGAAAAATTCCAATTTAAAAATTAAGTTTATCAAGAAAAAAATCAATAGAAGAAATCTAAATCATTTCAATTATCTTACTGATTCAAATGATCTGAAAAATAATAGTTCCCAAAAAATGCCAAAAAACTGAACGGCGTCTTTTTTTAAAAATTTTAATATGTTTAAAACACCATTTGAATTTTAAAAGCAAAAAAATTAATTTCAAATAAAAAAATATTTTTTTTTTTTTTTCAAAACCTGCATTTCAGTTTAATTCAGTTAAAAAAAAATAGAAATTACACAACGAAAGTGGATAAATAAAAAAGTTAGAAAAAATTAAAAATCTTGTTTTAACCTTTTTATCATTGGATTGACTTTATCATCATCAAGCAACTAAAAATGTATTTATATTTTATCTTTAAATGAATGTATTTTTTTTTATTAAAAATAATTTGCTTTCTTAGAAATCGCTTGAAAAATGATTTCCAATCAAACGTAATGGAAACATTAACTTCAAACAAAATCGTCATGTTATAATTTAAGAGGAAGGATCAAAGAATTTTTTATTATTTTTTACTCCTTTTTAGTTTAATTAGAGAACATTAGAAATTTTAATGATATTTTTTTTTTTCTTGCGTCAAGCAGTTGTAAAGAAATTTAAATTTTTTTTTCTCTTTTTATGGTAACAGAAATTTTAATAGCAAAATTAAATTAAAAAAAATAATTTTGATTTTAATGGAATTTTCAGGATTTTATTCATCAATGAAAAAATTTTTTTGAAATTTTTTATTTTAAAATGCCTTTATTTTTTTTTTTTTTCAAAAAAAAAAAAATTTCATTTAACAATTTGAAATGAAAACTTGAGAAATTCTATTTGATAATTTTTTTAATTTTATTTAATTTAAAAAATTAAATTGAAATTGAAAAAAACATCAAATTTTTTTAAAAAAAATCTGTTCTGAATCGAAAAAAAAAAAAAAAAAATTTTTTAAAGACATTATTTAATTAGAGAAAAAAAAATTGCTTTTATGAATAAAAAGTTTTGAAAAAATATTTTGAAATTCAGTTTCAATGAGATAAAAAAATTTACAGAAAAAAATTAAATTTTAAATAATGAATTTTATATTTACTAATAATGTAAATAAAATAAACTTATTACAATACAATATTTGAAAATTTTTTTGGGGATTTGGTAAATTCTATATTTTGAGAAAAGGTTTTTACATTATTCAGATTATTGTCCTCATCTTTGTTGCCATATTTAAACAATGTTTCAGCTGTTAAATGCTCCGGCCTTCTTCAGGTGGTTGGAATGTTGAACTGAACCCTTTATTTCGCTCACTGGGGTAGACTATTTCTAGTTCCATGTGCCATGTCTAATGGATGTCAGTTATCAGTTATCTCCTGTTAATTTTCCTCCAAGTTCTCCACTGCCTTAACCAGGTATTGAACTCACACTCTTTGGGTCCTGTCACTGGATCTAATCAACGCCTTTATCCACTGTGCCATGTGTCCTTGAGGACATCTGTGTATGAATTTCTGGGTATTATAAACCTAATGTCTTCAGCAATATTTTTTTTTTACCAGTGCTCATATTGCAATTTTTGCTGTTATCATTGCATGTTTTTTACCAGAGCTCATATTGCAATTTTTTTGTTATTATTGCTTTTTCTCTGGCACTCCTTATTACTGGTTCCCATATTGTATTGATTTCTATGCTTGGTTGGCTCAGGAGATTTTTGTGGCCTAGCATATGTGCTGATTCCTTAAGTTTACGAATTTTCCAATGATGTTCTTTGTCTATGATTTCAACCTGATCCCACAGAGGGCGGTGATCTCCCTTTTCTCTCCATATGTGGTCAGCCACGCCTGATTTTTCCACTTCCCCTCGTGTTACAGCTTTTTGGTGTTCTTGAAGCCTTACCTTAAGGGGGTGGCCTGTCTCTCCTTTATATTTCTTTCTGCAGCTGCACGGGATAGTGTACACACAGTCTTTAGTCATGTTCTCCTCTATGGGGAGTCTTACTCAGGAGAGTTATCTGCAAAGTACCATCCAGCTTTTGAAGGTTGTCCTGATGTTATATAGACCGCAGATCCTTTGTATTTTCTCCGATAACCCCTTCACATAAGGCAGGCAGATAGTTTTCTGAGTGTTGTTGTTGTCCTCCTCTTGTACCCGCCTATCCCAGTTTATTGGGACTGCTGCCATGTACCCTGTTACATTGTAAGGTACTACTTATACTGACCAATTCTTTAATGTCTCTGGGTTGCCACTTATGACTTTTGCACAGTGTTGTAAGCAGCGGATGATCCCTTTCTTTACGCTGTATGGATGGTGGGAGTTGAAATTGATGTACTGTCCGGTGAATGTCGGTTTGTGGTATACGGATATCTTGAACTCCTGCTCTATTCGAGATATTAGAACATCCAGGAATGGGAGTGTGTTGTTATTCTCTTTCTCTATCCTGAACTGCATGGAAGGTCTTATTGAGTTCACATAGTCCAGTAAAACCTGGACATCTTCCTGGTGTGGTCAAAGTATGAAGGTATCATCTACGTATCTTAACCATAGATTCTAATGTCAAAGTATTCCGTGTATATATTTGCCATTGCTGGTGGAGATTTTTGATTTGTTTTTGTATGTGTATATACATGCAGAATTTCTAAGTATGGATGTTCAACCCTAACATTATAGTTAAGTTTACATGTTTTATGGTTTGTGCCTCCTTACGGAAAAAAATCCTCATATAAATGTTATCATCTGTTCCACCATACTTAAGTATGAACATGTTTGGTGGTCATTTAGCTGTCAGAAAAACATGATCCCCTGTGGTTAAGAAATGCTTGTATACAACATTTTATGCTTTAAGTAAGTAATACTCATTTCAAAACATTAATTTAACTTTAAATTTTCTAAATTTCCTCAAATAACATTTCAGAAATATATATTTTATTTTTGAAAGATTTTTTAAAACTGAGAATTAACTTTTGTTTACAAATGTGTCAAAATGGCCGATTTTATCTATTTTACTGAAAAAAAAACCGATTCCAATCAATATAATCTCTGTTTGAAATACACCACAGAGTATTTTGTTTACTGGAAATCGTAAATTTTAAATCATTTAGATTTCAATTAAAGCTGAAATGAGAACTTTGAAAATTTTTTAGAAAAAAAAAAATCATTTTAATAAAAAGCATAGAATTAGTGAAAGTACCTACATAAAAAAAATTACCTGGATAGACAAGCTGTTGGGATTTTCCCAAGTTGCATGTTTGTTTGGGCTTGGCAATGTGGGTGGAATGAACAAAACCCAAAAAGCTTGAAAATAACTGTTTAACAAATTTATTTGTTGAAAAAAGAGCCAAAAAATAGTTTTAATTTGCAGGAGAAAAAAAGGATAGAAAACAGTTATAAACATTTTGATCAAATAAAATTTTTTTTGAGATTTTTCAAAAGAAGTAAATACAGGATGAATGAGAACTCCAAGTGTGAAACTGCTTGGACAGGCCTTGATCCTTTTATCAGCAAGGGAAAAAGTTTCCTTTATTAATTATTTAGAAGGATTTTTTCTCCACAATGTTTGATTTCAGGTAGGAACAAGAAATGTAATGTCAAGCTGCCAAGACAGATCTCGTCTTTTACAGCAAAAGATTTTAAAAGCCCTTTCTTTTAAGAGTCTGAAAGGGAGAGACCATGTTTTTGAAAGTGAGAAATGGAAAAGAACATTGGACGTCAAGATAGAGATGCTGAAATTGACCATAAAAAAGACAGAGACAGCTGACCGTGGATGTAGAGGCAGCTGAAATTGAATTAAAAAAAGTGACTTATAAGATCAAGATCCTAGATTGTTTATAAAACCCCTTAAAACAGGCTCCAAACAAAAATGCAAAGACACTTTCTGATTGTCTGGAAGATATATATAACATATATTACATGTTTTCAAGTACATCCAATTGTATTGACCTAGTTTTTGACCCACATTAAAACACTATTGTGCCAAAGCAATTTGGAACCTACCACGTGACCCAAGTTAGCAGTAAATATGAAACATTATTCATCCTTGACAGTGGGCCAAACAGAATCTTTTAACTCAACTTCTACAGGCTGAATAAGACAGGGATTTTCAGGTTGTACCCTGCTGATTATTTCTGCTGCTGCTGAACTGAGCAAAGTAAGAAACCCCCCCACATGCTACAATAGCCAACAAGTAAGATAGTGTTTATAAAATGCCTGATGAAGGCCGGAAGTCACAATGGCTGAAAAGTTAAGATGAGGACAATAGTTTGCATAACTCCTTATCCCTAAAATTCAGGCAGAAAATTTGCTCAGCATTTGTAGAAAATTATTATTATTAAGTGTGAGAACAATATATCAAAAAAATGATGTAATTGTTATTGTTATGGTATTATGTTATATAAAGATGAAAGTTGGGCTAAGTTTTATATAAGTAAAAGGCCAAATTTACTGTCTATAGTACCATTTTATTGTTGACTCCATTTGGTTACAGTGGTTAAAGTGGGTGACTATCGTCTTAGTCCTTTTTGTGATTTGAGAGTTTATACATGGTCATTATGTTTTTGGCTGACAGAAATTAATTTGTTGAATTCATCCTTTCTTTTTTTTTTAAATTCTGAAAAACATCTGGTCAAGCAAAATCCGTTAAAAGCAAACATCTGATGAATCTTTAACCAAATTTTTGCCTTGAAAATACAAAAACCAATTTTCATAATTTTTTCAAAAATTTAAATAATGATATATTATGTTTTTTTTTCTTCTTTTCATTGGGCATGTCACATCTGTGTTTTCCATTTGATTTTTGGTGGGAAATGTTGTCATTGGTTGTTTTTTTATGACGTTCACTGACCCTCATAAACTATATCTATTTTTTGTCAGTTATTTACCGAGGATTTTTTAAAAGAAGGAAGGAAAGGAAAAATGTGTAATAGAAAAGAGAGAGAGTGAGAGTTTTCTTTGTCACTCTCTTAGTGAAAAGGAAAGTGTATATTTCCATATGGTTTTACTACTACCTAATCCTACAACAGTATAAATAGGAAGCCCAATATACACATCATGACACCCAGTCTGATAAAAGTAGTTAGGTATCTCCAAAGCAAAGCAATACCTAAGATTTAAAATGTATTTTTAAATTAAAAAATCTTTGAAGAAGCTTTTATTTTAGGTTTATTTTTAAGCTACCCAATAAGCAAAATACTTTGTTGGATTTCAAAATGAATTTAAATTCATTGGAATTATTATTTTTTAAATCGTTAAAATCATTCAAAATCAGCCATATTGGGGGAATCTTTCAACACAACATGATTCTCTTTATTAAAAAAATATTTAAAAAATAAAATGTACTTTTCTGAAACTTTATTTGAGAAAGATTAGATGATTTAAAGTTTAACAAATCTGATTTGAATCAAATAGAACTTACTTTTAGTTTAAAATATTGCAGAAAAGCATTTTAACACGAGGTGGGTGTTTTTATGAGATATTGGCAACTCTCTTGATAGAGTTATGTTTGGGAATTTTTCTAATTAACAATTACTTGACTTTTTTCTAATAATTACTTGATGAATATAATGTAAAAGCCGTTTTTATATAATTTTTGAACTACCCAATCATCTTTAATATTTAAGAAAATATTTCAAGTAATTTAATATTTTATTGAATTTTAGGTACTTTGGCTTGATAGTCTTAATTATGAAGATACTTGTTGAGGAAATATTAGAAAATTACCAATAAGTTTTAAATTTACTATAGTTACCATTCTTATTTTTTGATAATGTCATATATGGATGTATGTATTTACAAAAATTTGGCATGTATAATATACACACAGAGAAAAAAAATTCAAAATTATTTTAAAAATTTTGTCCTTTATTTTTACCAAGCCTATATTTATATGCTTCTTGCTGTTATAAAAGCATGTATGATGATGTGAGAGAACAAACAACGCAACAAGAACTGCTGGTGTGGAAAAAAAAAAAGAAAACAAAAATTGTTAAGATAAAATTCTTTTCATTGCTGATATAGAGAAACAAGGTGGAATGTCTCTTTGTGGGGGAGGGAAGCAACTTGGAGGATGAGGAGAGTTGGTAGGGCCTGGAGTTGATGCATGTGTCGGGTAAGTTGACTGAGATCACTTGTGGTGTTGTGAGCAGTGTCCTTAAAATAAACTGGGTGGATCATGACTCAGCATTTTTTGTCATGCTTTTACCTTTGTGACAATATTTTTGATTGACTCATTTTATATCATATTTTATATTTGTTTTGGAGGGGTTTTGTTTTGTGAGCTGGATGTGATTATCAGAGTCCCTGCACAGAGAATGACTTTTTATATTTAGTTTTGTTTTTGCAGTGTTCACATCTGTCATGAATCACAGATCTTTGTCAATTTTTATATTCGGTGCACAAATTTGCATTTTTTGAAGGTTGCTTTAACATATTTTTCTGAATCAAATTCCATGGAGATATCAATTTTTTTTTATTGTCGTTAACAAACTCTCTAATTCCTTATCCTGTTTTGTAAATAGTTTCAGGTTGTCCACATGAAATAAGATATTAACAAATCTATCAGATATTTGATAGCCCTTAATAATAGTATTGTTTATTTCATTTGATAGCAATATTAATGCAATACAGAAAAATAGAGGCAAAAGATAATCTCCTTGAAATATTACTCTGTTCATTTGCAAGTTGTTAAATTTGATTTGATCATTTAAGCTGGTTTAGAATTAAAGTAGAAGTCCATTTTTTCATGCTGGATTTTGAAACTAATGAGAAGAATTGAAAATTGTTGTTATTATTATCTCTGTATTTTTTCAGATAAGATCTTAATATCTAGTAATTAATATATGCATATCAGGCCACAAGCAGCAGCCTCAGGTATTATGCAATTTTTCATCACTTTCTAGATTATTCTTGCCATTCCTAGGAGGCTTCCATTCTGTAATAGTTCCACTGGACAATCAATGCCAATTTTCTGTATTCATGTCTCCATCCTGTCAGTCACCATACCAAGTGCACTAATGACAACTGGTATGATTATGACCTTCAACTTCCAAAGCCTTGCATGTTTAAACTTCAATGGGTCATGGTTGATTACTTCCCCTTTCTTTTATTTGCTCTATCCTTGTATCAAAAGGACACGATGGATAAATGATTAATCCTTCTTTTTCTACTTTATCTTCCACCAACAAATCCAGTTTGTTGCACTTCAATTTCGTATCCTTTTGTATTGAAAAATCTTGCATGTTTCTGATTCAAGAACCATTCATTTTCTCACTGAAAACCCCATTTCTCACACAATTTCTAATGAAAGATTTATTAATATTTTTGCTTTTGTTTCCTGTTTTGTATCCTGTAGAGCCAGGTCCAAACTCTGGTCCTTAGGCCCTATAGGAGAATTGTCATTTAATTGATAGCACTTGGGATGTTCCTAGTAGGGCAATTTTCTGGGCAACCTGTATGTTGATTTTACCTGGGACACTGTTAGTAAAATTGTCCATTCCTTTTCTCATAAGGCTCAATGTTCCAATTATTATTGGTACAATCTCAGTCTTCATTTCCCACATCCTGTTAATTTTAATCTCCAAGTCCTTCTATTTGGATAATTTCTCTATAATTTTTATGGAGGTGTTTCTCTCAGATGGTACAGCTATGTCAATAAGCACACACTTCCTGAATTTAATATCAGTTCTATTGACTTTTATTTCCCTGTCAGTTTGAATTGGCATGTCCCAGTGGATAGTTACATCATTATTTTGGGTAACTGTGTCTGGTTGGTGCTCATACCATCTCTCAGTTGTTTTGATTTTGTGCTTCTTGCATATCTTCCAGTGCACAGATGTCACTACCTTGTTATGTCTTTGGGTATATTCATTTTTTGCCAGTTCTGGACATCGAGAGATAATATGGTTGACAGTTTCATAATATTTTCCTCAGATCCTGCATTTTGGGTTAGTTTATTATTATTATTATTATTACTATTATTATTATTATTATTATTATTATTTGATTTCTGCTATAGTCACACTACCTACCAAGTCTGTTGTAAGACTTAAGGCAGGTAGTGGTGTGTTGTTATGGCTACATTTCATGATTTGTTTTTCTAACTCCCATAACATCACTAGTGTTACATGGAAAAAATTCTTCTCTTGTGTGGGCTTTACTTATCAAGACAATTTTTTTATTTTCTTAAGTTTTGGGATTTCCAGAGATTTTTTCAATGTAATTTGTTCCAACACACCTACTATGACTGGTAATGTTTTTTTTTTAATTTCCACATTTTTTCTATTTCAATTTCCAGTTCTTTATATTTAGTTATTTATTATTATTATTATTTACTCAGGCTTTTCTTTTAAAGAAGAACAATCATTTTCTGAATAAACCACACAAAAATTGGCCATGTTCATTAAACAATGAAGAAAATCATTTGCTAATGGATATATTCAAATTGCATTATATAAATGTCCAAATCTGGTAAATTGAACTCATTAGCCTAGGAGGGCAGTCCATCTAAAAGAAGAACGGTGCCAATTTTAAACCTTCACTGCCTTACAGCCATACTCACTCATGAGAAAGTCTTACAAAGATTCATTATTGGCAGGTACAATTTTAAGAACATAAGACATGCAAATGACACAGTGTTGATAGCAGACTTAGAAAAAAGAAACTACAGGAACTCTGAGACAAGGTCATAAATGAGGACAAGAAGAAAAGGTTAAGTGTAAATTTTAAGAAGACAGAATGTATGATTGTAAGCAAAATGTGAACTACAAATTGGAGACACCAAAATCAAGCAAATACAAAAATGTAAATATCTAGGTAGTATTCTGAGGACAGACAATGTGGCACATTGCAATAGCAAAAGATACCTTTCAAAAGCTAAGCAAAGTATTAAAAAACAGGAAAATTTCATTAGAAACAATAGGGTGCTGTGCTTTTACATAATATCGGTCTTTCTACATGGTAAGGACTGCTGGACAATCTCTTCACAGATGAAGAGACTTGAGGCAAAAGAAATATGGTTCTACAAAAGGATGCTGTGAATATCAGAGAATGAACACATGAGAAACGAATGTTTTAAGGAAAATGGAAGCAAAAAGTTCAGAAAGAGATAACTAAAATTTCTAGGAGACATAATGATGAAAGAATGCTTGGAGAATTTGACACTAACAAGACATTGAAGTTAAGATGGACATAGAAAAGCAGCAAATAACCTAAGTAACAAGTTAATGTAAGTGATTGGCAGAACAGGGATTAATTGGGATAGCATAAAAACAAACGTTACTAAGAGTAAAAAAAGGACAGGAAGCTGGGGAGAGCCATGATTGCCTACTTCTTGAAGGGACACAGCATATAGTCAAAGATCATATAAGTATTGAACTCACTATAGAATGGAAATAGTCTTTGAGATCGTTATCACAGAGTGAGGACACCAATATAGATATTTACTAATCTAAGCATAATCTGGCACAAGGTCAAGAACTGAGCACACACAGTCATCATTGTCTTCAACACCTGCTTGCTAACCACTGCTATATGAGAAACCGTTAATAAGGAAATGGGCGATAAATAAGAAATAATTTTCAGAGTTATTTCCCTTTAACTGCCTTTGGCCAACACCACCGACATCGTGTTGCCTCGGCTTTGTTGTTGAAAACAATGATTGAAATTGAATCGGCTCATTCAAACTCTTTTTTAACCAGAAAATCAATTCTTAGATTAATTCCAAAATACGCAGTAAATTCTTGTGGCTATAAAATCTTTTTTTCAGTGATAGTTTTTTTTGTTTCTATAAAGACAAACTAATAATTTGTTTTTGTAGTAAGTTGCATGGAAAGTGAAATCAGAAAGTCAAGCTCATATTCCTGCCGAGTCTATTGCTCTCACTTTCCCACACTTTCCATTTGAAAAGACCTTAATCCATTACTTCTGCCCCCATCAAATACAGGTTAAATAGCAGGGTAGAATGGGCTCTTTGATGGCAATCAGTCTAAGAGAAGAAAAATAGATTCCAAACCATGGAGAAAGTAGTGGGAAACCACTCCATTATCTTTTCCAGGAAGAACTGCAGTTTAATATAAAGAAAAGGGAGTTGTGGAAAGTCATAATCGCCTATGTCCTGAAGGTACAGAGCATTTTTTTTTTTTAAAGCAGTAACATGTGACTATGGATATTTTTCTCTAGAATTTCTTCTTTTTTTATAATGAGGTGCTGTAATTATTGTAAATTGATTCATTTTAACTGCATTGTTATAGCATTTTTGCCTGACTGTGCTGGCCTGTTTTGGGGAAAAAATTAGGAACTTGCCATTTCCTAGAAACAAATCACTGTAAAGACGCTAACAGCAATTTCTCACAGATACCACAATTTTGGTTCCAATTGGATACCCTGCAGTACAGACAAAGATAAATGACACCCCCAAAACACAATATAATAAAAATGTGTCACAAAACAGGCTGTATTGTTTCCTACAATATGTTTACATTGGCTTAGAAATAGCATTAAGTACCAGGTCCTGATATTTTATGGTGCCTTAAAATGTGTGTATATATATATATATATATATATATAAATAGTAGACAATGTACATTTCATAAAGATGTGTGTATATATCCACAGCAACAGAAGTTTTAAATACAATATGTAAGAATGATTTAATGGGCAAAGTATCGATAAAATTTTCATCGCTTTACTTTAAACTTGACCAGGAAATCCACTGAAAGTGATCTCCATTCTAGAATTCCTCCAGCAAATAGAACACCTGATAATGTAAAAACTGATATTAAAAAGAAAATGGCAATTGACACTGTAAGAAGGAAAAAATCCGGGGGTTCCACAGACTGCCTGGAATGTACCTGGCCATTTTGAATATCGTGAGTGTTAATTTTTTTTTTTTTTTCAGTTTTTATTTTAAACATTGACTTATCCAGGACTCTTAGCATCTCTCCAGTCCATATTTATCTCTCTTTGGGAATCTCAACATGGTGTAATGGCTAGCAAGCTTGTCTTGCTAGAACAATTACAACTGAGTAGTGAGTTTGATCCTCACTGGGTACCCCCTACTTTTAGCCTTGTGCCACATCTAAGCTATGCTAAGAAAATCATTATAGGGCATGACAAGGTTGTCTTGCTAGAACAATTACGACTGAGTAGTAAGTTTGATCCTCACTGGGTGCCTTATACTTTTGGCCTTGTGCCACATCTAAGCTACGCTTAGAAAATCACTATATTTATCTCTCTGTGGCTTTTGCCTTTTTTTCAAAGCTAAAATCTCTGGTGATAGAATATGTCAGACTGTGAATAAGATTAAGAGGAATATGATGAGGCAGTAATTGGTATTTTCAAGAGGGGCAGAAAGTTTTGAATAGTAGAAGAGATGCTGGGATAAACTGTGTGAGCTTTCAAGATAAGTACTTTGAAGAGCACTATGGTGCCATTGCCTTAAGTGAGCTAACTGTTCATTAATATTAAATGTTTGGATCAATTCTAGACAGATTGTAGATGTTCACAAACAATAGAAATAATGGTGATATGTAGCTCTACAGAGACTTTGTTGATCTATGTCAAAAATTAATTGGGATTGAGTCTAGTTGATTGTCTATCAAGATACTGATATGTTAGTGAAGCAATGGGTGGGATCCCAACTTGCTCATCTAGTGGAATCTTAATAAAAAAGGTTTGTAAAGACAAAGCCGACTCTCTAGATGTAGTGAATGTGAGTGTCTTTAATAATTTTGAAAATATGTCACATTTTTTACAGATGAATACTTACCTCTCAGTGGGTTGACTATATCAGCCAGAAATCTGCCCAGTACATGCTGAATCTTGGTAAATTGGAATAGCTTCTTCAACAATTTGGAATAAACATATGTTGTATCTGACAGCAAGATATGCATTGACATTCAAGTGATCTTTGCTTTTATTTATGTTCAAGTGATCTTTGTTTTTATTGAAGACATGTAACAGTATCTTTTTTGTTAAGATGAAAGGTGAGACAAGAAATAACAACAATCAAAAGAAAAAAAAGAAAGATTGGCTCTATTTTCTATGTTACCTTAACTTTAGCCTGCAGAAGTTGCTCTCCATTATGGAAAGGAGTAAAATATTTAATGAGGCAATAGTAATAACAGGATAAAAAGCAACAATAATAAGAAGGAATAAAACTAGTACTAAAATAATAGTAATAATGAAGAGTGTATAGAGCCAGAGTGTTGGGATAAAAAGCAACAATAATAAGATGGAATAAAACTAGTTATAAAATAATAGTAATAATGATGAGTGTATTGGGCCAGAGTGTTGGGATAAAAAAATAGAATAAGTAAGATAAGGTAATAGTAACACCATATGGAAATATACACTTTCTTTTTCACTAAGAGTGTGACAAAGAAAACTCTCCCTCTCTTCTCTGTAATTGGCCCTGATCTGGCATCTCGTCTGCAGACGCTCTCTCACAGACATGCCATCGCCTCTCTCTGTCTTTTTTACAAATACTTTCATGATAATTGCTCCGATGACCTGCTTTCGCTGATTCCCAGACTTCATGAATTCAAGCATCCTATGAGGCTGGCATCCCGCTTTCACCCTTTCACTGTTGAAACGGTTAAATGTAGCCGCCTCTTCTACTCCAATAGCTTCATATCTTGCACCTCTCACCTGTGGAACTCCCTTCCCTATTCCTGTTTCCGATAGCTATAATCTCCAACTATTCAAATGTAATGTCAATCGACATCTCCAGTTGCCTTGATCTACCCACTATCCTTCTCCCCATCCTTTCCTCTATCATTCCTATCTGCTCTTGCTCCAAATCCTTTATAACCCCTTGCATGCTAGTAGCTTCCAGCCTTGCTTAAAAAAAAAAACAAACTTCCTTTCCTTCCTTCTACTGTTCCTATCCAGAACGTTTATTAGCAGTAAATCTTCTGCATATAGCCAGAAAATGAATGGAACATGTACACTAATGATTACAGATATTTATTCATGTAGATACAGAAATTGTGGAACATGGCTGGTGGGGGGGAGGTTGAGAAAAATACAGGGCTGGTCTTCCTTAGCTGTCCTAATCCTAGTTAATCCGACTCGAGAGCCATTCATTCATTATAATTTACTCATTCACCACAAAACTTATCCATCACCTCACAATCCTACATACGCCAAAATACCGCATATTCGCAGGGGACGGATACCCCCCCCGTCATAATAATTTCAATGTTCATGTATATAAATAAAAATCTCATGATTTATGAAATGATGGGGGAAGGGAGATGAACTCAAAAAACAAACTCAAAATGTAAACCAAAGATAAAATTAAAACAAAATAATGTTAGTAGGAACCATTCACCCCTCAAAATAATAAGAGAGGCCACTGTATTCCACCACTAGACAGAATCAAGCAGCAGTACACTCACTAATGAATTGGGCAGGGTAAAAATAAATAACGGAATGGGAATTACAAAGGCTGGCCCAGCCGAGATAAAAACAGGGGACAACAAAAAACTGGGGAGATTGGGAATCTCGACATGGGTCATAATAAAAGAGAGTACCGGAAACAGGCCAGGAACAACACTTAAAATCATTAACCAGGAAAGCAAAATAGCGCTAACTTAACCAGGAAAGGATTCACATGAAACCGTCCCGTTGCATCAAGGGAACTTAGAAGAGAAAAACAAGGCTCGCCTCAGTCGCCCACCTTTCACTGAATTCTGTCGAAATCAAACGCTTCCTATCAGATCTTATTTTTGCCCTAAGCTGGTGCTTAAAAAACAACCAGATCCTGATACAAAACCCATTCACTTCGCAATATTCCCTCCTTTCGTGACGTCCACACCACCATTCTAGCCACGGCTAGCAACGCAAAAATTACAATCCGTCTTACCCCGAAGAACGGGGGCGACACATTGTCACACGCGTACGCGAGATCAATGGACACGAGCTGCTCGGGAGCAATACGAGCCGTCAACTCGTTGACATACTCCCAGAAGGGGCGCACCTGAGGACAATGGTAGAAGGCGTGCAAAGCCGTTTCCTCTAACCCAAAGTCACACCGGTGACAGTCTAGCAAATCTGCTCGTCCCCATCTGAAAAGTACGTCATTGAGAGGTAGTAATGACCTTCAAGGCTGACCGACACTCGCTGAGGAAAGTCGACAACCTTCCACGGCCCCGACGGCTCTTTCTCCAAGAAATGGGAGGAGTGATGGTAAGGCTAGAGAAGCGTCCCTAACAATCTGCGCCAAAATCGAGCCCTCCGGCAAAACGTGGCGTAGGAAAACTAACTTTGAGGTATGGCGATGACTCGCCAGGTGTGGCAATCCCAGCACCCTATGACACGGACGCTGATAACAGGCTTCTTTACGGACCCAATGTTTGCGACCACCTCACAAGAGGTTGATCAACAAACGCTCGATCACATCCATATGAGTCCTGCAAAGATGACGTACAGACAATCGGTAAAGGATGAAGAGCAAGACGTAAGTGGCACACACCTCAGCCCTACCCTTTAAGGGCAACTTCCTTCGGAGCCAAGTCTGGACTCACGCTCCGACTTTTGCCTGTACTTCTGACCAATTCTTCAGCTGGAGTCCGGGCTCGAACCACACTCCAAGAATGCGGACGGGTCCATCAGTCCAACCAAAGGACCGCGGAAGTCATAAGCCGGAAGATTTGTTACGGTTAATTTTGGTCCCTGTCACCTTCTCGTACCTTTCAAGCGCCTTCTGTACTACCTTAATGTCGCGACGGCAAAACACGAAAATGGATACATCACCAACGTACGCAGAAACTCTATCTCGAGCACTACCAGGGAAAACAGTGATTCCGCGTAGGGCCGGACTGCACGCCCTGTCCTTCGGCCGGCGAAGGATAGGCTCCAATGCCAAAGCATAAAGTAAGGGTGACAGTGGACAACCCTGTCGAACCGACTGAGACAGCGCAAAATCGCTCGACCGCTTCCCGTTCACCTGTACCACAGCACTAGGGGAGCGATACAGGAGGCTGATCCACTTACAGAAGTCGAGTTCGAATCCGGCGGCCTGCAGAACAGCAGCCAGGTACTGATGCGTACACTAATGATTACATATGCAACTTTGAGTAATAAATCAGATAGGTTGAAATGAAATCATAGTTGATTTTTAATTCCTGCTGTTTTTGAACGCAGTTTATTTCAGTGAAGTTACAGCATCTTTGCTTTATTTAAAATCATACGTCTGCTTGTTCCTCTGTTAGTTTGTAAGTTAGCGCGTGCGTTATACCCTGACACTACCTTACCTAAATAATGGACCATTCCGTTTTGGTTACGAAGAAAGACATTAGAAAAAGGTATATCACAGACGCTTTTTGGTTTTAGTGAGAAAAAGAAAGTATACATCATAATAAGAAAGAAAAAGGAAATCGCACGCCCTCATGTTTATAACGCCTGCTTCAGTGAAACAAAAAAACTTTTCAATTTCAAATCTTTTCATTTGTACCCTCTTACTCCTTTAAATAATGACCTACATTCATACTTACGATTTTTATTGCAATATTTTGTTAAATTTGTTAAACTCAAATAGTTAACAATGCAATAGAATAATTTCAACAGGGATTTTTTTAGTTTGGAATTTGCAAGGATAACTAAATTAAGAATAATGATTCATTAGAAAATTCAAATCGGAAAGCCATGAAATTTTCCCGCGTACTGCAATACGATATCATTCTTAACTCGTAAGTCATCAGCGTACGTCTGTTATTCATTAATACCTTTTTTTAACATGCACAGCTAAAAGTCAGATCTGCAAACTTTCGAATGAGATTTAATATTTTTAAATTAAAAAAACGCACACACTCCTCCATTATAACAGTTCTGCAAACTTTTTTTCTTTTTCAATCTATTGGAATCAACCTTTATGTAAAAGGAGAAAAAGTGAACCCAATTGCTTGTCAATTGAATTCACTTGTTGCTGCCACGATCAAATATGCCTTTGTATTTGCTATCGTAAAGTTTAACATATTTTATGCCAGTGGGGAAAGGTTTGATTCTTATGCCATAATTTTATCCCGATAACTACTGGTAAATGGATGCGAAACGGGATCACGTGACCCTCCCTCCCCTCACCGTACAAATGGATCCAATCAAATGTCCTGTTGGTGTGATATACAGTGCCACCAACTTTCCTTTGATATTTCAAATGGCAGATGATCACGGAGAAAGAAAAAGTAATTGTCAAAGGGTTTTCGCTTCCACTGACCTTCTATCGATGTCACAAAAGGAGACAGTTCAAAAAGGACATACGTCTCTCATATTACGTCAATACCTGTAATGCGACTGGGACTAACGTTTCAAGTCATTGATATTTGCTTAGCTAAGTTTAGCACGACATAGGATCGAATGTCGAGCAAAGGCAGACATGAAGAGTATACGACAGGATTATTATAAATGGGGAGGATCATGTGTTGAAAATCTGGATCCATAAACCATTTTTTTTTTTTACTTTTGTTCGAAAACCACTTTCTGTTACTAAATAGACGCAACTACCTTAGCCAGAAGGCAAATTCTCAACAATTTACGCTCTTGAATAGAATTCCCATTTAACAAGCTTACCTAAACTTAGAACAGGGCAAAATGTAGGTGATTGAGGTTAGGATTGTATTGCGTTAATATTCCAAATGGAACCAACTTTTCGACTTCGCAAAAAAATCACCATTCGAAAATTTAGATTCGGCTTCGAAAATTCAGCATTCTGGATTCGAACCAGAGTCTGGAAATATGTAATTTTGTAATTTCCGTAGCAGTCTATTGAGTCTCTCTCTCTCTCTCTTTCACACACGCGCGCGATGTTAACATTGGTTTTATATGTTCAGCATCCTTCTATAGAACCACGTTTCAGTTGCTTCAAGTTTCTTCCTGCGTGAAGATTGTGCTGCATTCACTGCCATATTTAATAGGTGTAGATAGGTTTGCCTATCGCCCTGTTCACACACCTTCCCGTTTCTGAACAGGAGTAGAGGTTTATACCTTGTTTTCTGTTTAGCATTGGGTTTCTGGTCCCTTCTAATGTCTTCTCATTCTCTTTCACTCCCAGTAACCCCTCGTGCCCTAGTGGCATTATTGCCTTGTTTGGGGTGAAATGATTAAATGAAAAAAACTAACGTTATGCAATCACGAGAACATTCGATTTGAGATTGCCGCAATAGTTGTTTACTGCCATCTATCAGCAAATTCACATGTTTGTAAAATCTTCTATCTCGTCACACATGCACTTATATTTACTAAGTTTAGTTTAGTCTAGAACACGTCCACAGAGGAGATGTGCTAACATTTCGCTGCGGGACTCACTTGCTTACAGTCTCACACTAATATCACAAGTGTAAAAGTGTAATGAGCTTGATCTTTACTAAGTGTTGCACAACTGTGACTCTGTGCTAGACCTGACTAAGAAATTAAGAACCTTAATAATAGATTTTATATAAACAATACCTTGTCAGTAACAAATACGACGGTCACGAGTCCCGTATCTCATTAGTGTCGTAGGAGTACCACATACACTACAGCCGTAACTGCAGTAAGTCATATAGCCTGACGGAGCCCATCAATTTTCTGGTTGGTTTTGAATTCAGTGTCGTCCTTTTTATAGAGTGGGTGTCGTACCAAAGTTAAGAGCCCAATTTGCTCTATTACAGGAGTTTGAATTCAAAAGTTTCCTTCTCCTGGATTGGCTACTACCTAAGGCTCGATACCGTCGTCTGTCCTGCTACTTAACCGATAGCTGACTGGGGAGAGGAATTCTTGCCTTTTCCAAGAGCATTAGCGCAATATGAAAGAAACAGATACGGTCAGAATTTGAACTCGGCCTGCTGATTTCACTTTCCGCGCCGATAACCGTGAAGCTACCCGCAATCATGATCGTGACATATAAAAAAAACTTTCTTGGTAATAAAGAAATTTAATTCCAGTATATATTATACATTAAGGAATCAATAATTATGTAGGCTCACATAGCTGAATTGTGATCTGAAAATTCTCTGAAACGATGTTCAATCTATGGAAAAGCGCTGAGTTATGTTTATTAACACGGAAAAAAGATTATGTTAATAAAGAGACAGTAAACATAATACATTTAAGGCTCCTAGTTCTAAATTCAGGATTATCCCACAGGATAATAAGCTAGAGGATTAAAGCATTGGTTTATGAATTTGGTTGGTGGCATAATATGTGGGAGATCGATCCCTGATTCGGGCAGTACAGTTTCACATTCACTGGAAACAGGGTGAGTAATAACTGACCAATACAAAAAAGAGAAGATGAGATATCTCGAGATATGATAGCGGCTCGAGAAAAAATTATCACTATAGGTTAAAAAGTTCGAAATTCCCTGAAGATTACCCGGCTCAGTTCGAAATTCCTTGAATATTACCCGGTTCAGTTCGGAATTTTCTGAAGATTACACCGGAAGAAGACCACAGGGTGTAACGGCCCAAACGTTGTGATCATAACAACAAAGATGATAACACTGGTCAGAGTGTAAATAATAACTTCTCATACCAAAAATCCAAACAGAAAATAAATATTTGTTGTTCAAGATAAATGATTTTTTTAATTAAACATTTGGTTATTGGCATAGTGATGTATCAACATCGTTGTAATGTCAAATGAAAATACCCACCAATAAATATTAGGTTGTAGCATATTGAGTTTGGTATTTACAACGCTTCACGATGGATTTGTGTATCGTTTGATATTTGTTAACATAAAATGTTTGTTCGGCTTCTTTATCAGAGACAAAATCGTTCAGCTTTTGTATAGCAACAGATAAATGTAATCAATAGAGTGAAAGAAAAAGTTTTAAAGTGTTTAGCAAACCTTAATCCTGATATGGGATCAGACATGAATAGATTCCTATGTCTCTCTCTCTATATCTCTCTCTATATATATATATATATATATATATATATATATATATATATATATATATATATATATATATTCGACTCTCTTACCGAATTCGACGTATGAGGGTCAAGCAGACCAGTTTCTAGGAAACTGACAGCCCAACGCCAACACATGAGATTTGATTATAATGGTGAAGTTTTTCTGCAGAATCATCCACACTTTTTGAAGGTCCGAATACAGAGACCGAAATATATAATGTGCCACAGGTCCCCAAAACGACCCAATCGCAGATTTTGAATTCAGAGTTGTCCTTCCCAGATCAGTTGACATTCAAGGCTATAGAACCCAGTCTGTCCTAATTTATTTACCCATAGCTGGAGGAAGAAGAAGAGTATTTTTTTCCCATGGGTATTAGCACGTAAGTGAATCTAATGGATTTTTGGAATTCGAACTCTACTCTCGATTCCTCAATCCAAGCCCTATATCCATTACTATATATATATATATATTTAAATATGAATTTTATTTTAGCTGTTGTTATTTGTCGTAAAACAAGTGTTTTTTTTTCTGAATCTCGTAGTGTTTCTTTCCCTGTTGGCTGCTGGGTCATGTAGTTTAATAATTGTGTAAACAGAAAATATGACGTTATCATCATTTCGATACTAGATCCCAACCAAGTGTTTTTTCATGTTGGGAAACAGATGTTAGTCAGATGTGGCCAAATCAGAAGAATAGGGAGAGAGAGAAACAAGTTCAAAGCCACGGTCACGCACAGCAGCCGTTGAAACCAAGGACTGGTGCATTGTCCGGATGAAATAAGATCCCTTTTGTCATTTTTCCTGTGCATTTAGACTTGATAGCCTTTCATAATTGCCTCGATAAGCTGGCATAGCTCTCTCCATTGATGGTGTAGAACTTTTGATAATAGTTAATAAACACAATGAATTTTGCAGATAAAACTGAGTCCATCACTATCTCTGAAGATGAAACGACCTTCTTTAGAGCAGATGAGGAGGGATGTCTCTTTGTCTTTGGCTCAAAGTGATAAACCAAACACAATCCTGGGTTAGGAAACGTTCAAGAAAACCAAGTTGGTATATACAAGTTCAAACCATGTCAAATTTATCCTATGATGTGATTGATATCTATCACTTTTTTAATCATTTGTCAGATTTAGTGTGGCATTAAACACGATCGAAATTTTCCTCGGTGGTAAAAGTAAGAACGTTGAGAAAATACTTTTTTGGAACATTGTTTAACGGATTGATAATATTTAAGCTTTATTCCAAAAAAATTGCAAATATATCAGCATGGAAGAAAATAAAGGATTTTGAATGCAGGTATCAAATAAAACCAAATGCCAAATTTGGTCCATTTTAAAGAAAGTTCCGTTTAGTTAAAATTGAATTGTTTCGAAGAATCAGATGTCAATTTACCCGGAAAGTAAGAATGCAGTTATTTTATAAGAATTGAAATTAATGCATACAAGATTCATATATTTAGCATCATTCCATTTTATTGTGAACTGGCAAAATTCTATCCTCGTATATTTATATATCCCGACTAAACTGGATCTAAATTAAGGCTATTTTGGTGAGGAGTTTAATTTTACACTATTGGATGAAAATCTTAAATGAGAACAACGGTCATCTAACGCGAATAACATAAGAAGATTGAAAATTTTGATATTGGAAAAGAAGAAACGTAGTAAGCCCACTGGTAGTATGGATTTAAAGCTTTTATTAATATATCCATATTGGAGAAGAAAAAACTCTAATTTAAAACACACATATTGACAGCATCCAATGATGTTGACTGGTTGAAAAAATACAACAATGGTTGTTCTTGCACAGAAAGTTTGTTTGACTCGGTGCAACGTCTTTCTCCACTTGAAAAAATTCAGGCATTGTCTGATATCGTAAGATCTTTTTGTACACCTAATGAGTGGTCATAGACTAAAAAGTCTATTATAACTAGTGAAGGGTAGGTCCTAGCAGTAAAATTTGAAAAGTTTGTCCAAAAGAAAAAGACCCAAAATATTAAAAATTAAGTGCAATGAAATTGACAAGTGATAGCCATCCGGTTAATCAAATGGTAAGTATATATATATATATATATATATATATATATATATATATATATATATGAAGAGACACAATTTAGTGTTCATTTTTGTTGTTGTTTGAACCTAAGAATTTGTTTTCGTCAGGGACCAACGCTCTGAAAATTATATCTGAAAAAAGATAAGCATTGATTAATGATGATGAACATCGTTGGAGGAAAATTTGGAGTACGTCAAAAAAATAAATTTTTTAAAAAAAAAATTAAATGGAAAAGAAGATATAAATAATGAGGAACGTGTTCCAGAAAAAATAAAAGTAAATATATTATCTTGATTATAAATTTTTTAGAATTTTTAAAATTAAAATTTTCCTTGAACAAAATGGGATATTTGTAAATGAATTCAAATGTATATAAGAAAAGTACAAATGGATTTTACAAAAAAAATAAATATATATAATTCGAATTTATTTTTGAATTGATATATAAATATATACGGTCAATTACTAGATTTTTAAAACATTTTGTTTTAATACATAATAAAACAGGGTAATTTATTTTATTAATCTTCCTGGATGCGCAAAATTGTTTACAAATAAATAGAAAATAAAAAATGTAAATCTAAAATTAAATTATTTATTCTATAACGCAGGACAACATATTTATATGAAAAATCATTTTAATGAAAGCATATATATATATATATATATTTATATATATATATATATATATATATATATATATATATATATATATATATATTATTACATGAATGGATTTGTTATACATATAGCAATCTTCTTTCATGCACATTTTAATTAAAAACGACAGTAAAGGTGCTTTTATTTGTTTTTTATACAATTTCTCATGCGATCTAATAATTTTTTTCTTTTCGGATGATAAATTATATAAAAACTGTCAATTGTTTTTTTTATCCGAGCGCTTTCGGCTATACATTTAGCATTTGAAGGATTAAATATTTTAACTGTTAAAATAAGAAATAGTTTGTTGTATGTATGTTTTATAAAATGTTTTCATTTTTCAAAAACACGGTCAAGATAAATGTCCATGTTCATAGTTAATATTATTAAGTGTTGTTTTTTTTTTTTTTTATTAATAAGGCTTCCATTATTTTTAGCCTTTTTTTTTTTTTTGCATGTAGATGATGCTATTATATTTGTGTTGTCAACAAGTATTAACATGAATAGTGTCCGGTAGGTCTCCATGAATATTTAAATGAGATCTAATTGAGCTATGTCAGAAAGGTAACAGTGAGTATACGAGTATTAAACATGTTGTAAAATATTATATAATTATTAAAAATTTTGATTTTCAATAGGAATACAATTTATAATGAAACATTTAAATTCGTAAATAATATTTGTAACGTTATTTAATTTTGTTCTAAATATGAATTATTATTTTTTAACTATAAGGTTGAGATTTCAAAAATTTTTATAATAAATATTTAATCTAATTTTTTATTATTGTCAACTGGTGTTAAGCATTTTTTTATAATGTTCTTAATTTTTCATCCTTTTAATAATTTTCGTTCATTTACAAATTAAAATTAAAAATATTAATATTATTATTTAATTTTATTCTCGTCGTCAAAATTAAAATACAGTAAGAAAATTATTTAAAAGATCAAAACAAATATTGATATAAATCACAATTTTCTTAATTCAACCATTTTTTATATATATTTTTTGAAAAAACATTTTTTAAAAATAAATCATTTTAATTCATAGCTTTATTCAATGATTTTTTATATAGACTATAAAAAAATTTAAAAAAAATATATAAAGAATATTTACGTTTTCTATATGAATCAAAAAAATTTTTAAAAAAAACAAATCATGGGGGAGATTTTAAATTCTATAATAGGATTTTAATTTTTAGATAAATTTGAAAAATATCATTTTATTTCGTTAAATTCTTGTATATTTACCGATTGAAAATTTTTTTTTAGAATTTTGCAGGTTTTTGAGGTTGAAAATTGTATATCATTTTAATTGGGAAATGAATTATGACAGTTTTTTTCAACAAATTTTTTATTTGGCGGTTTGTTGCATGGTATCAATAATTCAAAGATTTTTGGTTGAAATAAAAAGTAATATGTATACAATTATTGTTTTTCTGTTTCAGTTTTATTCTATAACCAAATTTTGAAAAAAAAATGGAAAACCACTAAGCTGTTGATACAATTCTAATCAATTTGATTAGTCGGTTTTAACTTGATGGTTTAGGTGTTTACCGGGGACTGACACGTTTCAAAGTCCCTTTCTTCTTAGAGGTTACTGTTGATTTTTTATAGTGTGTGACATATAGAGGCAAATTCAGATTTTAACTGTTGGGTTAAAAAGATCCTTATCATTATAAAAAAATTATGCACAGGTCCCAATTTTTTTTTTGGAAATGTTGAAATTTTAAGTCACAGAAAAACAGTTTTTCAAGCCAAAGAGATGAAGTCATTTAGGACCCATCTATTCAAAAAATCAATATCCATTTCCAAGGTCTATTTTTAGTTCTGCGTTTAAGTGTTCATTTGTAAACCTGATTTTTCGTCATTGATTCTACTGATTTGTACAAAATTTTTGATTTAAATATGTTTGTTTTATCCTGAATCGATAAAATCCATTATTAGTTCTCCGGTCCATGAAATGTGAAAAAAAATTTTAAAATCTAATTTGCTTTATAAAAACTAGAATTTTTAATGCCAAATTTTCAATCCTAAAAATTACAAAAAAAATCTAAACTATTCATAATCTATTTGAAAATTTGAATGTCTTTAAATTAAAAGGCAAAATATTGTTAATCCTCCACCTCAAATTGGCTTTTCTCTATCTATAAAAGGTGGAAATTGTGTGTGTGTGTGTGTGTAACGAATGCACGGCCGCAATTTTCGACGGATTTGCACCAAAATTTACATGCACTATGTCCAAGTTAGCGGGAAAAAAAGACTGTCCTTTGCATTTACCCAACTCCCATCGATAGTGGAAATAATCGATTTTTCATGCTTCTACGGCAGTTTTTATGTAGTTTGCGGCCATTTTCTACTGGCCAGAGTGAGTGCAAATAGCTGGCTGCCACGAATAGGCTGAAAGAATTCTTTAACCAGCGAGAGCCAACAGCTGACATGACACGAATGTTAACTAGATGAACTAGCATGTAAAAAAAAAAATCGATAGCTGCATTCGTCACAATATTCAAAAATTTAAATTTGCATGGCATGGTTTTACCCAATTTGACTCATTCGCTTGCTTAAACTCAACGTTGATTCTGATTCCGCAGAACTGGGTTGGGTGTAAAAATTTGTTGTTAACATTCTTTTTCATTTGGTTTTTCCACCAAGAGTCCTTTTTTTTTTAAAGCTGATCGTTTTGTGTTCATTTTGTTTAGTTCTTTTTCGTAACAGATTTAATGTTTGTATATAGCTTAGAAAAAACCCGCTGTGATAAACTAGGCAAAAACTAAGGCATTAGCAACATCAGCATGGCAAAGGGCTTTCTTCTTTAAAAAAGGCAAGGAAGGGCAAAATATTTTATATTCAGATATATATATTTCAAGGTTTTTTTATTTTAATGAAAAGTTTCGGCGTTGCCGGGACATGCTGTTTCATTCTTTAAATTATTGATTGTACACTTCAGTTCCAAGGTGACGTTCATTTCCGTGGGAACAATTTCAAAACTCTGCAGTATTCTTTCTCTTATAACATTAGGCATTGAATGTAATAAATACTTTATATTTATATGCAAAAGTGAGATATAAATGATGGCATTCTTTGCCTTCCTTATAGGCACGTATTTATATCGGCGACCTGGGTTAACAGTCCAAAGAAATATATAAGGCTGTTGGCCAGATTTTTTTTTTTTAAAATCTTTGGTAAAGGTATTGCCAAACTAAAAAATTTTACCAGAAAGATTATTTAATTGAAAAAAGAAAATATTTCTTATGGGAATTGAGATAACAAGACGTTGTCCGTAGCTCTTAAAATTTCAAATGAAAAATACCATATTCATATTTTACTAACTTTTCCATTTCTCAGTTTTCTTTTAAAAATTAGACTTCGAGTATTCCCACATTTTTGTTAAAGTTTGATCTGATATAGTTTCAGTTAATGATTATATTTCTTTATTCAACTTTTAATGAATTTATGCACATGGTCTTCAAAGGCCTAGACATTCATTCCTTCTTCCAATTTTTAATATTCTATCAAGAAAACATTTCTTCAAACCCATGTCTAGCTAATCTAGATTATTTAAACTTATTTAAATATTGTAAAGTTTCCAACCTTTACAGCTGAATAATAATTTTTAATAAGTTATTCTCAATGTAATTTCAAAAATCCTTCTCCATTTATCTTGATTTAAGACAACACTTGTCTTCTTTCACTTTTGTATATACTTAGTTCACTAAATTTCAGACCTTCTATTATTCCTCATTTTTTCCGATGTTTATGCTCTAGCAAATTACCTCTAACTACAAATAAACTCTTAATGTTTTTCAGCAGTTGTATTTTAGCATTTCAATGCTTATTTCCAGGGTTAGAAAAATGTCAAATATAAATTCAGTTCATATCCAAAGTTCCATAACATTGCAAACCTTTCTTTCATTCTTTCTTTTATACTTCTTGTATCCGTTCTGTGAAATATAATAATTTCTCCCTTTCTTACGTTTTGTCCTTTTTTCTTTCTGTCTTCAACATCGCTAGATAATTCGGTCTCCGGTCCAATAAGATCTAAACTATTTCAACATAAAATGGATGTCATCGATCAAATACGAGTTCATTCTTATTATTAACAACAAAATGTTTGAACCTTGACAGCTTCATATGCACATGTCCTTTAATTGAAACCAAAATCTTTGGTATATCTTGATTGATTAATCAGTAACAAAATTGACACAATGATTCAACGTAAAAAAAATGCCGTCTAAAAATAGATTTTTTTCAATAGTTACTTTTGAATTTCTGAACTTTCTGACCTTGAACATTTTAAAGAATTCCAATCAAGTTAAACTTCAAAATTTTCTCATGCAATCTCAATTGCAAAAATCATTCATGTTAATCTTATTTCTTGAAACAAAGGCAACTTATCAAAACCTAACCTTAAATAATGTTTTTTCCAAATTACTTATGAACACCCTGCGGCAAAAGACAAAAATAATTTTGAATTTCTATTTATAAAAAAAAAAAAATTTCTTGTTTTGTTCTGGGTACATCTTCAAGATTAAAAAAATAATAGCATTTCAGAATTTTAGAAAGAACTTTCATCCTATTCTTAAGAATAGGATGTGAAACATGACTCTACTGACCGACATTGAGAGAACACAGCTGAAAAAAAAAAATTAAAATGGCGATTCTATCTAGAAAAAAAAAAAAAAAAAGAAAAACGGACCATTTCTAATCTAGTTAAAAAATCGAAAACCTATTTCCATGTAAAAAGTTCCACCTTTTTAAATGTTAAATTTAGGTCTTCAACCTTGGACAGTGTCAGTCATTTTAACATCCTTACACTATTTTTTAAAAACCTTTTCTTTCAACGAAAATGGTTCAACATTTGAACATTTCACTATTCTTTTATTTCCTATGTTCTGAAATTTTGCTTACAGTTTTTGAGTTCCACCTTTTCTTCCCTTACATCAAATCTTTCTAGTTTCCACCTTTCGGAAACCATTTGCATCTATGTCTGCCCAGTTATGTTTTTCTTCAATTAGTTTGAAAAGCCCATCGAATTTCAAAATTTCAGGCATTTATAAAACATCATTTCCCTTTTAAAAGATGGACATTTTAAAGTTCCATTTATTAGTTCCACCTATTTAAAACCGTTTCAGCTATGCATTTGCGTGTGGAACTTTTTTCGTTCCAAATGTTCAGCTCCATTTGTTAGTTCCAATTTGTTTAAAACCTTTTTTTCAGCTACATCTTGTTGAGTGAGGAAACCATTTTGTTCCTTTCCCTATCATTTACACCTTCACACCTGTTCAACTACGTCTTTAGTTCCACCAGTTCAGACTTTTGCAGGTCTATTCTTTAGTTCCACTAATTCAGAACTTTGCAGTTGTCTTTAGTTTCACCAGTTGAAACCTTTGCAGGTACGTCTTTATTTCCACCATTTCAGACATTTCCCACATATTTTCCGCAGTTCACTTCTTTTAAACATGCCTTTAGTCGCAATTTCCGAACCTTTGCAGCCGGTACTTAGTCCTACCAGTTCAAACCTTGGCAACTCCATTCTTTAGTTCCACCAGTTCAGACTTTTACAGCTCCATTCTTTAGTTTCACCAGTTCAGACCTTTGCAGCTACGTCTTTAGTTTCACTAGTTCAGACCTTTGCAGCTACGTCTTTAGTTTCACTAGTTAAGACCTTTGCAGCTATGTCTTTAGTTCCACTAGTTCAGATCATTGCAGCTACGTCTTTAGTTCCTCTAGTTCAGATCTTTGCAGCTACATCTTTAGTTCCTCTAGTTCAGATCATTGCAGCTACGTCCCGCCATTTCAACCGACACGACACGCTCCCTAATTTCTGGCGTCTTTCAAATGTAAGAAGAAAGTTCCATTCAGACAGGTTTTTTTTCCAAAGACCTACCACTTTTTGGCACAGTCTCTCGCGTGGTTGACTCCCTGCATACTTAATCTTGATCTTTTCAGGTTAACGGCCAAACGTTATCTCTCCTCCTTATCCACATAAACATAATTTATTACCACCTTCTCCTTCATTCATATCACACACCTCATTCATCATTACTGTTTAAACAGCATTCATCTACCTTCAGTGTCTCACAAGCCTTGTGCTTGGTAAAAATTTACTATATAGAAATGCTTGTTATTTACTAGCTTATTATGCCACATGGCCACAAATGAAGTATCCGATGAGGATCGAACTCACTACTCAGTACTAATGGTCAACCATACTGTCTTGTTAACTATTTCCCCGAAGCTTCATTGACAGGTACTGAACTTCATTTAGTACAACACAATGAGATATAGGCACTGGACGGGGTAGAGGAAATCTAGACAAGAAGATTGCGTTGTTCAAATTTTCGGTGATAGGAAGACCTTCCAGCTCAGAAAAAAAAGCATTTTTTTTTTGTTCGTACACCGACCTCGAGTATCGGTGAGACATACACGACTATCACAACCATCATTCAAGCAGATACATAAAAAAAAATATCCAAAATGAACGATCTCATACAGCGAATGATTGTTTACGAAAAGAGGTGACGTTAGTTGTTTTGCACCAGCCTGCACCATTGTCTCTACTTATTTGTTGTGAATGTGCAAGTAGTGTAATGGTTATCGGTATTTTTCTGGTCTTTGGCAACTGAAGGCAGGTGATAATAACTAGCTGGATCCGTGAAAATTCCGCAGTGTTGACACCAAAAATTATCCATTACTTCATGAATATGCTCTTGTCTTACCCATTGCCCGTATCTTCTCATTATTTCCCTTATCCCTTGTAGTTCAAAAGAATTAAGCTGATAGTACACGCTGACCCTTGAAAAAGGTAATACGTACATGCAGGGCTTAGTCGTATAGATTATGGCTTTCGTATTATCAGTACTTTTCTCTCGCTTCTGATATCAAGCGCGCCCACGCTTCTCTTTCAGACACACAGCCTTTTACTGTATAAGTTGCTATCCTAGATTTTTTTCTCATTTTTTGTTGGTGCTTTTTTGTATTGCATTAATCTCCGATCATTAATCAGGATGTCTATTCTTGTTACTTTTAATTGGAATCTTGGCAAAATAGGCACTTCTGCCTGAAGGGTCTGTGAAAGAGAAGAGATCAAAGGACAGACAGTCAGGCGGCCGGCCCGACAAAGATTGCCAGGGTGAGCAAAAGGATTGAGGAAATAAAGAGAAAGGATTGACTTTCGGAGATGGGTGGGGCATTGATGACTCCCCAGGTATTTGTTTAGGTCGACTTATTCTGGTAACTAATACGTGTACCGAAACATTTATTATTAAGTAATCTATAATTTGTAGATAAATGGTATAAATTTTCATTATG
>CAHIKZ030003200.1:0-155000 GCA_903632075.3 Acanthosepion pharaonis
GTTCCATAGAAAGCGTTTGAGTGATGTACTTATTTTTTACGGTTTATAAACACTTTGTAGGTTATTTAGAGCCAAAACATATTTGGGACTGTAAGAATAGTTATTTTGCGAGGGAATAATGAGTTAACAATTTTAAAACTATATTTAATCTCTTGACCTTTTTAATCCAGAAACAGGTCCTACTATTTAATCCATAGCTGGGGGAGGTGATGAATTCATATCTTTCCGAAGGGTATTTACACGTAAGTGAATGTAACTAGAGAGGGACAGAGAGAGAGGGACAGAGAGAGAGAGAGAGAGAGAGAGAGGGACAGAGAGAGAGAGAGAGGGACAGAGAGAGAGAGAGAGGGACAGAGAGAGAGAGGGACAGAGAGAGAGAGGACAGAGAGAGAGAGGGACAGAGAGAGAGAGAGAGAGAGAGAGAGAGAGAGAGAGAGAGGGACAGAGAGAGAGAGAGAGAGAGGGACAGAGAGAGAGAGAGAGAGGGACAGAGAGAGAGAGACAGAGGGACAGAGAGAGAGAGACAGAGGGACAGAGAGAGAGAGACAGAGGACAATTTTTTTTGGAAAAATGGATAAACGCGCCTGTAATAAAACGGAGTGTGAAAAGGAGATTGTTGAGATGTTGTGAGTTTCCCGCGTGTCGGTGTATGAATCAAAACAAACACAGTTGTAGAGGAAAATACTGGTATATTCATAAAAGCAATTAACAATAGAGTGATTAGTAGAACGAAGGTTGGTTAGTACGAAACAATATCCAAAGTCTATAGTCCAACGGTATGTAACGGGTAAGCTCTCGCTCTCCGTCCTCTCTCTAGAGCTGACTTATATAAGAGGGACCAGTCCATTTCTAGTTAGAAGGTGGGTGCGCCTCAACACCCCCCCCAAATTGTTTTTTTTTCTTTTTACATTGTGAGAAAAAAAAAAAAAAAAAAAAAAAAATTAATATTTTTTCCTTTTCGGGTCTATTATTAAATTTTGTGTCGCTTTACGTTTTCTTGCAGATCTGCGTTGTTTCTGCTCAGTCTGCGGTATTTGCAGGTCAAACGTATCAAACAATTCGTGTAATTGTCTTCTTGTGGAGTTACTTCCGATTCATCGGTCTTTCTTTTCTTCAACTGGTTAATGTGCCGTTTGTGTGTAAATTTGTTTCCTTGTATAATGTATACCATATCCCCAATGCGCTTTTTTACGACCCCTGGTTCCCATGATGTTGCATTATTTTTATAAGTTTTAAAAATTTTTTTTTCATTAATGTTAAATTTTCGCCTGGGAACCATAGCGACTGTTGAGTGTACCTTATTTTCTGGTATCAATTTGTCAAAAACCGATCTGACCTTTCTTGCGAACATTAGTTCCGCAGGTGATAGGCTTGATGGGGCAGATTTATTCGGGGTAATTCGGTACACTTGCAGGCATAGCTGTAACGCCTTTCTAGTCGGGGTACCTGTTGCTTTCCTAAGAGCTCTTTTCAACGTATCGACGAACCTTTCGGCTAGTCCGTTGCTGCGTGGGTGATACGGAGGAATCCTCACGTGATCAACTTTGAAATTTTGGCAGAATTCTGCGAATTCTCTGCTTGTGAATTGGGTACCGTTGTCACTAACAAAAGTATCTACCACCCCAAACCTTGCAAATAATTCATGTAATTTGTTTATTGTATTTTGAGATGTTGGCCTCTTCATTTGAAAAACTTCGGGCCATTTACTAAAACTGTCGACCAAATAATGCCATCCGTCAATGGACCCGTAAAATCAATGTGAATCCTTGACCATTGCCTGTCGGTTTTTGGCCATGGCTTCTGTAGAATTTGTGGTGATTTTGCTGCCAAAATGCAGCCTTTACATCTGCCGACCATAGACGCGATGTCGTTGTCCATACCTACACAGTTGACGTATGCTCTTATGAGGAATCCTATTTATGCCCGGGTGACCAGCATGAAAGCCTTTCAGTATTCTTTTCTGGAGTGTATTAGGGATTACTACCCTTTCACTGTATAATAGCACATTATCGCACAGAGAGAATGTCTTGAATTTTTCCATCTTTACTAGCTAGCTTATTTTTTTTTCTATTATATATTTGTCTTTTTCTGCTTCTTTTTTGATGTCCTTAAGCGATACTGGTAATTCTCGTATTGCGTTTGCCAAATTTTCTTCAACCTCGTCCTCTGCTCCGAGGGATGCGATTACCGTATCCTCTAAAGGTTCTGTTGCTTTTGGAATGAGTCTTGATAGCCCATCTGCGTGACCAATTTTGTGGGTGGACAAATATTGTATTCTAAAATTATAATTTAATAAAATTGTCCCCCACCTAAGCAATCTATTTGCGGTGTAAGTTGGCAGACCCTTTTTTGAACCGAATATCGTTACCAGAGGCTTGTGGTCTGTCTGTAGCGTGAAATACCGTCCATGAATGTATCGATGGAATTTTGTTACAGTGAAGATAATCGCCAATGACTCTTTCTCAATTTGTGAATAGTTTCGCTCAGCAGGTAGTAGCGATCTGCTTGCATGAGCGATCGGTCGAACTTTTCCATTCTTCCACTTGTGCAATATGCACGCACCTACGCCGTGTGTACTGGCATCGCTCGCCACGATGATAACTACCTTTGGATCAAAATGTACAAGAAATAAATCTGATGTTAATTTTTCTTTTATATCCTTGAATGCTTGCTCGCATTCTTTTGTCCAAATCCAAGGTTTTTCTTTTTTTAGTAGATCGTTAAGGGGAGCTCGTAGAATGTGGAGGTCTGGGATAAAGTCCTGGTAATATGACACCAAGCCTAAAAAGCTTTGTAGAGACTTAATATCCTTTGGCTCAGGCATATTTTTTATTGCTGAAGCTCGACTTTTATCTGGCTTTTTCCCTTCTTTATTCACTATATGTCCCAGATACTTGATCTCTTCCAGGAGAAAATCGCATTTGTTTTCTTTCACTCGAAATCCATAGCTTCTTAACCTTTCGAAAACTTTGCGTAAATGGTGTGTGTTCATCCACCGATTCACTTTTCACAAGTATATCGTCGAGATATGCTATCGTGTAGTCTAACCCGGATAACATCGTATCCATAATTTTCTGGAATATTGCGGGTGCTGTCTTCACCCCAAACGGTAAACGTTCGTATCTGAACAAACCTTTATGCGTGTTAATGCATAGTAACTGAGCTTTCGTTATCCATGGGTACTTGCAAGTATGCCTCGCTAAGATCTATTTTCGAAAAGATTTTTTCGCCATTTAACTTTGCGAACACTTCTTCGGGACTTGGTAGTGGATAGTGGTACTCTTCTATTGCGTCGTTTAACCCGGTTGAAAAATCGGCGCAGACGCGAATTTCGCCCGACTTCTTTACGTAGACAAGCCGGAGCTGCCCAGTCACTGTATTGTTTTCGAGATCACACCAATTCTCGTTAGTCTTTAGAGTTCTTGGTCAATTTTCTCTAATGCGGCAAAAGGGATGCTACGCTTTTTTAAAAAATTGGTTGAATATTTTTCTTCAGCTGTATTTTTGCTGATGCTTCAGTGCAACGTCCAAGTCCTTCAGCGAAAACTTCGGGGAATGCCGTTTTCAATTCTGCTTGTAGATTTTTTATATTGTCTTTGCTTTCACTAATGTTGTGGCAAAAAGAACTAATGGGCACGTCCCATAGGTTGAACTTAGTGATTGCATCAGTCCCAAATAGGTTGTTTGTGTTTTTCATTAAAATTTTCATTTTTATCGACTTATTGTTGAAGGTTATATTTACCCATATTTCCCCTTCAAATTTGATCTTTTTTCCAGTTACCGTCCTGGCTATTTTGTTGGACTTTAGCAGCGTTGGTTTTCCTAGATTTTTCAATGTTTGTGTGTTAATAATGGAAATGTCAGATCCTGAATCTAGTTGCATTTTTACATTCTTGTTGTACATTTTTACACGTAGGTATTTTCGAATATTCAGGTCTTGATCTTCGTCTGACTTGGTAACTTTTACTCGACTTCTGTTTAATTTTCTACACTTGGACATCTTATGTCCTACTTTTTTGCAATTTCTGCAAGCTTTATTTTTATATGGGCAGTCATTGTACCAGTGCCACATCCATAACATGCACTCGGGACTTTTTTCTATAGTCTCTGTTCGTTCTGTAGTAGGATACCACTTCCGTTCTGGCGATGGAGAACTGAACGAGTCTTCCTAT
The DNA here is from genome assembly GCA_903632075.3 of Acanthosepion pharaonis. Taxonomy (NCBI): domain Eukaryota; kingdom Metazoa; phylum Mollusca; class Cephalopoda; order Sepiida; family Sepiidae; genus Acanthosepion; species Acanthosepion pharaonis. Next base: position 4,173 of record CAHIKZ030003200.1, read on the forward strand.
TTACTTTCTTCACATTTGCGATAGCAGTTTCTTCTATTTTTTCTGAATCTTGCTTAATGCTTACGCATTGCTGACAGTACTCGGCTAGCTTTTTATGTTTTGGTCATTTTCAAGTTTTGCTAAAATGCGTCTTCGCATTTCACTATCTTTTTTAGACACTAAGCCTAGCACGAATATTAGACACTTGAAATTGTCCGCCGATAATTCGGACAAGCGAAAATCGTCACACGTCTTATTTACGATTGACGCGAAAGTCGTGTAATCTTCCTGCTCGCTTTTTTGGATATTAAGGCATTTCCACCTTTTGTGAAATAATGAAAATCTGGGGTTAAAAAGCTCTTAATAATTCAATTGCTTCATCGAATTTTAAATCTCTTGTCTTTTTGGGCAATATAAAATCCGTAAGTTTGTTGTGATCTGCCGTTCCCAGTTTTCGTAGTAATAATCTTATTTTTTTCTCGTCTGTCCATGTTTGGCAATCGACTTCATAAAAATCCTGATATCTATGGTAATATCTTTCGAAAGTCTTTTCCTCTTCTGGGTTATAGGTAAAACTTTCGATCGTCGACCATATTGTGTCTTGGGAAAAATATTTTCATCCGAGTCTTTCTGCTTGGACAGTATAGCTTTATGTATAAGTTCAGCCATTGTTAACTGTTTTTCATTTTCTTCTTGTATTTTGTGTAGCTCCAGAAATCGTTTTGCGTTTTCTTCCTTTTGCTCTTTCTGAAATTTAAGTTCTTCTTGAAATTTAAGTTGCTCTTTCTGAAAACGTTCTTCACTCTCTTGCTGTCTTTGTATCTGATACTTAATGAGTTCCAGCATAGTTGATTGAAATTGCTCCATGATTATGTATGCGTAGAGAAAGAAAAATTATGTGTGTTTTTTTTTCTCTCTGAGGGGGGCCAAAAAAATTAATCAAATTCTCTGGAACGACTTTTTTTTTTTTAGCACAAAAAATTGGTTATTATAGCTTCCAATTTAATCAATAAGTTAATGTCTAACTTAGTTTTTTTCTTTTTGTCGATAACTTGCAATCCTTTGCTGTAAATGCTTGAACTCTTTTTAAATTTTTCCGTGTTGGAAATCGGTTCTTATTTCCGTTCGAAGCCACGTCGCCACTGTTGAGATGTTGTGAGTTTCCCGCGTGTCGGTGTATGAATCAAGACAAACACAGTTGTAGAGGAAAATACTGGTATATTCATAAAAGCAATTAACAATAGAGTGATTAGTAGAACGAAGGTTGGTTAGTACGAAACAATATCCACAGTCTCTAGTGTAACGGGTAAGCTTATCTGGACTGCTCTCGCTCTCCGTCCTCTCTCTAGAGCTGATTTATATAAGAGGGACCAGTCCATTTCTAGTTAGAAGGTGGGTGCGCCCCAACAGAGATGTTTTCCCATAGCGCTCCTTTTTTTAACTGACGTATTTAAGCGAGCTCCCCACAGAGTGGGATGTGGCACAAGGCCTGTTTAACGTGGGACTTTCCGAGCGCGTACACGCAGGCAAAAATTCCCCGAGGGCCCCGCATACATGGGTTCGGGTGGAAGTCCAGCTCTTCAGATGAGACTCTGATTTCCTCTCCGCTCGAAGGCTTTGATATACTCTTTGGCAATGTTTATTGTTTTAAAAAGCGATGATTAAAATTGTAATAAAAACTGAATATATGAAAGTGAATTTATACACTTCCTTTGTTCTTGAGAATTGACAATAAAAATAATAAACACTATTTATTAATTATATTATTTATTCAAATGGAATGGTTGGCAAAGAATCGGCTAAATTCCAATTGGTTCAAACTTTATTAAAAGATAAATAATATGTATTTCCTTAAATACTCTGCGGCTTCTCGGTCTCGCGTTGACTGCTGACCTGAGATGGAATAAATACATTGAGTCAATTGCCTCGTCCATCGCAAGGAAAGTTGCCTCCCTGAGTCGTGCCAGGAAGTTTTTCTACCCGGAGTCGATCCTCCAGATCTACAAATCAACAATTCGCCCTTGCATGGAGTATTGCTGCTATATATGGTCTGGTGCCCCTTCTGTTTGCCTCGGGGTTCTTTATAGGCTCTAGAGGCGGATATGCAATGTGGTTGGCCCTGCCCTAGCGTCTCGTCTACAGTCACTTTCTCACAGACGCGCCGTCCCCTCCCTCTGTCTGTTCTACAAATACTTTCATGGAAATTGCTCCGAGGAACTGCATTCGCTGGTTCCCAGACGTCATGAGTTCCAGCGACCTACGAGGCTGGCATCCCGCTCTCACCCCTTATCTCCTGTTAATTTCTCTCTGAAAGTTCTCCACAAAAGTTCTCACACTCTTTGTCACTTGATCTAACCAAGGCCTTTATTCACTGTGCTATGTGTCCTTGAGGACATCTGGGTATGAATTTCTGGGTATTATAAACCTAATGTCTTCAGCAACCATTTTTACCAGTGCTCATATTGCAATTTTTGCTGTTATCTTTTCATGTTTTTACCAGAGCTCATATTGCAATTATGTTGTTGTCATTGCTTTTCTCTGGCACTCCTTATTACTGGTTCCCATATTGTATTTATTTCTATGCTTGGTCGGCTCGGGAGATTTTTGTGGACTAGCATATGTGCTGATTCCTTAAGTTTACGAATTTTCTAATGGTGTTCCTTGTCTATGATCTCAACATGATCCCACAGAGGGCGGTGATCTCCCTTCTCTCTCCATATGTGATCAGCCACGCCTGATTTTTCTACTTCCCCTCGTGTTACAGCTTCCTGGTGTTCTTGAAGCCTTACCTTGAGGGGGCGGTCTGTCTCTCCTTTATATTCCTTTCCACAGCAGCACGGGATAGCGTACACACAGTCTTTAGTCATGTTCTCCTCTATGGTGTGTCTTACTCGGGAGAGCTATCTGTGAAGTGTCGTCAAGCTTTCGAAGGTTGTACTGATGTTATATGGACCGCAGATCCTTTGTATTTTCTCTGATAACTCCTTCACATAAGGCAGGCAGACTGTTTTCTGAGTGCTGTTGTCCTACTCCTCCTCTTGTACCCCCCTATCCCAGTTTTTGGGGGCAGCTGCCATGTACCCAGGGTAGTTGTTACGTCGTAGGGTACTACGTATACTGACCAATTCTTTATCTAACATCTCTGGGTCGCCACTTATGACTTTTGCTCGGTGTTGTAAGCAACGGACGATCCCTTTCTTTACGCTGTATAGATGGTGGGAGTTGAAATTCTACAGTCTACTCCAGTGAGCGAAATAAAGGTTCAGTTCGAAATTCCAACCACCTGAAGAAGGCCGGAGCGTACAGCAGCCGAAACATTGTGATAAATATGTCAACAAAGATGAAGACAATAAATGTCTTCAAATTATTAAATAAATTTAAATATGCCGAATTATTAAATAAATTTAAATATGCAAAACACAACATATATTTATACAATTCACTACACTTCATTGGAACATTTTTATAAACAACTATTTGGAAGACGAAGAGGTTATATATATATATCACATGTCTTGATAGTAAATAGATACATAGAGGCACGCTGATTTGATGACGTTACGTATTTTGAAACAGGTGTGTATAATAAAAAATATATACTTATTATTTTGAAAATGTCTGCACCTGTTTTAAGCTTTTACACCGAATCTTCACCGTCTTTAATATTAATCATTAGTTTTGTATTCAAAGTACATTTTATGGAAATTTTAATGTAAATGTCCTAATGCTTAAAAGCGTTGGTGGAAATAATTCAAAAGTGACGACAGTTCAATAGCTGGCAGAGGTGAACAAAAACTTAAAGAGTTGAGTTGCTGAAGGGAAATAACTGAAACTGAGATATCCAGAAAAAGGCATGGCATGTGGAACTAGATAAATTATCCCAGTGGACGATATAAAGGGTTCAGTTTAAAATTCCAATGTATATCATCTGAAGAAGACCGAACCGTAAAACGACCGAAACATCGTGGATATGACAATAAAGATGAAGGCAATAGTCTAAACAGTGTAAACTGTTGCAATACCTCATCTCAGAAATATAGACAGATAATAAAAATATATTATTATTTTGAAAAAGTCTACATCCGTTTTAAAATAGCACTTCAAATATATTAACTCTGAAGCTCAGCGGAACAATAAACCTTCTTTAATCGTCTTTAAATACAAATTAGAATCTGTAATTAATAATAAAATAGATAATAGTGTTACCTCATTAATGTGTGTCATGAAGTGATTATAAAAGAAACACACGATTTTATAGATGGTCTCGTTATTTTTTAATAGTATTAGTTATAGGAATCAGCAGCAAGATCAGGATTGAATTTTTAGTTATAAAAAGGTCACATAAAAAGAAATTCACAATTTTATTGGGCAAGATCGTATATATTAACCCAAAAATAATTAATATTTAAAATAGACAAAAAAAATCTTTTAAAGAAAAAAAATGCAATTAATTTTTATTAATTAATATTTTAAAATACTGTAGAATGTTCACATGAAACTCATTTATTTGAAAGACAAAGTAACTCAGTTTAAAGTACTTTAAAGAAAAAAATAGTAATAAGTATTTTTAAGTTGAAGATTAGACACATTTGAAAGACAAAATATCCTTGTTTTAAGAAATAAAATACTTTTATTAATATTATAAAGTAGAAAACATATTTTTTTGAAAAACAAATTAAATCTGCGTAAAGAAATAATAAAAAAAAACAATTATTACTAATATTCTTAAATTCTTAATAATATTTTAAAGTAGAAACTTCAAATAAAACGCATAAAGTAACTAAATTTAAAGAAAAAATAATTAAGATTTAGTTTAAAGGAAAGAAAAATTATATTTTGAAGTAGTAACTTTATTATGGGCGCGTGTTCATTGTGCATATATCTTTTGTATTATTAATGATTCAAGAAAACAACAAAACTCCAAATATGAATCAACAAGTATATATTGAAATGACATACAAGAACAAAATATGCAATAATTTGTATTCAATGTATAGATAAATTGACAAAAAGAGCATTGCTTCCCTTTTACCGTATTTTGATTTGTAATTGATTGTTTGAAAGAGAATTATTTTAGAATTAAAATGTTCAGGAATCATTGTTAGAACAAGTCTGCTGTTAGAATAGATAACACAAGAATACAATTGATCAGAAAGTGTGTTGTGTTAGAGAAATCAACAGAGTCCTGGTTGATTGAACTTTAAAATTGAGTCAAGAGAGATATGTATATATTTATTACAAAATTCTTTGTCTTTTTATGTGTGCGTTTGAAATGTTTGAATTTTATTAAATTTGTTTTAGGTTTGTGTTGACAGGCTAAATTTAGTGGACATACTAAAAAATTTGACAAACAAAGTCGCCTCTTTTAAAACTACATAAAGGCTAATTTTATGCAAAACCGCGTGAAAAAGTTGATTTTGTACTAAAATATGTGATTGGTTGAAATTTGACCAATCGCTAAATTTGTACTTATGAAACAAGTAAGCAAGTTCAAAAGCGAAAAATTCAAAACAACGACTGCGATGGCTAAATTGTCATATAGAAAGGCAGTACTGATTTATTAGCCAATCGCAGTCGAATAAAATGTGGGCGTAGAAAAACGTAGCAGTCGCTACAACTTCTCATAAAACAGATTTATTTGAAAAACAAAGTAACTCAGCAACATAAGGATCTCAATGACTCAATGAAAATAATATATTTGACTGCAGTTATTTACCAGTTTGTTAAAATTGGGCGTCAAATTGCTTGTAACAATTATTTGGCGTTGCTTGGCAACTTACTCTTTCAAATTTGTTAACATTTGGCGGGCCGTATGAATTCTTTTGGCGTTTTATAGGTAATTTAAGAGCCGTATTTTTGATGGGATGAGCTAACTGATGTTGTGACGAGCCGAAGAGATAATATAAATTAATTGAAATTTAGATTATCATTAAATCAAGTTATTTTATGACTAGCACCGACTTGACATGACTTCCTTTCAATCGATCTAATCCTTTCTGATTTCTTTCGATAGCGATTTTTAACTCGAACCCTTTATTTTAATCAAATGTCTCACAAAAGAACGCCTGTTAACTAATAATAAAAAAGAAGAAAAAATATGATTAATACTTTGGGAGATTATAAATTCGACTTGCAGAAGTAGCGGTTTAAGCATGCCGATTCTACGACGGACTGTTTTGGTTAGAAAAAGGAATCTTACTTATTATAAAACGCAGATTGTGTGTGTGTGTGTGTGTCTGTAACGTTTATATATTGGATCGGATTTCCTACATTTTTCAACCGATTTCAACAAAACTTCACAGGACTACATAAAATTACCTTGTGGTGGTTCTAACAGCGCCAAAAATTGGAAAAATATAATTGTTTTTGCACAAAATCAATTTGAAAACACGATTAAGAGACATCGTGAAAATGGAAGGGGACAACTCACATCGGGTTTTTTTGTATTTTCCTTTAAATATGGGATCAGATTTCCTAAACAAAACTTTTTTTTTTTTTTTTTTTTTTTTTGGCAGGTAGTGTTTTTTATTCTCTTGCACACTTTTTTTCTTTTATTTTTAACATTCAGAATGCTTTAAAATTCCATTTACAAGACAATTATTTATAATAAAATTCTATTCAATTGGGAGACTCATAACGATTGAAAACAATTTTTGTTTGAGTTTGGGTTTGACCAATTCGTAAAAAAAAAAAAAAAAAAAAATTAAGACATGCGTGTCCGTCAACCTTAAACAATAATCTAACGATCTCTACTGATTGTACGAATACAAACATCGGAATAAATTCTTTATCTTTAGGGAAAGATAATGAAATCTAAACATACACAAGTCCTAACAAAAAATAATAACCGGAACGGGAAACTACTTTAAATACACATGGTGTCCAATTTTTTACTGTATTCAATAAGTAAAAATCATAAATTGTAAAAAAGATTATTATTACAGAAAGGCTACTAAATGAATAAGATTTGTTAGATCATAATTAATAAACCCAAATAAAGTTATATTTTTTTGTATTAGAAACAACGAGTGGAAAATATATTCAAATCAGAATTCTAATTATGAATCACCACAAGCAAAATATGCAATTTTTTTTTACTGTATTCAATAAGTAAAAATCATAAATTGTAAAACTAAAAGATTACAGAAAGGCTACCTACATTTTTCAACCGATTTCAACAAAACTTCACTTTTTTTTTGGCATGTAGTGTTTCTTATTGTCTTGCACACTTTTTTCTTTATTTTTACATTCAGAATGCTTTTTAAAAATTCCATTTACAAGACAATTGTTTATAAAAAATTCTATTCAATCGGTAGAGACTCATAACAATTGAAAACAATGTTTTTTTTTGAGTTTGGGTTTGACCAATTCGTAAAAAAAAAAAAAAAAAACTAATTAAGACATGCGTGTCCGTCAACCTTAAACAATAATCTTTGTCAATTTTATTTTTCAGTCTTTATGATGGTGGATACTTGATCTATCTCTTACTGTTATATCCCCGGGCAACGCCGGGCTCTACTGCTAGTCAGAAATAACAATAAAGAATTTTTCATGGTCATTAGGTCGATTTTCGATTAGATAATGATGAAGATTTCTTATGGGCGCCGCCATTTTTGTTTCAATCAGATACTCTGCAGTATATACTAAGGTAAACGACACACCCAATACACAAAAGTGTGTACAGAGTAAAAAAAATAAACAAAATGTGCGCACAAAAGGTTATTGTATTGATTATACAAACATATCAATATAATACAGGTAATAATGGTATAATATTTACTGTATACCTGCATTTGCAGAACCAACCCTGTATAATATACGTCATAATACAGGTCGTATTGTCTACGTTGATTTGGAAATAACTTTAATGCAAGTTAATTTATAATACAAACTCTAAGGACCGACATTTTACGGTGTCTTGAGAATATATATATATATATACGTCGACAGCAGGCAATGTAAAATTCATAAAGACGAATAAATTCATCTTCAACAGAAGGAGTGTGAAAATCTACTTGCAATTGCTATTCATTTGAGACCATCTAAACAAGCCCATAAAGAGTATGTAACTCTAAATTGTCATCCCTCTATTTTTCTTCTTAACTGAAGCAGTGACGTGCAGAGGTTTGGTGCTGCCCTGGGCCAACACTTTGATTGTATGCCCTTAAGATTCAAGTAGGGGAGGGCCTATAGGGCTTACTACTGAGAAATGTGAGAAAGGAAGACATTTTAAATATGCAAAAACAGATGAAACATGAAATAAACAGTTTATTCAAATTAAATACAAAATAAATTTTTAATTCACTCTTTGATTGGATGCCCTCTTGATTTGGATGCCCAGGGCTGTTGCATTATCTGCATGCTAAGCTGAAGAATGTATTGGCTGAATGCTGAGAGCAAAATAATTATAAAGTTATTTGCTTGAACTACCTGCAGGATAAAGAAACATTGTTTAACCGATAATTTCAGAAAACCATATAACCATGGCAATTGGACATTCATGCAGAATTTTAGCACCTGAAATTAAAGAAGAAATAGAAAGTAAAATCTTAATCCTGTTTAAAAATTTCCTAATTTCAAATCTATGATAATATAGTTGCTGAAATGAGCTGCTTTAGCTTTTAAACACAATCATCAAGTGTGAAATGTTTTATAAAGGAGTTTGAATTAGGCAAAGAAAAAAATATCCCAGGTTTATTCTGATTAAAAAGGGTTGCAAAAAGCCATCAGAACTGTAGATGTTATATACTTATCTAATATCAATAATGGTTCGCCATAAAAACACAAATAAATTTTAAGCATTAAAAGCTCTTCTAGCTTTGTATTTTGTTTTTCCAAATCAAATCAAAAAACATTGTTTGTTATTGGCCCAAAAATTAGAAACATGGTGGATGTTTATTAACAGCTCCCCCAGACAGATCAGATTGTGATTTTGAACTTTCATTATAAGAAGAGCATGATATTTATTGTATTTTCAACAGTGCAGAGGTTTGATGATGCCCAGGGCCAATACCTTGATTGTATTCCCTTAAGACTCAAATTCAAGGGAGGGCCTATAGGGCCATGTACTGAGAAATGTGAGAAAGAAAGCCAATTTAAATATGTAAAAACAGATGAAACATGAAATAAACACTTTATTCAAATTAAATATAAACTAAATTTTTATTTCACGCTTTGATTGGATGCCCCTTTCCCCGATATGGATGCCCTGAGCCGTCGCACCTTCTGCTCCCTTTCTGCAGGTCACTGAACTGAAGCGTATTGGCAAAGTTTAAATGGATTTGATTTAACTGTTCAGGTTTATGGGCAACATTCTGATTCGGTGTTCGTAAAAATCGAGAAAGAAAATAAAAAAATCGATTTTAAAAGCAAGAAATAAAAAAGGAAGCCGAAACCTAACTTACTTTATTGGTTGTCTGTATTGCGATGGATATGTAGAGACAATCGTCATCGAGAACAAAAAATAAGAACAGATGTTTTTTTTTCTAGCTTAAAAGAAAAATAAAACAAATTGGTTGACGACACTGTTAATATAACAACATCACTCATAAGTAGTGCGAAACAAAAATTACGAGCAATCTTTTTAAAGTTAAAAGTTTCTTAAAATAATTATATGTTGCAAGCTGTGCTTGGAAAATGCGGTTATTATTCTTAAAATTATTATTAAAAGTCTGCTCAGTGGTGGAGAGAGTTGTGTGCATATCTTTCTTTCTGATAATAGATAAGATAATTTTCTTGGTGATTTGTAAAACAGATTCCTTCCTCCAGTCATGAAGAATGGAACAACAAAGTCTTGCTGTTCAATAATCGTTTTGCTATTTCTAAAGATATCAGAACATCTATCTATCGGTATCTGTGTATATTTCTGAAATGAGGTGTTATGTACACTGTTTACATCATTCGGACTATTGTCCACACCTTTTTTGTCATATTTATCACAACATTTCGGCCGTTGTACGCTCCGGCCTTCTTCAGTTGGTTCTAATGTCGAACTGAATTTGCTCGCTGGGGCAGACTGTTTTAGTTCCACGTGCCAGGTCTAATAGGTTGTCAGTTATCAGTTATATCCTGTTAATTCCCCTCTCCAAGTTCTCCACCGTCTTAACCAGGTATCGAACTCACACTCTTTGGGTCCGAAACGTTGTGATAAATATGGCAATAAAGATGAGGACAATAGTCCGAATAATCTATCTATCTATCTATCTATCTATCTATCTATCTATCTATCTATCTATCTATCTATCTATCTATCTATCTATCTATCTCAGTCTGTTCATATCTATCTATCTATCTATCTATCTATCTATCTGAGTGGATAAGGAACAAGAAAGACATTTTTATAAATTTTACATGATTCGCTATTTATTTAGCTTTATAAGTTCATTGAAATTTTGCTTGAAGGTATTTAGCTTTTCTCCAGACCAGCTAATATGTTGAAAGGCTTATTTTCAATGCTGAGTGTTCTTCCCTTTCACGATACTGGTAATGGAATAGAACTTCAGTTTGATAACAGAACACCCGTCATGTTTGTGTGACCGTGAACATAATAACCGCCAGTAAGATAATTTTACTATTGGGTTGGTGCATAATTATCAGGCGTTTTTTAAACAATATCTATTATGAAAAGAGAAACAATTCAACAATGACATTTTTAAATGATTATTCCGGTGAGTATGATTATCGACACGAATTTTTATAACCTGAAAATAAAATAATACTTTTATTAAAAAAAAGTAAACAAAATAATAGTTTTTATTCAGAAATAACTCGCTCACAAAAACGCCTGATAATTATGCACCAACCCAATATATAATCAATATAAGTAAACACAAACATTAGTCCGTGTAAAGTATTTGCAATACAAAATATCTTTAGTATAATCTCCTTTCCTGTCACTTAATCCATTTGTGAATATAGATTACGAAGATCGAATATCATCTCTCTCTTTCTCTCTTTCACTCACGCACACATACATACTGGGATAGAGCGTATGTAAATATAAAAGTGGCAACAATCTAGGTTGCTTTTGTTGGTTGATTTCCGGTTGACACCAGGTTTTAAACTATTTTTATGTTGGTACGGCTACACATGCACACGAACATGCTGGGTATTTTAGAATTAAAAAAAAAAGCCGAATTCATTTGTTTGTAGTTATTCCACACTGTGATAATTGATTTGCCAGGAATGGTGAAATGTTTTAAGAGCCAGGTCGCAAGTTTACAGTAAATGACCTTTGCAATAAAGGCATTATATATATATATATATATATATATATATATATATATATATATATATATATATATATATATATATATATAAAAAAAAAGGCTTAAACACTAATATTCCATGGTCAAAAGAAAGATTCCTGTTTTGATTAATTAATTCTTCCTGGAGGTTTTTGGTATCACATAATTGTTGGAACTTGTTCCAAAACTACCGAGAAGACCTCGAACTTTTACTTATCTTGATGGATTAGTGTTCTCTCAGGGGTGAGGCTCCTTGTCTTGATTGTCTATTGGGATTCAAGCTCTCCCTAGACCTCAAATGGAACTCATATACCCGATGTATTCCTAAAGATGATGGGAAAATGGTCGGGTGATTGTACCGCTCCAGCAAGTATGTGACTACCCCTGATATACAATATTTTTACAAGAGCCTGATCAGACCAAAAATGGAGTATTATTGCCATATCAAATTTACTGTATTTAAACTTCAATCTTCCATGAAACTCTCACGTACATTCTTGTCTGTTCATCAAATGTAAACAAATGACGTCACACATTATGAAATGGGCAAAGTCCGATAATTATTTTAAGACATTTTTAACATTCTATAAAACACACACAAACAAACAAATATATATATATATATATATATATATATATATATATATATATATATATAAGATTTTTTATGTTTAAGGTTCTTTTTATAGATACAAATATTTAAGTAAATGCTCTGTTTAAATAAACAGTATTATTAAGCAACATTTACCGGCCTGAATGTCCGAGAAATTTTCACAGAAAATATTAGAAAAAGTTTAAATACAGTAAATTAGACCTTGCTAACCGAACGCTCCTTCGTGGCCAAATCGGTAAAGGCACGTCAAGCTAAATTACGGTTCCGTATAGGATACAGGTCCGAATCCTGTCGGAGGATGAATATTTTCTGTGAAAATTTCTAGAACATTCAGGCCGGTAAATGTTGTTTAATACTGTTTATTATAAACAAAGCATTTACTTAAATATTTGTATCTATAAAAAGAACCTTAAACATAAAAATGCCTGAAAAATATATATATATATATACATATATATATGTATATATATTTATAGGATGTATAATACTATCCGAAATAAAAATGAAGATGATGGGACAAAGTTTAAAATCAAATATATGTGTGTGTGTGTGTGTAATCCTAAAATCAATCCCACACACTCCCACAAGCCATATATATATATATATATATATATATATATATATATATATATATATATATTAGAGCCATTTTTATTTAGTTTGTGGAGTTCGCTGTTTTTCCTGATATTATGTGTCGTTTAGGGATGCCATGTATTTTCTCATCATCTTAACACACACACACACACACACACACACATACATACATATGTATATATATATATATATATATATATATATATATATATATATATATATATATATATATTCCAGGTTTAACAGCAAAATTCTCCAAATCGTGTAACAGCATGCGATAATTGTCCACCCTTACAAAATGTTTAATATCTAAAATGCCCCTAGACTAATTCCGTCTCTTTTTCCCCTGGTTTTCAGATAATACGTTTAATTCTCTTGACACCATTTGTCGTAAGAATCACTGAAAAACCCTTTGAGATATACAGTCAGAGAGAGAACAGGTTAAAATCATTTTGTGTCAGTCTCACTATGTGTCCCCAAATGAGCAATATTGAGAGGAAAAAGATCATTCAGTACTTCAGTAATGGTACGAACATTCATACTCTGGCTTCCATCTTCAAGCTCCCATAGAACTGTGAATAAGTTTCAGAAAGAGAGTGCAGTAGAATGGAAAACTGGATCAGGTGGTTACAAGAGCAAGAAGGATCATCATTTCACCTAAGAGCTAAATACATTCTTATTCTTCAAAGTAGAGTCCAATAGTGTTATGAAAACCTCGGAGAATTCCAGTAAGATAACTTTGATCATTTCTAAGATACAACGTTTCATAGCTTAATCTAACAATTAGACAATTTTGCTGCTACACGATTGGGACAATTTTGCTGTTACATCCGTTATATATATATATATAGGTTTTGAGCAAATGCAGACGAAAACATTTTGACTCAGAAAATACTTTTTTATTTTTCAAAAGATTTTAAAAATGAAGCTTCAATAATCTTTCATTTTTGTTTAACCAGTTATCGTCAGTGTGTTCTAGATTCGTAATCGAGTTGGCACAAATCGCTCTAGAACACTCATTTTGCCTTTTCTAATCCGTTTCGATAGGAAGTATACGTTTTATTTGTTCTTGCCAACGTTTTGTGCATGGTCATGGATCTTGTCTTTTAGTCCCGTCACATATAGAATCGTTGGTGTTCTTTGAATTTATCTTAAAAGTGAAGTTTTCTTATGAAGATTTTATACAATTATTATTCTTCTGTCTCCCCTTCTTCATGAATCATCTCAGATTCCGCAACCTGCACATAAAGTGAGTAGTGTTCTAAAACCCTACAAGAAATTTAAGATGAATATATATAAAAAAAAGGTGAAAAAGCGGAAAAGGTTTTCGAGTGACGCGTTTCATCCTTTAGGACTTCGTCGGATTAAGTTTGTTTATATTGATGCGTCTGCACATGCGCGGGAACGAGAAACGCTGGGAATTTGAAATATAAAGATAATTTATTTATTTTTTTGAATATGTGATATTTGTATATAATATAGCCGATTTCATTTACATGCTTTTTGTTTTTGTTTGTCTCACTTTTGTTATTAAATATCCCAACACTGGGATAATAGATGGAACGTTGAAAGAACCTACGATGCAAATTTAAAGCTATGAAAGCACTTTCTAAACATTTTCGTTTTAGATTGAATCGTTTTCTCTTTTAATTAGACTAGCATTTTTTATGTCAAAATTGCGTTGAGTCTCGTTAAATGTGTTGTTTTGTAAAATATGTGGGAAGAAAAAGAAAAAAATCTAAAAAAATTGAATAAATATAAGAAAAAAATCATATATATTATATACTTATATATAATATATATATATATATATATATATATATATATATATATATATATATATATATAAACTATTTTCAATTTAAAACAAACAAAGCGTCTCTCGTTCATGCACATGTATAGTCCTGAATGACGAAACGCGTCACACGAAAACTTTTTACAATTTGTCATACATCGTTCCCCATACCGTTATCCTATATATATATATATATATATATATATATATATATATATATATAATTACATGAATCATTCATACAAAAAACAGATAGAGAGGTTAATGATTTAAATGGCGAGAATACATCTTCGCAAACAATTTCAATAAGTTACACTAACCCCGAACCTGTATATGAATGATATGATCCCTGTATATAAATTCCAGTTTCATAAGGTCTTTTTTAGTTTTTACAAGCTTTCGTCTGTTCATACAGACATCTTCAGGTATCGAAATAGATTTGTTCTTGTTTTTTACTTCTCGGTAATAAGAGGACAACGAAAATATAGATGTAATCCGAAAAAAATGCTATGAGAAATGTGTTATAATTCGGATAATAAGTGTGACATTCCTGTAATTATTGAACAATATAGTTCATGCCACGTTGACGGAAAACCTACCAGTACAAAAGAATTCTCTTATTACTATATTTGTACAAAAACGCACAACCTTAAAATTTAAAATTCAAACTCAGCGTTGCGACCGCACGTTCCTAAATAATAACACATAATAATAATAACAGGAACAAATCTATTTCCATTATTATTTTCTGTCATTTCTAGGTTACAACAGTGACAAAAATAAAGAAAAAAAGTCATATTAAAATTCTTAGATAATGCATATTTGTTAAATATCGAAATTTATATCCAATAATTATGCTTTGTCGAATTATGACATTAGACTTGGATTGTTTTCCCGATTGCCAGAGTTCAAAATCGTTTATGCGGTCTTGTGGGTGATGACATATTTTCCACTCTGCAACCTCTTTCTCCAGAGGATTGGGTCTTAGTGGTATTATTGTCTTGCTTGAGGGTGAACTGATTTTTAAAAAGGAACCTTTAATCAAAATGATGTTGATTTTTGATGTCTCTCAGCGATACCCAAAGTAGATTGTCACAACCAGAGCACCAGAGAAGTCAGATGCATCAAAGGGTTGATCGGTAAGTTGACCTCATAGACACCAAGTGCATATTCGCTTGTCAGTGTCAGCCTTACAGTATCATGCTGATATTAGTTGACGAAGTCCAGGCGTAAATATACAATCATTTTACGCGTGAAACATTTAGTCTCGTGTTCTTATTCTTCTATACAACGATAACTACTTAATATTTCTTTCTTTCACCTCACGATAATGCCTTTGGAAAAGGCCACGAATATGTCTGCCTCATCATATGGGTTAAATAGGAGGGCAGATTAGGCTCTCTTACCAAAGGCAAAGTGATTAAAAAAAGCATTCTTACCCATGACTTACCACTGCTGCTATGGCTGCAATACGTATGTTGCTCCAATGACTATAATGGTTTACTGGACTCCTAACGTGGAGTGACGACTTAGTAATAACTCACTTCTCATAACATTTTAAAACATATTGGAAATTAATTTTTAGAATCTTTTAATAATAGGATAATAACTTTGAAGAATATTTGTGCAGGCCATAATAAAGTTTTAACTTACTTCTCAGAACACTTATTCCGCAAATATTTCGTAAAACACGTCATGCATAATCTAAATGCTATTTCTCTGTAAGAATGAAAATAATAATTAAAAATAAAATTAAAATATTAATAATAATAATTATTATTATAATTATAATAAGAATGATTTAATATATTTAAAAATTCATGAGGAAAACTAAAGTTTATTAAAAAATAAACGCATAAAAGAACAATTGTAAAAGATGAAAAACAAAAATTGTTGATATTTAAAAATAAGGAAAAACAAAAAGAAGAAAACCTGAAAATGAAAAACAGAAGAAAAAAGGAAAAGAAAAGAAAAGAAAAAGAAAAAGAAAAAGAAGAAAATTTGAAAATGAAAAACAGAATTAAAAAACAAGAGGAAAATCCGAAAATGAAAAATGAAAACAAAAAAAAAAGAAAATGTGAAAATGAATAACAGAAGTAAAAACAAAAAGAAGAAAGTCTGAAAATGAAAAATGACAAGAAAAGTAAAAGAAGAAATCTGATATATGAAAAACGGAAGTAAATAAAGAAGAATATCTGAAAATAAAAAGCAAATGTAAAAAGAAAAAGAAGAAAATCTGAAAATGAAAAACGGGAGTAAAAAGAAAAAGAAGGAAGTCGGAAAATGAAAGAAGAAGAAAAAGAAAATGTAAAATTGAATAACAGAAGGAAAAAGTAAAAAAAGAAAATCTGAAAATGAAAAACAAAAGTAAAAAGTAAAAGAAAAATGTCTGAAAATGAAAAATAAAAAAAAAAAAAAAAATAAAAATGAAAATCTTTTGGTTTCAAAAAAAAAAAAATAAAAAAATCTTAAAATGCAAAACAAAAATAAAAAAAGAAGAAAGTCTGAAAATGAAAAAAGAAGAGAAAACAAAAAGAATAACGTCTGAAAATGAAAAATGAAGAAAAAAGAAAAGGAAGAAAATCTGAAAATGAAAAACAGTAAGAAAAAGAAAGACAAGAAAATCTGAAAATGAAAACAGAAAAAAAAATTTCTTTTTTTTTGAAAGTCTTTTAAATGAAATAAGAAAAAATTTCTATTTTAAAATATCTTAAAATGATAAAAGAAGAAAAAAGAAAAAAAAAGAAAATATGGCGATGAAAAACAGAAGTAAAAAGATAAAAAAAAAAATCTGGAAATGAAAAAAAACAGAAGTAAAAAGAAAAAGAAGAAATCTGAAAATGAAAAAAAGGAAAATTTGAAAATGAAAAACAGAAGTAAAAAGAAAGTCTGAAAATGAAAAAGAAGAAAAAGAAGGAAATCTGAAAATGAAAAAGAACAAAAAACGAAAAGAAAGTCTGAAAATTTAAAAAAGAAGAAAATTAAAAAACAGAAGTAAAAAGATAAAGAAAAATGTTTCTAAATGAAAAAAAGAATAAAGAAAAAGAAGAAAATCTGCAAATGAAAAAAAAAAAGAAAAAAAAATGGAAGAAATTCTGAAACTAAAAAAAAGAAAGGCGAAGACGAAAAAAGCAAAAATACAAAACAAATTACATAAAGAAAACACAAAAACGAAATAAAATAAAATATCGAATAAACAAACATTTTTGTATATTTTGCTTTTTAAGCTCAACGCTTAAAAAGCAAAATATACAAAAATACAAAACCAAACAAGAAAAAACATCAAATCACAACAAATGAAAAACAAAATACAGAAAATGAAATAGAAATTTAAAAATGGAAAAAATGAAATGCAAAAACATAAAAAAAAACACAAGAAAGAAAATGCAAAGAAGAAAAAAGAAACAGTACATATAGGAAAAAAACTGTACAAAAAATTAAAAAATATATATCAATAATCTTGGTATTTATCAGGTCATCTGTCCGAATTTTGAATAAAGAAAACAAGTGACCAAATGTTACATTTAATTACAGATTCAATCAACAATGTATTTTCCCTGATTATCTATGACTTGCTTCCATCTAGTAACAAGCTTACTAATTCCATTACTGTAAAATTCTTTTGGCTTTGATTCGAAGAACTCACAAATGTCAGTTTTAACCTCTTCCTGTGTTACAAAAGCTGTTTCTTCCAAAATTATTCTATAAGCTACGAAACAAATGGTAGTCTGAAGGAGCAAGATCGGGAGAATAAGGTGGATGAGGAATTTTCTCCCAACCAAGTTCTTCGATCTTTTGTGATGTGATTCTTGCTGTGTGGGGTCGCGCATTGTCCTGATGAAACATCACCTCTTTTCGATTCTCTAGAGCAGGTCTTTTTTTCCTCAAAGCTTGGTTCAAACGCTCTAATTGCTGACAGCATATTTGAGCATTAATTGTTGCATTAAGGGGTAAGAATTCATCAGATTGAAAGAAGAACCTTTTGCCCATGAAGTTTCCTTCTCGACTGTGGCTGGGGTCCTTTCCCTTTACCAAGCCACTGTCTACAACGCTTAACATTTCGATAAAAGATCCATTTTTCGTCGCCAGTCAAGTGTCTAACCAAAAAAGTTGAAACAATTTGGCGAGAATGGAGAGAAGAGCAGATGTCAACTCGGGATTTGAGGTTGTTTTCAGACAATTCATGAGGCACCCATTTTCCAAGTTTAGGAACTTTTCCAAGTTGTTGAAGATGATGATGAACAGTTGTATGGTTTGAACTGAGAACCACTCCCAATTCCTCAACTGATAAAGCAGGATTTTCTTCAAGGGCTGCTTCAAGAAGCTTTTCATCAAACTCAACTGGACGTCCGGTTCGATCTTTCATCTTCATGGGTGAAATCTCCACCTCTGAATTTTGCAAACCATCTTCTTCAAGTTCTTTCATTCACATTCCTCTCCATAAACTGAGTGAATGTTTCTAGCTGCTTCGGCTGCTGAGTTTCCTTTCTTGAACTCATAAAGCATTATGTGCCTCAAATGATTCTTGGGTACTTCCATTTTAGCAGGGTTTTAATCAAACAAAATTTAATTTTATTGTTCTCTGAAATAAAATTTGATCAGTTTAAATGCATCTAAACATAAAAATAATGTTCAGCTCCATTAGACATTATAAAATACTCTTTAAATTTCGTTCATTTTAACAAAAAAATCGGACAGAACGTATGGGATGACCTGATACAAAGATACAGCAGAAAACTTATTGGTGGAAATGGAGAAATACTGGATACTTTTTATCTTTCGACCAGTCACTCTTTCCATTTGCATAGAAAATCATGTCTGACTGTTAAGAATACGAAAAAGAAAGTCCGCTTGATGAAAGACATAACGATGCAAACAATTTGAAGATGAACTAAGAAAAATAAATAAAAAATGCCGGCATCTATTTCGAGAACGGAAGACGTCTGATATTTTAGATATTTTAGAGGACTAGAGGCTTAGTGTGCTTTTAATAAATGAAATGTCATGTTGAGACCGATTCGTAAAACACCAGCGGCAGGATTAGAGGCAAATAATACTTAGGGATCGACTGGCAGTTTGAGAAGAGATTTGATTTGATCTTCAGCGACAACTAGGTATCAACCAGTGATACCTTATGTGAACGTGTACAAAAATAATAATTATAAAATTCTAAAAATTTCTTAAGATCGAAAAGAAAAGAGCTGAAATATGCGATTAAATATAAAAAGCAATCCTGTGATCAAAATCTCTAATCAAATAACTAGAAAATCCGTGATCAAATATGTGATCAAATATCAAGAAAATTTATGGTCAACTCTGAAGTCAAATAACTTGAAAACTCGTGATCAGATCTGTGATCAAATATTAAGAAAATTCATTATCAAATCTGTAATGAAATAATTAGAAAATCCGTGATCAAATCTGTTACCAAAATTAGATAACTGAATGTCTCTTGTAGATGTGGAATAATTTTAATCAACACTGGTGACCTTGTTGATTCTATTATACAGAACTGACTAAATAAAGAATAATCATAAACTAGCGAAAAAATGACAAAAACAAAAATGACAAAATGGTGACACAGAGAAAGTATAATGTTATTTTTTATTCGGTCAAGCTTGCTCGGACATTTATGAGTCACGGCACACACACGGTCCTACATCAATACCGGAAGGTCATTAGGGGGGCATTCTGTTTCATAACATAGTTGGTCAATGTGGGTAGCTGATGGACGAGCAACCCGTTTTTGCTCCATGGCTAGGTGTCTAGTAGATCAGTCGTAAGTGTGTCTAGAGAAGTAGATCACTGATAGTGTCCTACAAAGCGCATTCTGCGTTCGCGTACGATTGTAGAAATATAAGGGATGGGTCCATACAGCTGTAATTTAGCTGGATGTTGTCTCCAAGTGATGTTAAATATAGCTCTTAGGAACTGACTGTAGTTTCCATCAAGCTTAGAATTTAGGGTTTTAGCTAATGTCCAAGCAGTGGCACCATACATTAAAACCTCCTCGACAGTGACTCGAAAGAATCTCTGTTTGATGTTGTCTGGTAGACGATATTTCAAGATTACATCCATTTTATTCGTTGTTTGGTAGTCGATATTTCAAGATTACATCCATTTTATTCGTTGTTTGGTAGACGATATTTCAAGATTACATCCATTTTTTTCGTTGTTCTGTATTTGATATTTCAAAATTAACCTATAATGATATTTCAAATTGTTTGGTAAAACGATATTTCAATATTTTAACTTTTTATTCGTTGTGACTGATTTAGAGATAAATTTATTTTTGCATTACATCATTTTTTAGTTTTTGGTAGTCGATAGGAAAAATGATTAAAAATTGCAAAAAGGCTTAAAAGACTTTTAAAATGCGAATTTTCATAACCCTTTGGAACTGGTGAAGGTAAAGAAAAAATAAAAACTTTTAAAATATTCTTAGAAAAAAACTTAAAATTTTCGAACGAAATGACTGTGGTATGATTGTACAAATGGTACATGTAAAAAGAAGTACACCGATTTATTTGAATGAAATGCATCAAAGTAGAATAGACACAAAAATATCTTTCATGTGCAGAGACAAGCATGAAAAACTGTTATTCATATGATAAAGGAATGTAGTAAATTAACTCGAAAAGTGTGTTAATATATACATGAATGGATATGAACAGTAATCCATCGGGAACAGTGTAAATGATATGTATTTGACAATAGAGAAAATAACTAAGAGTAAATAAGAAAGTTCTGGAGAATAAAAACGTAAAATTCTTCGGAATTTTCAAATTTAAACGCGTCGTGTTACAATCCCTGGCAAATTAATATGTAATTTGAACACGTAGAATGTATTCACTGATGTTTTTTAAAATAGCCATAAATAAACTAATGACAGATGAGACGCCAAACATTTTTATTTAATAGCTGAACATTCTGGCTTCATAAAATACGAGGTCGTATAAAAAATATCGGTACAACTGATATAAAAAGAAAACTACAAAACATACAAATTCGGCATTTAATCTCCTTCGAATTAGTCCCCGTCTGGAGCCAAACACTTTATCTGGCGTTGATTCCATTGATGGAAGCATTCCTGGAACTCCTTTCTTGGATTTGAAATTGTTGTAACCTCGGGAAGGTTACTGAATAGAATAATCAAACGAAGGTTGATAATGAACGATAATACTTAGGACAAGAATAACACATATAAGATTCGCCAGCGGTCAGTAGAAAAGTAATAATCAACTGCTAGAAGTGAGTCAAGTGAATTCGACAATGAATCTCCAACTTCAGGATATCTGAAACCAAAAATGCCCCACGCGGTCGGATGTGGCAAAAGGCCGAATTTAATCTGTAGGTATCCGAACTCGTAACCATTCGGCCAAAAAACTACCCGACACCCTTTATAAAAAGGGGTCGGGTAGCTCTTTCCCGAGACGAGACTCTGCCCTTCGAGATAACCTCATCTGGAGATCCTCTCTGTCTCCAAGCAGAGAGTTTGACTAGCACAGCTGGAGACGAATCTCCGACTGCAGACCAACATACAGTATTTTTATTGTATTTCTGTAGGTATGTTAAAAAAAAATCTTTGTTCCTTTTCAGAATTTGATTTTTGGAAGCAAAAATTTGTCGAACAGGGGCAAGATCTGGGGATATATGGAAGTTTTTTCATTGGGGTAATATTGTATTTGGCAAAAAGCATTTTCTGAATAAGTCATGTTGGTTCTGATGTACAAATCTATGGAATATTGAGACGACAACATTCTGACCACACTTTCCTCCCAAGTTAATGCTATTTGCAATTAATTTACGATAAAAGAATAAATTACGTCTTTTAGTGTGCATTGCGCGACATAATTGGCCATATCTGTTATTCAATTGAATCCTTTCACTTTGCGTACTTCAGTTCCGTTACAGCCACACATACATTACAAAATTAAGACTTTTTTAAATTTATAATTTAAGTTTGTATATTATATATTTAAATTAGGACCATTTACATCATCGTTTCTCATACTTTCAAACTAAAAGATTTAAAATAATATAATTCATAAAAATGCAATATCTCTAGTGTATGTCATTTCGCCGAAGTCATTGTAAAGTGTTTTTTTTTTCATAGCGTTAAACATGTCGGATTTCGTGCCAAAGAAAGTGTATTTGCGGGGAATTTTACTGCACTACTTTATTCAAAAGAAATCTGCAGCTGAAGCACACAGAATTCTTGTTGAGACTTACGGCGACCATGCTCTGTCGGAAACAACATGCAGAGATTGGTTTAGACGCTTCAAAAATAATGATTTTGATGTTGAAGATAAAGAACGCTCTGGCGCACCGAAAAAGTTTGAAGACGAAGAATTGGAGGCATTACTTCATGAAGACTCATGTCAGGCGCAAGCTGAACTTGCAGAATCATTAGGAGTTGATCACACAACAGTTTCGAAACGTTTGAAAGCATTAGGAATGATTCAAAAGCAAGGACATTGGGTGCCGTACGAGTTGAACCCGAGAGACGTCGAACGGCGTCTTGTCACGTGTGAACAGCTGCTTCAACGGCAGAAAAAAGTTTTTTGCATCGTATCGTGACCGGCGATGAAAAGTGGATACACTACGATAACCCTAAGCGTAGAAGATCGTGGGGTAAGCCCGGCCATGCATCAACATCGGCGGCAAAGCCGAATATCCATGGTTCGAAGCTTCTGCTCTGCATTTGGTGGGATCAGCTGGGTGTAGTTTATTATGAGCTGCTCAAACCGACCGAAACCATCACGGGAGATCGCTATCGACTACAATTGATGCGTTTGAGCCGAGCATTGAAGAAAAAACGGCCGCTATACGAGCAGAGACACGACAAAGTGATTTTGCAACATGACAACGCTAGGCCACATGTTGCAAAACGGGTGAAAACCTACTTGGAAACGCTTAAATGGGAAGTCCTACCCCACCCGCCGTATTCACCAGACATTGCCCCGTCCGATTATCACTTGTTCCGATCGATGGCACATGGCCTGGCTGAGCAGCACTTTCATTCTTATGAAGATGCCAAAAAAATGTTAAAAAAAAACTCGCGGTTAGCCTCAAAAGACGTGTCGTTTTTCCGACGTGGAATTCAAATGCTGCCAGAAAGATGCCAAAAAAAAAAAAAAGTAGTGGCTAGCGATGGACAATACTTTCAGTAAGCGTTGTAAAAAGAAAAACAAATCTATTTCCATGTCTGAGGATGTCTGTATGAACAGACGAAAGCTTTGTAAAAAACAAAAAAAAAGACCTTATGCAACTGGAATTTATAAACAGGGATCATAACATCCATCTACATTTGGGGGTCCAAAAATGTAGAACGACAAATTAAAAATTTGTTTGCGAAGATGTATTCATTCATTTAAATCATTAATTTTCTATATCTTTTTTTTTTTTGTATGAATGATTCATGTACTGTAAATTGAACTGCACCTCAAACTTGATATATATATATATATATATATATATATATATATATATATATATATATATATATATCCGAAATCCTTTCTTACGGGGAACTGGCGGCCGCAAAGAGAGCTTATTTCGAGGACGACCTCATGGCATTCTGCAAAAGAAACATGAGGGCGATGGAGATGGACGTCGAGAGGTGCGAAGACGCTGCCAAAGATCGTTCACACTGGAGACACGATTTACACCGAAAGCTGGAGCGAAGAGAGGAGAAACGAAGGTTTGCCGTCGTGGAGAAACGTACTCGACGGGAAGAAAACACGAAGGCGACATCTTGGGAGATCTTCACGTGCATTCATCGCAATCGTGACTGTCACTCGACGACCCAGCACTCGAGTACAGACGAAATTCGATCTTCACTGCTCTGCGATCAAGGGACACAACGTGGAATAGAAGCAGATGAAGGAACGAAGCGGAAAGCAGATAACTATTAGTTGACCGGTGGCAGTACTGACCAGCGTGTGAAGGATCCAAGATCGATCTGGCCCAGCCGTGCTGTATTTAAATAAATCAACAATTTCTTGCGGCAATTTTTAACATCACCTTGGGATTTTTCTTGTTAAAATGTTGAATAATTTTAACACATTCAATAGTTAATTATATATAGTGTTTTCTTAGACTTAGCATGCGCAAAATCAAACTCATGTATTTGGACGAAATAAAAGACCCCAGAATGACTCAAAATTCGCCCAAATTTTCCATCCTTTAATAATAGTCAGTTGTGTTTAGTTTAATTTGTAATGTATTAAATCTGGACAGAAAAAAAGCAAATGTTAAGATAGTGTGAGTCACAAGGTACTGCCAGGGGCTTCCAATCAGGCTACCCCTGGGAACTCGGAGATAGTACACAGCGGCCCTGCATATAGCATACAGTATCTGACATAGATCTGATTTAAACTTACTTTTAAAATGTAAACTTGATATAAGAGTTACCAAGATATTAAAGAATTTGCAAAGAAAGAAAAACAACAAAAAACAAACAAACAAAATCATTAGAAAGTAAAACAAAGTTATGGTTATTTTACCGTGATTACTAAAACGGTAAACTAAAAAAGTGGAACACGGTCAAAAATGCGACTGTAGAGTCATTCGCCATGATTAGATGTAATTGGAATAAATGCCCAACAAACCGAATTGACAAAGTTTGCAATAAACAATAACAAGAGAAAGAAAAGAACAAGGAAAAAAATAATTTTAAGCCAGCGAAAAAGGCAAAACAAAAGTAATAAGGCAAAAATTCCAAACTTAGAATGGTGTTAACACACAGAGGGGATGGCAGCGTTGTGATATCAAGACAAGAAAGAACAAAACTCTGTCGGATAAAACCAAGTAGTGGTCAATCTTATTGACTAGGAAGAAATCCCAGCATGCATCTGTATGTTTTGTCCATAAAATTTGAGGAAGAGAGTATTTTTTCAGTTATTACAAAAGTGACTAGAATCAAAAGACTTTCTTTCCAAAATAATATATTTGTAATGATTTGAACATTTTAAAATAAAACATTTTTGTTAACGATTTACTGATTATCCGGAAACACCGAGTCGAATTCGGAAGTAGATCTTCATTGATATGACAGATAGTTTTTTTGTTACCCCTCAAATTTAGCTAATTCTGGCAGGAAATTTCCATGTTCCTTAAATAGCTTACTAATACGTCCGTGTACCACGAATGTAAGAAGAGAGATAAGGATTTCTATTTGAAGAAATTATGTAAGCGACTTACTTGCACAAATGTTGACAATCTGAAGAATTATTACGAAAAGTAGTTTAAGCATGGTTCAGGCTTTTTGAATGAAAACAACTGAAATGAACGAAAAATAAACATTATATCATTTTTGAAAGTTGAGCCCTCAGTTAGAATTAATCTGCAATTTTGTTTATCATCATCATCATTTGAAAAACTTTATCTTTCAGCCGTTTAGAAAAATAACTAAACAATGTAATTTTATGCTTAATTGTGTAGCGATTAATAATAATTGATTAATTCAAATCGATTTTTGAGAAATCATTTCTCTCCTAGCAAGGCGATAATGCCACTAAGACGCAAGGAAGTGGAAGAGCATGAGAAGATGCTAGTGAGGAGAAAGAATAAAAGAAGAGGATCCAGGAGGAGAGATGGCGATGGACCCTGCATTTAAAATTTTGAAGAATGTAGGTGACATGGAAGCAAGAAATCGGAGGTGAGTTCCACAGGCGAGAATTGCGAGAAAAGAAACTTACGGTTATATCTAGCTATTTCAAGATTAAAACGAAGAGACTCGTTTATCGATTTAGTCGTGCTTCCAAATTCATGCAGTCGAGGTACCAGTAGAGGAGAACTCATTAGAACAATTGCCATGAACATATTTATAGAAAAGACAGTGGGAAGCCACGTCATAGCGATAGGAAAGTAACTGAAGTCGGAATGCCGTTTCAGGACTGATAACATTAACAAACTCATTTTATCTAGAATCTTTAAATATATATATATATATATATATAATTTTATTTATTCAAAATTATAACATAAACATGTTATAACATCACTATAAAAATAGCCATTTGTTTCAACACTTGTGTTGTCTTCTCAAGTGATGTGTTGAATTTTAACACCATCATGTTCAATTTAAACTTTGAAATAAAATTTTTATTTTCTTTATTCTGTATTGAGCACTCTTTTAAGAAAAGCGTTTCAGTTACTGGAATTTTATTCCGTCTTGACAAATCCTATACTATATATATATATATATATATATATATATATATATATATATATATATATATATATATATATATATATATATATATATATATATATATATATATATATATAATTTCAGATTTAGGTCGTTGATCATGATGATAAGAAAGAACGTTTCAAGGACAGAGACGTGGGGAACCTCACATTGTCATCCATTTATTGTCTGTTTCCTAAAATACAATAATGTGAAATAATAAGAAAAAAAGAGAAACATTATTAAGGTGCAAGAATAATAAAGAGTAATTCAAAATACAGTATATAACATTTGACATTGCATTTGAATTTTTGAAGATCAATGTTGGCTGGAAAGAACGAATCCGGGAGAGATTTCCGCAAGCGAGAAATCCAAGAGAAGAAACCGTTAGCATAGAACTTACGGTTACATCTAGCCAATTTAACTGAAAATTGCCGACACTTTGTTGGCAATCTAGTACCGCGCTAAATTTCATGACGTCTAGGTACATTTTATTCTAGCAATTACCATGAAAGTATCATATAATAATTGTGCCTGTTCCTCTCTTCGTTAGTTCGCACGACCGTTACGCCTTGCCAATTCCTCATAAATAATGAAGTATTCCGTTTTGATCGCGTGGAATGACGAAAGACATATCAGAGACGCTGCTTGGATTCAATGAAAAAAAGAAAAAGAATAAACGAAAGATAAATGTGTTTAACGACTCCTGATAATACCTAATAAATAATGAACTATTCCTTTTTGATCGCGTCAGAAGACAAAAGACATATCAAAGACGCTACTTCGTTTCAGTGATAAAATTAAAGAAAGCTAGGCAGCCAAAAGTGTTTAACAGCTCTTTCAGTGAAATGGAAAAAGTTGTCAATTTCCAATATTTTTATTTCAACCTTCCTTACTCCTTAAAATAAGGAACAGCATTCATATTAAATATATTTTTTATACTGCAATATTTTGTTAAAGTTGTGAAACTCACATATTTAAGGATGCGAATTTCTACGGATATTTTATTGCCTTAGAACTCGCCATGAGCTTATTCAATCGTTAACTGAAGAATTAAAATTCATAAGAAATTTCAAATAGGAAAACAGTGAAATTTTCACAAGTTAAAAACTATTGGGTTGATGCATAATTATCAGGCGTTTTTAACAATATTTATTATGAAAAAAGAAACATAATAATTCAACAATAACATTTTTAAATGAATATTCCGGAGTGTATGATTATTGACACGCATTTTTTATAACCTGAAAATAAAATAATATTTTTTATTACAAAACTAAACAAAACAGCAAATAAATCGCCTACAAAAACGCCTGATAATTATGCACCACCCCAATAGTTTATAGAAAAAGCACAGAGAAGCTACATTATGGCGGTGTGAAAGTGACTGAAGGCAAGGCACCAGGTCAGGACCAATACTTTTGGGTCAATAACTTTTCGGCACAACCTCGTTTAGTCAAATTACCATGAAGATCCGTTTAGGTGAAACCTAAGTAGGTTGTTCCTGGCTCTTTATAATTTATTTTATTTATCACAGCTCTGCTTAACGTATTGAGCACTCTATGTTTTAGCTTTATTCCTCGTTTGGTTTTTTTCTTTGGACTAAAAACTTAAATCACTGCATGATTTGTTTCATCCTGTTCGGATGTTTCTAGTTTTTTCCGTTTTTTAACAAATTTTTTCCTCGGGTACCAATTTGTTTTGATATACTTACAAATTGTGCTATCCCAGTTTTTTTCCAACCGAGTATTACTATTAGTAT
This sequence comes from Acanthosepion pharaonis, assembly GCA_903632075.3. Taxonomy (NCBI): domain Eukaryota; kingdom Metazoa; phylum Mollusca; class Cephalopoda; order Sepiida; family Sepiidae; genus Acanthosepion; species Acanthosepion pharaonis. The sequence continues at coordinate 32,358 of CAHIKZ030003200.1, forward strand.
CATATATATATATATATATATATATATATATATATATATATATATATAGATAGATAGATAGATAGATAGATAGATATAGATATTGTGAGTATTTAGGAAGCATTTTTCATTAATGCATGTTTCATTAAATAATATAAAGTTTTGTCTATTTATTTTAACCATATCGTCTGATAAGCTTAATAACATTATCATTCACAGACGAAAGCTTAGATAGGATTAAAAAAACATGTATCAATATGGTGATTTTCTTTCGTCTTTCAATGATAATGTTATTAAGGTTATCAGACGATATGGAAGGAATTTGCTTAAAATACATAGACAAAACTTGTCTATATTATTTAATGAAAATGCATTAAATATATATATATATATATATATATATATATATATATATATATATATATTTAAATGGTGATATACTGGAAGACGTATGTACCTCTATTAAGATAGCGCTCCCTAAAAGGCCAGGTGTAAATGAATGAGCTCTATCGGACAATCAACAAAGAATGCAATATTTGTACCCAGAATGATCACTATTAGTATCACATATATATATATATATATATATATATATATATATATATATATATATATATATATAGATAGATAGATAGATAGATAGATATAGATATTGTGAGTATTTAGGAAGCATTTTTTCATTAATGCATGTTTCACTAAATAATATAGACAAGTTTTGTCTATTTATTTTAAGCAGATTCCTTCCATATCGTTTGATAAGCTTAATAACATTATCATTCACAGACGAAATCTTAAACAGGATTAAATAACATGTATCAATATGGTGATTTTCTTTCGTCTTTCAATGATAATTGAAAGAAGACAATGGTTGTCAGCAAAAGGAACTGTCCAAGATGGTAACTTACAAATTAGAGACACCAAATCAAGCAAATGCAAATTGATGGATACCTGTGTTTTATGAATTATGCAAAAGAGTTTGATAAAGTACATAACTAAAATATTGGCATTGCAAGCTAAGCTTGATTTATTTGCGAAATATATTAGAATAATCCAGAACTTCCACCAGGAGGAAACCGCCTGCAAATGAATTCATTAAATATACAAAACCCGAAAGGATGTGGCTTATTCAACCATTACAGTGATGTGATCCCGAAAGAATTAGAAGTGCTACCAGGATTCATTATTGGTGGCCACAAGCGTAACATCAAAAGATATGCAGATGACACAATGTTGATAGAAGATACTGGTAGCAAACTACAGGAAATCCTACAGAAAGTAGTAAGGTAAGAACATCAAGAAGACAATGGTCGTCAGCAAAAGGAACTGTCCAAGATGGTAACTTATAAATTAGAGACACCAAATCAAAAAGTGTAAAAATAATCAAATATTTAGGAAGTCTTTTAAGAGAACATTGGAAATGCAAAAATGAAACCTGAAAACCGCATTGGAATGGCGAAATATGCCTTCCAAAAGCTAAGCAAACTATTAAAAAAAAAAACAGGAATTTTTCGTTAGAAAGAAAGAAAAGAGCACTGAACTGTTATGTAATAACGGTATACTATATGACAGTGAATGCTGGACAATCTCTTCACAGATGAAGTTACTTGAGGCAACAGAAGGATGCTGAGAGTTCTACGAACTGAACATGAGAGTGAGGAAGAAGTTTTAGGGAAAGTGGAAACAAAGAGAAAAAGAATCACAAAGAGACAAGTAAAATTTTTACAGCATACAATAAAGAAAGACGGCTTGGCGAATCTGACACGCACATGATACATTGAAGGCAAAAAAGACTGCAAATAGCCGACTTAACGAGCTTGTGTATTTGGTTGTCAGAACAGGGATTAGGAGAGATAGCATAGAAAAAAAACAAACTTAATAAGTGTTTACAGTGGATGAGATGTTGTGAAGATACAGCACAGAAAGAAGCAAATGAGTCACCTTTTAAATTCCGAAGAATCACCTAAAAGGTGAAATAGATAGAATTAAATACATTATGGCGGTGTGAAAGTGACTGAAGGCAAGGCATCAGGTCAGGACCAATACTTTTGGGTCAATAACTTTTCGGCACAACCTCGTTTATTTTCAAAACTAATTTACTAGCTCACTTACAGGTCAAGGGGACTTTCTATTCCTGAAGTGCTTTTTTTTTTTCAATTCAATAACGAATTGGGAAATTAACTCATTACCGCATAAAGTCTCCATAAAAAATTGATTTCTTTTTACCGTAACTAGCTTGCTGGTTTGGGGGTAATCTTAGAGATAATAGATTTAAAATTTTACACGGTCTCTAAAAAATTGGACACTATGTACTAATAGGTTAAATAGTTTCAGCATCTTAGCTTTGTAGAAGTTAATTAAAGCAAAGAAGGTATGAAATTTACTAATTAGTAAATTCAGAGAGTGGCCACAAACATTTGACCCATAGTGTATATTATTACTCATCCAGTTTCACTTCACACCATAGTGTTTGTTTAAACCTGTATAAGTAATTAATGCTTTGAAAATAGTATTAATATATCTCTATAATGATCCTGAATAAAATGATATGATATATATGAACAGATAAGATAAATAATGAACAGAATTAGCTAGATAGATAGATAGATCGCACTGGTATGTTGTACAAAGTTTATGACTGCTTTTTATCATAACTGTCAATTCGTTAAAGTTTAACTCTAAACTTGAACAGAATAACTAGATTAAATTGTTTAAATTATTATTTTCCTTTACATGGCTTTGAAAAATGATACCATTAAATAATTTAATAGATTTTTTATGGCATATTTTAGGAAGCAAGACTGTATAGTTATTAAATAAAAACAGTCTTCACCTTATTTGTGATTAGTGACTAAAAAAAAAGAGAGATCACGGTGAATATCGTCGAAGTGTGCTAATATCTTACATTTTAGGATTACATATGAAGATGAAAATCATCAGAAATTTTTGGACGCCAGAATCAAAATTATTCCCTTATGCAAAATGGATGCCTTCTAAACTGATATGCTTGGTGTGATTCAAAACATGTTTTAAAATGTTACACACTGCTATTTAACCCATAGGCGGAGGGAAAAAAAGTAAATTCATGTCATTCTTCAACGGCTTGAGTGAAAAGTGAACAAAGAGGAAACGTGCATGTCCTTTTTGGAATAGTTTGAGTGAGAAGTGGACTAGACGGAAGTTTTTTTTTTCTGCAAGGGATTGATTGAAAACTTGACTAGGAGGAAACGTGCCTTTCTGGGAGGGCTTAAGTAGGAATGGACGAGAAGGAAGCGTGCATTGTTTTTGGAAGGGCTTGAATGAGATGCGAACTAGGAGGAAACGTGCTTTTCTGGAAAGGCTTGAGTGAGAAGTGGACTAGGATGAAATGTGTCTTTCTGGAAGGGCTTGAGTGAGAAGTGGCCTAGAAGAAAACGTGTTTTTCTGGAAGGGCTTGAGTGAGAAGTGGACCAGAAGGAAACGTGCTTTTCTGGGAAGGCTTGAGTGAGAAGTGGACCAGGATGAAATGTTCCTTCCTGGAAGGGCTTGAGTGAGAAGTGGACCAGAAGGAAACGTGCTTTTCTGGGAAGGCTTGAGTGAGAAGTGGACTAGGATGAAATGTGTCTTTCTGGAAGGGCTTGAGGAGAAGTGGCCTAGAAGAAAACGTGTTTTTCTGGAAGGGCTTGAGGAGAAGTGGACCAGAAGGAAACGTGCTTTTCTGGGAAGGCTTGAGTGAGAAGTGGACTAGGATGAAATGTGTCTTTCTGGAAGGGCTGAAGTGAGAAGAGGCCTAGAAGAAAACGTGCTTTTCTGGAAGGGCTTGAGTGAGAAGTGGACCAGAAGGAAACGTGCTTTTCTGGGAAGGCTTGAGGAGAAGTGGACCAGGATGAAATGTGCCTTCCTGGAAGGGCTTGAGGAGAAGTGGACCAGAAGGAAACGTGCTTTTCTGGGAAGGCTTGGTGAGAAGTGGACTAGGATGAAATGTGTCTTTCTGGAAGGGCTTGAGTGAGAAGTGGCCTAGAAGAAAACGTGTTTTTCTGGAAGGGCTTGAGTGAGAAGTGGACCAGAAGGAAACGTGCTTTTCTGGGAAGGCTTGAGTGAGAAATGGACTAGGATGAAATGTGTCTTTCTGGAAGGGCTTGAGTGAGAAGTGGACCAGAAGGAAACGTGCTTTTCTGGGAAGGCTTGAGTGAGAAATGGACTAGGATGAAATGTGTCTTTCTGGAAGGGCTTGAGTGAGAAGTGGACCAGGAGGAAACGTGTTTTTCTGGCAAGGCTTGAGTGAGAAATGGACTAGGATGAAATGTGTCTTTCTGGAAGGGCTTGAGTGAGAAGTGGACCAGGAGGAAACGTACTTTTCTGGAAGGGCTTGAGGACGACGTGAAAGCAACAGATGAGGAGGAAACATGAATTCGTTTCACTGATTTCAATTTCCGTGCCAATAATCATTGCTTTACCTTCACGCTTGTTAAACTGCAGAATAAACAAAAGTTACCAAACCATGGATGACAGTAAAGGCTTCTCTTAATGATTTGAAATTAACATTTCAATGCCTTGTTTTTACCGAGGTTTGAATATCATTTTCATTGTTGCATTCCTATAGCATTGTTGCCTGGCTTTGCTGTCCAGTTTGGGGCAAAAATTGAAACTTAGCACAATAAAACAGAATTTCTCTGAATGCCATGTCCATTGTTTAAATAAACATCGAGAAGTGATATCACATTTATATTCATTTTAATATAGTATATATACACAAAGCGACACGGGGACTAATGCTTTGCGGTTTTGAGTGAAGAACTGGAAAGTCCAGTTTAAATTCCAATCGGATTCATTACATTTACTTACGTGCTACTACCCTTGGGAAAGGTATGAATTCATCTTTTCTCCCCAGTTATGGGTAAAATAGCAGAACAGAGTCCTATCACCTTGGGTGGCAACCAGTATAGAAGAAAACTCTGAATTCAAACCACCTGCTGTCTTGTAGGTCCTGTCTCTTTAGGCAAAGGCTAGAAAAATTCAATTTCAGAAAATAAACCCAGCTTTGAGAGTAGGGACAATATAACTTCAACATTCCCTGTGCAAAAAGAACCGGCAATTGCGTTATGTTGCCTTGAATGTCACTATGAACCACAATTATCACAGCGGCGGTAACTGAATAAAAACTTCTGCATTGTTATAGCACTGTTTCCTGGCTGTACTGGCCCCTTTTGGGGAAAAGTAGGAAATTAGCATTTAGTAGAAATAAATAATTATAAAGATGCTGAATATGATTTCTCATGCGTGGCGCCATTTAAGTTTCGATCAGATTACTCTGCAGTACAGACTAAGGCAAACAGCAAACATCACACACAATATAACAAAAATATTTCACAAAACAGGTTGTATTGTATGTTACTATATATCTACGCTGGTTTAGAAATAGCACTAAACGCTAAATTATTTTACATAACAAACACAGTTTATAAAAACAATCACTTTTGAGAATGTATATATACGTCAACAGCAGGCAATGTGAGATTTATAAAGACGTATAAGTTCGTCTTTAGCAGGAGTGTGAAAATCTAGTTTCAGTTGTGATTCATTTGAGACCATCAAAGAGTATGTAGATCTAAAGTGTTGTCTCTCCATTTTTTTTACTTCTTAACTGAAGCAGTGAAGTGCATAGGTTTTGTGATGCCTGGAGACAACTCCTTGATTGTATACCCACAAGACTTAAGTAAGGAGGTCCTATAAGGCCTAGTACTGAGAAGTGAGAGAAAGGAAGACATTTTGAATGTGTAAAATTCAAATGAAATATAAACTAAATTTTTATGTCACTCTTTGACTGGATGCCCTCTACCCCGATATGGACGCCCCGGGCCGTAGCACCCTCTGCACCCTTTCTGTAAAGTTCAAGCGTACTGGCAAGGTTTAAATGGATTTGATTTAACTGTTCAGGTTTATGGGTAAGATTCTGATTCGGTGTTCGTAAAAACCGAGAAAGAAAATAAAGAAATCGATCTTAAAAGCAAGAAATAAAAAAGCAAGTTGAAACCTGACTTACTTTATTGGTTGTCTGTATTACGATGGATGAAAAGAGACAATTGCCGTCGAGAGCAAAAAATGAGAACAGATGTTTTGTTTCTATCTTAAAAGAAGAATAAAACAAATTGGTTGACGACACTTTAAATATAACAACATCACTCATAAGTCATTCGAATTTCAAGAATTATGACCAAGGTTTTTAAAGTTAAAAGTTTCTTAAAATAATTATATATTGTCAGCTGTGCTGAACAGATTATCATATTATTATTATTATATGGCATAAACTGTCTGCTCAATGGTAGAGAGAGTTGCGTGTATGTCTTTCTGTTTAGACGCAGAAAAGATGTTTTTCTTCTTAGTTTCTAAAAGAGGCTCTCAAAGATGAAGAATCGGACAACGGAATATTGCTATACAACAATTTTGTTCCCAAAATAAAATATCATCCAAATAATATATATAATACCATACCGTATCATATCATATCATATCTATCTATCTATCTATCTATCTATCTATCTATCTATCTATCTATCTATCAAAGATTGCTCCCCCTTCTCTCCGCCTAAGATTATTATTCTTTCTGTCTATCCATCGCAGTCTGTTTATCCCCCTTCTCGCCAAAAGCAGTCATTAACAGTGTGTAAAAATAGTATGATCTATCTATCTATCTATCTATCTATCTATCTATCTATGGATAATGGTCTCAAAGAGATATTTGCTGCCAGTAGTTAAACTCGGATCTCCCTTTGAACGATGGAGGCTGAAAAAATATACTGAAGGCTTTGCGAACGATCGCCCACCCCTAGTCAAAACAAGGTTTGTTACAGAATCGGCAGATGGTAGTTGTTAGCCCAAAACTTCTGGAGTAGCACAACACTGATAGCACCCAGGGTTGAGAAGTTCTCCAGCGATGATGAGGTAAAAGAGGTAACTCAAATACGGCTAAGAGTGCTGTCAAAGAGCTTCCGGCTTAGGGCCATATCACATTGAAACATTGGTTCCCGTACGATCATTGAAGTTAAGCAACGTTGAGCCTGGTCAGTACCCAGATGGGTAACCGCGTGTGAATACCAGGTGCTGTAAGTTTGAATGTGCGTATGGGGCAATGGATAATGACTTATAATTGCTAATCGGAGATCCGAGTTCCAGTTCCATTGATTCGTTATATTCACTTACGTGTAAATACCTTTGGGCGGGAAAGGTAAGAATAGACCTCTTCCCTACCATATATGGGTTAATTAGTAAAACTTGTCTCATTAAACCATTATTATCTAAAAAAAAAACTTTATTACAATCTAAACATATTTTCTGGCTTTAAATAACCTAAAAAGTGTGATAAGCCGTAGGAAATAAATCAATCAACAAAAACCTTCAACGAGGCCGATATCTGTCCATCTTCATTAAATAGAATAGTTAATATGCCGATGGAACTGGTATATTTTCGCTTGACCTTACTTAAAAATGTTACCTTTAAGAATCGGTTAGATAAAAGGATTTACCGACACTAAAAACAATTGCGGATCAACTTTTACTGTTATCAGGTAAATATCAAGACCAAAAAACACAATCAAAAACAAAAACCCTTTTGAATAATTTATTTCTGTAAATAATAAATATTGCAACAATATGGTATATCAAATATAACATTCTATCTTGTCGAAATGTTTAAGGTGGTTTCAGTGAAGCAGGATCAAGCTCTTCATCCACTGTAAAGAAAGAATAATATAAATTAGTCATTTTCAAATGGAATGCAATCCAAATAAGTTGATACGTCAACAATACAGAAATATGTTGAGAATACCATGGACAGAGCATGTAATCAATAAGGAAATGTTGAAGAAAATAGAATTAAAAAGTATAATTATGATTGGCAGGAGAAGGAGAGAAATGTCATTTCTGAGAAAATAATGAGGAAGGAGGGTTTCTTAAATTTGACACTTCCTGGAAATATCGAAAGGAAAAAAGGAGAGAATGAGGCGGTGGTGCACTGACCTGACGAGAAGGATAGTAACAGATGGCTGAAAATGTGACAGATATCAGAGAGATTTTTAAGAGGAATAGGATCAACAATATAATACTGTTAACAACCAGACAGAGGGATAAAGTGAGAAAGGGAGAGAAAGAGAGAGAAAATGAGGAGAAAGAGAGCGAGTGAGTGAGAAAGAGAGGCTATTCTGACATATAATGAGGAAATATGGAATAAGTACAAAAGACCTTATAAATTTCATTTGCTATTTCAAAACTTCATCTGAAAAATGCACAAGGATAAATTTTCGATGGATTAAATAAACAGCCAAACATATCAAATTTATATTTTCCTACTTGTTCGTTATTTAATGATTTTTTAAGATTTAATCCATATTTTCAATTCATAATAATGAAAGGAGACTCAGAAAATCTAACAGTTCCCAGACCATACTGAAGGCAGGGGAAACAGCGAGTAAACTTGATGGGGTTTTGTGAATGGAAAGCAGCAAACAAAGAGGACTGGAAAAGAGTCTAAGGTTGCAGGAACAAAAGAAGATTGTGTTACATCGGGAGGAAGATTATGTTTCATTGGTAGGGCTTATTTGTTAGTAGGTCAGCATTCTAAGTCCTAGCTTTTGCTTAGATTCGAACACTGACTTGGCCCAATAGAAAAAAAATGTCGTTCTCACAGTCATAAATTGAAGATATATTATTTTTTTAATGTATTTTATGTAACTGAATTTTAGGTAGACATTTACTTAATGAAAAGGGATTTAGAATTTCGAGTGTTTCATTTCTAAACTTACCCGCTGGGCAATTAGCATCAGTCTGGCAATCTTCTTTACAGTATAGACATGAAGGCTCTGGAAAAAAGACAATATACATAACTATATCATATACTTTTGTATTTGGACCATTGGAATTACAATCTGAACACTTTATTTCGTCCGCCGCGGTAGATTGTTCTAGTTCCATGAATCATGCATTTCCGGATGACTCTGTATCAGTTATCTCCCTTTAAGGACGAATAGCCCACTGGATAATATAGCGTTGATTGAATCTAGTGACTTCACCCAAACTGTTGTTATCTGGTTACAGCAGATGTGGACAAAAACATGGAGATTTGAGTTAAAGGGGGATAACTTATACTGAGTTATGCGGAAGAGGCTTGTCATGTGGAACTAGAACAATCTACCCCGGTGGATAAAATAAATCACTTGAAGAAGGCCTGAGCGTACAACGGCCAAAATGGTGTGAACATGGCAACAAAGACGAGGACAACAGCCCGAACAATGTAAATAGTGTAAATATATACAAACAAATTTGATTAATATGAAACGACTAAGATTTTCTGTTTAATTTGTTATTATTTTTGTAATTTTCGAATAAAGTGTTGTGTTTGGGATCGAAAATGTGGGTAAATTGTTCGAAGTTCACATTTAGACAGATTAGACACAATTTCGATCCCAATGCACATCACCTTATTCGAAAATTGGAAGACGTACATCATCTTTGCATCAATAGTCACCATAATAAAAAAAATAAACAGATAAACTTTTCGAACAGATTTTTTAAAGAAATTTTATGGATGAATATATATATATATAAATATATAATATATATATATATATATATATATATATATATATATATATATATATATATATATATATATATATGAATGATAAAATATAGTTTTACGGTATGGTATTTAAATTAAAAGTGCTCAGTATCAGGGATAGAGCGCCTGTGAATATAAACGTGGACACATGACTTTATGGTCTGAAGATTTGGATCAAGTATAAATTAAGATGTCGCTTCTCGGTGCTGACCAGTGTTAACTTTCACACACACATGTGTGTGTGTGTGTGTGTGTGTATACTAGACTAGAAGCCGCCATTCTTTGTTCAGAGTCCAATGTAAATAAAAGTTATAAGAATTTAGAAATATTCAATTTACTTCTTCTTTATTCAACACTTTAATTCGACATAATCTTTCTTCTTATACGCAACCGATTTCTGTAGTTTGTTTAAATATATTTTACGCGCAATTTTTATTTTCTTTTAAAATCACCATTCTTTATGATCCTTCACAAAAATTCACTCTTAAAAAGACATTTGGGAACCAGAACTATATAATATTTCGAATACATCACAGTAAAAAAAAAAAAAAAAAAAAAAAAAAAACACATGAGCAACGTACCGTGTCCAGCTTAAGTTTTAATTACGGTTGAATTAGATAATATCAATTGCAATTTAAAATCTTTAATAAAGAATTTTTTTTCTTTTTAAACTTTCACTCAGTTAAATATTTAAATTTAATTATAAATGAACAGTTTTTAACGCATATAACTCATGGTACTTCAGGTTGTTTATGATTCGTCGAGATCAGAAAATGAACGAAAAAGGACGGACACACGTACACTGCGCTATATATATATATATATATATATATATATATATATATATATATATATATATATATATATATATATAAAAATAATAAAATATTTACCTCGATAGCAATCGGACGTCAAGTTACACTGATAAAATGATACAGCAAAACAGTCTATTGCGGATGATATATATATATATATATATATTATATTATATATATATTCAAACTCGAAGAATGCGATTCCTCGATCCAAATCTCCATTACTTGACGTGCCTCCTCGAATTGGTCGAATCCATTACATTCACTTCAGTTTAATACCAATTGGGAAAGGTATGAATCCTCTTCATCTCCCTCCAGCTATGGGTAAAATTGAGGACAGACTGGGAAATAGTTTTGGATGGCAACTGGTTTAGGAGAAGGACAACTCTGAATATAAACCTGCGGAGGGTCGTTTGGGGAATATATATTATATATATCTATATCGTATAAAAAGTGTGGCTGTTCCTGCACGAGGCCTTCACCACTATAATCAAATCTATGTGCCGGTGTCAGGGATGTCGAAAGGGAGAAAAGACTTATCGGCCTGAATACGTCGAACGCGACGAGGAGAGTCGATTATATATTATATATATATATATATATATATGGATGCAGGTCTGTGTGTGCGGACTAGACTTGCAGCCGCCATTCTTGGTTCAGCAAAATGTACGTAAAAGTTATGAGAATTCAGAAATTCTCAATTTAACTTCTTTAAAAACACCTTAATTCGACATAATCTTTCCTCTTATAATTAACCGATTTTGTAGGTTGTTTGCATTTATTTTACGCACAATTTTTTTTTTTTTTTAAATCAAAAATTCTTTATGATCCCCATAAAGTCACTCTTAAAAGACATTAGGGAAGCAGTTTTATGTAATATTTTCGCAATACACTTGTAAAGAAAAAGAAAGAAAAAAAACACAGCCAAACGTTGCCCAGCTAAAGTTCTAATTACGGTTGAATTAGATAATTGAATTTTAATAAAGAATTGTTTTTTTAAACTTTCATATGTTAAATATTGAAATTTAACTTTAAATGATTTAGTTTTTCATGCGTGTAAATCTTGTTACTTCAGGTTGTTTATGATTCGTCGAGATCGAAAAACAGATGGACTTACGACACACGTAATGCCCTAATATATATATATATATATATATATATATATATATATATATATATATATATAAACAAAAGCCACCTCCGTTAATGCAAAACGTTTCAGTAAAATGAATTGGAAAACCAATAAGCTGATTGGCATTTGTTTACATTCATAAAAATCAATCAAAATTTAAATGCTAATTTTGTCGAATGAAGATAGTTCAGAAAAGAAACTGTTACTGACACCAAATCAGTTGGTTTTCAATTTTTAAAGCATTCGGATATGTTTCGCATTGAGGAGTTGTGATGCAGTGAAACAGTTTTGTTTACAAATAAAATTTATATTTTTGTGTTTGAAACTAATAAAATAGGAACTCACCATAGCAAGGGAAAGGACAATTTATATTATTTCATCTACATTTGGATATCCAGATGTGCATCGAACTAGAAAAGACAAAAACAATAAACCTGTTATTTTCAGACACGTAATCAATCAAAATGTAAATTAATTTTGCTAATGTAATATCTCAGTACACGACAGTAAAAGCTGACTTTTTAAGGGAAAAAAGTTTTTTTTACAAGTTTTCAGCAAAAATTCCTGGAGAATGTTTTTTCTGTTGTAGTGTGTGTTTCTACTAATACATTTCACAGATACGAGTCATATTCTTCTGACATTTTTAAAACGACCGCAATTTGACCAAAATTTAACCATGACAACGTAATAGTTTTAACGAACCAATGCTGATAGTGACATAGAAGAAATTTTGAATGTGCACTGAAATAGTAAAAGATGTCTTTCAAGCGCTAAACAAAACATTAAGTTACATGAAAATTTCATTAGAAATAAAAGAAAACAGTGCTGAACTGCTAAGTGATTTGAATTTTCATATATAGCTGTGAATACTGGACAATTTCCTCACAGATGTGGCATTCAGTTATTTAATAAATCTACCTTTGTCTGGTACAAAGCCATAAAAATAGGACACCTTTGAGAATGAAACTCACTAACCTAATAATTTGGCCTGCGTGACAAAATGGTTAACTGTCGCACTAAGCCAGGCACCAAACATTATATTCATCGGATACAAGGCCACATATGCTGAGCATTTAGTGAGGTTTGAATTCATACAGATGTAATATTTCATTAGACTAGCTAGTTAGGTATAGTCATATGAACAGACTTGATCATGTTATGTTGCATGTTGTCACTAGAGCCTAGTGGCCTATTGGAAATTCTTCAGGCTCCCAATGAGGCTTTGCAGACTGAACGACAGACAATTTTCTTAGGTTTCTTTTCCTCACTTTATTTCAATGTGTGTGGGGATACCAGTAGTGTGTGTGTCTAGTTGGGGAATACATTATTTCGGGTGTGTGTGTGTGTGTGTGTGTGTGCGCACTAGGGGAGAGTGATGACGAATATTAATAGGTTGGACATTGACTTGCCATCTCCATGTGTTTAATTGTCTTAGATTGCCATGTTATTTATTCGCAATTACAAGGCTACATTATTTTATTAATGGCACCATATTGACGCGTTTTCAATCATGGTAAAAACCCATCCAAATATAATCTAGCATTGTCACAATTCCACGCCCACCGGATTAAAACCACGCCCACTTAGGTTGGGTTATCAAAGTTCTAACCAGTACGGTAGGATTTTCTCATTTTGTGCTAGCTTACACTATCTGTAAATCTAAGACTTTTGAAATTATTCTTCATATTTCTAATGTTTGAATATTTGTTTATGTGGGAGCACTTCGACAGGCAAGTTTGTCTCTCTAGATCAATTACAACTAAATAATGAGTTCGATCCTCATTGAGTGCTCCATAGTTTCGGTCATGTGCCACATCTTAATTTTGCTTACAAAATAACCATATTACTTTATAGAGTTGTGTGGGAAGATATCAGTTGATTGTATACTTGAACAGGCCAAAATTATTTGCGATTGGGGAAGCTTCCTCTTGGGGGCGGTTCCACAAAGCAGCGGTTCGTGGGTGAAGCTACTCGAGTGTAAGTTAGGTCTCACCAATGGAATATGAAACGAATAAGTGTGGTACGCTACAATGTGTGTGACATGTCGGGTCATAGTCGTGGGGGTTAGATATGGTGGAACTAAGGAATGTAATACGTCTGAACACTTTCCATGGATATAGTGATAGATGAGCTAGAGGCTTGCGTCGTCTCGTCTGTGGGGAAAGGCGTTGTAAGGGGGAAATAATTCATCACCCACAAGGATGGGGAAACGCTTTCGGACTGATCTGACAATAATCAAATAAATAAATTAATTTTGACTAAAAGAACAATTTGACCGAAAGTTTATGCTAAGATATAAATGGAGAAAATATCCAGAAAATATATGCAATCTTGAAAATATCACCCTTCAATTCAATTATTAATAACTATAAACTAGTTATTAATAAATATTTGAGCTTAACAACTTTAACAAAATATTACAATAGCAATCATAAATATGAATGTCAGGCTTAATTTTAAGAAATAAAGATTTACAAATGAAAAGATTGAAAATTGACAAATTTCACTGAAACAGCCATTAAACATTTCTATCTTGCTTATTTCTTTCATGTTCTCACTGAAAACAAGTTTCTTTTTTTTCTCTTTATCTCAGTAGTGTCTCTGATAAGTTTTTTTTTCTATTTCCACCCAATCAAATTGGAATAGTCCATAATTTGAGGTATTGGCCGATCGTAGCAGTCGTACGGACGAAGGAAGAGAAAGGTAAAACACACTTGTTATTATGATCATTATAAACACCTCCGTATATATTATGATCATTATAAACACCTCGGTATATATTATGATCATTATAAATACCTTGATAAGTTTATGTAGACACAAAAATCTAGTAAAATCATAGTACAGCTGTGAGAGATACCCTTTTGATAGTGATGACTGAAATGATAGTCAGTGGACAGATAAAGCAGGTAAAAAGTAGTTTATGTACGGGAAGATATTTAATGGACAACAACTACATCGTTTTATTTTTATATTGTTTAAAAATAATTTTATATATAGCTGGTGGCTTACCTGGGTAGGAGGTGTGGTGGGAGCAGGTGTAGTAGGGAGCAGGTGTAGTGGGAGCAGGTGTAGTGGGGGCAGGTGTAGTGGGACAGGTGTGGTGGGAGCAGGTGTGGTGGGAGGAGGTGTTGTGGGAGGAGGGGTGGTGGGAGCAGGTGTAGTGGGAGGAGGTGTGGTGGGAGGAGGTGTGGTGGGAGGAGGTGTAGTGGGTGCAGGTGTAGTGGGGGCAGGTGTAGTGGGAGAGAGGTGTGGTGGGGGGAGGTGTGGTGGGAGGATCTAGGGTGGTGGGAGGTGTGGTGGGAGCAGGTGTCGTTGTCTGTGGAGCATTAGGGAAAGGAGGGACAGGTTGCATCCATAACGGCAGCATTTTCCTGCAAGAATAGCATGTAAGAATTTAGAAAAACTACAAGAATGCGATCAAATAGACCACTATATATATATATAATATATACATATATATATATATATATATATGTGTGTGTGTGTGTGTGTGTGTGTGTGTGTGTGTAAGCAAATATATGGATATAGATCCGACAGTATGAAGAAAATATTGGAAAAAAAAAAACAAACAAAAATCATAATATGCAACCTTTGTTTTAATGTTTATATAATGTCAACGTCGGACGTTTCGGTCTAACAGACCATCTTCAGGACATATTCATAAAACATAATTAACATTAGACCATATTCAATTCAACATGAAAAAGACGATGGACATAAGAGCAAGTTCCAAACAGATAACTGAAATCTTTTATAAGATCATTCCGTTTAAATATGATGATCACGTCGTCGTCACGTGGGCGATGTTACTCAAATTTTAGGAAAACGTTTTGCACAGCATAATGCATTTATTAGGAATCGTATATTTTTCTTCATATACATATATATATATATATATATATATATATATATATATATATATATATATATATGTGTGTGTGTGTGTGTTTGTTTGTGTGTGTGTGTGTGTTTGCAAAAGTAGATATACAGTAAATATTACCAAGTATTATAATAGTTGTTCTATAATCCATTTAATAATTGAATTAATTTACAGATCATGACATCTATCAGAGACGTGAAATTTAATGTCAACAACTGAGCACAAATATTTATTAATTAAAAAAATTAGTAATTAATGTGTATTATTATACATAACTACGTGTATAAGAATGTCGTTTTGATAAAACTTAAAAAATAACCATAAATAATAAAAAAAATCGTATATTGCCGAAAATTCCTTTATCCACAATATGGCTATTTCTGCTATGTTATAATGATTATTAGCTAAACAATAATAATATTGAACAATTTTTATTAATCATTAAAGTTTATTTCATTAATCTTCTGTAATAGCTGTTGCAATCTGTTAATTCCTTCAAATCATTTTTTTATTATTTTTATTTTTATATAATTTTTATTGAGATACATTTATTATAATTTTATTTTTTAATGAATAATAATAAATATTTTTCAGCTAAAGTGGTAAATTAACGATGGCTTGTAATTTAACTGATGAGGAGCGCAAATGTTTTGGCTTTCGTCAGTGTATACAGATACCGAAGGCGATTATCTCCCTTTGGTAGAGATAACTCACATGGATTAGGTTGCGGATAATTTAGTGACGTCACTGCATATAGCGATGAAAGCGGCAGTAAAGTTCAGTTTGATTACAGCAGCCAAACCAAAAGGTTTCTATCTTTGGATCGCAGACGCCCCACTGGCTTATAAAGAGGCTAAATTTGATTCCTCGGCAGCTTAAAAGTCCATGGTTCCATATATTTGCTATATATGTTTTTAAAATAAAAATAAACTCCACATCGCAGTCCACAATTTGGGAAAACCCATGAATGGCTGTTTTCTCTTCGTGAAAAATATATATCCTCGACTGGGACATAATAAATGAATCTCGACCGTTATAATTTTGAGTCTTAAATATGGCTTCTCCAGACAAAAGAGTATCTCCATATTATATTTAGATCTTTCCTTTTTGTTTCTCCTTATATTCTACTTTGACGCGTAGATATATTTGATATATTTTTCTCTGCAGAAGAATATATATATATATATATATATATATTTATATATATAGTTTTATTGATATAATAAATGACCCTCGAGAACAAAGCAAGTTTGTCATTCTTTTTCCTTTCAGCTGTCCTGTTCCTTCCGTGAAATTACGGTGTTATTTTAACGAATATAATAATAGCCCCAAACAAAAATGGGAGAATCAACCATTATCCCATAGTTCTTTCCCGTTATATCTATATAGCTACATTTAACTAGTGTTAGGTAAGTGAAATATTGTCATTAAATAACATTCATTAAATAACATTGATTCAATAATCGATAAATAATAACTAGAGAGATTTTCCTGTTTGAATTTTATGATAAATCTTAATTCTTAAGTTAATAATTGAATAAGCTCATGGCAAGTTCTACGACAATAAAATATCTGTAAAAATGTCCCTATCGCATGACGAAATATTTGAGCTTAACAATATTAATAAAATATTGCAATAACAACCATAAATATGAATATAGTCGTTATTTTAAGAAATATGGAGGTACAAATGAAAAGATTTGAAATTGACAACTTTTTTATATTTCACCGAAACATCCGTTAATCTTTTTGCTTTGTTTTTTTTTTTACCCAGTGAAACCAAGTAGCGTCTCTGATATGTGTTTTTTGTTTGTTTTTTTTTTCACAGAATCAAAATAGAATAGTCCATTATTCATGAGCTATTGACAGGAGACGTTAAACGCTTTCTTTCTTTGTTTTTCTTTCTTTCTTTCTTTTTTTCTCACTGAAATCAAGTAGTATCTTTTCCCCTCTTTCCAGGTGATCAAAACAGGATAGTCCATTATTTATGATATATTGGCAGGGCTTAATGGCCGTGTGGACTAACGAAGAGAAAGACAAGTATAATTATAATAGAATTATCAATGTAATTTTAAATGATTTTTCTTTAATACCTGCATATAATTTTAGCATGTAGAATAAAACATTTTCTGCTGGATATTTTAGAAAATGGCTGTTAAATCTATCTACTAAATATATTTATTTTTATTAATTATTTTCTATTCTAACAACCATACTGCGGAAGAGGAAAACCTCATTTTACCACCTGTAAAAAGTCCATGAGAATATCTAATCGGGGGGATCATTAGGGAATTTGTAGAATCCATACAATAAGGAAACATAGAATTACTTACCAGGGAAGCATTTTGCGTTTCGTTACATCTCTGTTTTGCATTCGAAGATATTTCGGATATAAATTGGGGGGCATCCATTATTGTAAACTGAAGAAAAAATGGTTAGAATCATTATTATTCTTATAGAGAGAAAGAGAGAGAGAAGAGAGAGAGAGACATATTAGATACCTGATGCACAAACACATACAAAACAAACACATGCAAATATACATACGCACACACACACCCGCGCATACAGACACACCAGCACTCATGCATATGCACACACTTTGTGAGTAGTACATCTAGGTCTGTGTGACTGAGGCTGTTTATGTTCATTTTGTACTCACGCAGTTTTGAAAATTTGAGTCACTTTTCCCTGAAGTTCGAAATAATGACTAGTAATAGTGAAACATTTAAAATGAATCAATTGCACATTAGAAAATTGGTATTGCATTTTTTAACAATGGTATTATGTGTGTATGTGTTTGTTTGTTTTTTTTTGTGTGTGTGTGTGTGTGTTATTGTGTGTGTGTGTGTGTGTTAATGCTTATCCGATTAATTGGCACTCCCATGTTATGTAGATAATTTATTACCATATTTTAAAACACGTAATTTTAAAAACAAAAACAAAAAACAGAATAAAGCTATACTTTTTTCATTCACTAGGCGAACAATTCATCTCAACAGATAAACGACCATGTTCAATTTTAATGTAAATTTCGAATAGCATTCTGGAATATATCTGGTGTCAAACATGGCTTTTTTCTTTAATCGGAATAATACTAAATGGTCGGTCAATAGGACCCCAGGGTTCATTATAGGGGTTCTGATTGCGTCTATATTGGGACACAGTTACTATCTGACTCGTGGTAAATAGTTTCATGAATAGGAATAAATTAAGGTCAAACAGATTGACACCATTATAGTTCTTTTGGAAACCATGTTCTTTTAAATTCTGCCATTTTACATTCAACCTCCTGCTGCCGATGGTCTTAGTCCCTAACTCTAGCAGGAGGGGTGACTTCCGGATACTATTCTTTACCAAAAAAGTGATTCCAAAGGATCATACGGTTTTGAATTCAGAGTTGTCTTCACCCAGACCGGTCAGGCTGAAGAGTCAAATCTGCTCTGCTATTTAACCCATAGATTGACAAAATGAGATGAATTTCTGCGAAAAATATTTGTGCGTAAGTGCGTGTGACAAACTCAAATGGAATTCGACCTCAGCTCTTTGATTTCTCATTCTGAGTTGCTATCTATTACAACACACACATTTTTAATAATAATAATAATAATAATAAGCCGTTTCTTTAAAATGAAACATTCAGCTTTCATTGACCGAGTAGCCAGTACTAACTTCTTTCGACATTTATAAAATTTTTATATTCAAACAATTTTTCAAGGATTATAGTTTTCTCAAGTCAGTGTAACTTATCGCTCGTTCCAGTCTTAGTATTTATCGATCCACCCACGAGGACTGAATGTGGCACAAGGCCGGTTTAATGTGGGTATCTCCGAGCCCGTAGGCTAATAAAAAATATAGCCTTTGAACCCGCCTAGACGGGTTCAGGCCCTATCTACCTCCCCGGACGAAACCTTGCCCTTCGGCAAAACTTCGTCGGGTTCCTCTGCTAACGCAGAGAGTTCGAAACGTCGCTTACAGTCAAAGACTGTATCATGACTCAAGGAGGTCTTACCCTCTCTGTCTGTCGTTCCAGTCTTGATGGTGGCTTCCTTCCTAACCTTTCTTTCGAAGCAGTGTGGAAGATCAACCTCTTGATTAAGATACTTTTAATCATTAATCTGAGAAAATAGTTGTATACAAATGACAGCTTAGATAATTTCTGAACGAGTTTGGCGCCATGCATGGCATCCAGTTGAACGTTTTGATCTGACGAGGCTTTTTAAGATCATGCCTAGAGTTTCTTTGTTTAATGTTTTGGGATTTGTAGCAACGTGCGGTATTGGG
Source organism: Acanthosepion pharaonis (assembly GCA_903632075.3). Taxonomy (NCBI): domain Eukaryota; kingdom Metazoa; phylum Mollusca; class Cephalopoda; order Sepiida; family Sepiidae; genus Acanthosepion; species Acanthosepion pharaonis. The sequence goes on from CAHIKZ030003200.1 coordinate 52,040, forward strand.
TGAAACTACATCTGGCGCAGGATATTATAACGAATGTATCAGCAAAATTGTCCAAATTTCTCTAAAGGCAGAATTGCCCACCCACAAAATGTTTAATATCTGAAAAACCACTAAACTATTTGAGTTTCATTTTTCAATGTTTTCAGATAAGACGTTTAGCCATCTGACACAGTTTTTTGTAAGAATCACTGAAAAATTATTTGCATTATTCAGCAAAAAAAGAGAGCAGGTAATTTTTTTTGTGTGTGTCAACATATTTGTGCGTATGTGCGTGTGACAAACTCAACTGGAATTCGACCACGGCTCTTTGATTTACCATTCCGAGTAGCTATACAAATGACAGTTTAGATCAGTGGTCCTCAACACGGATCCACATGGGCTTTTGGGTCCACACAAAAAATAGAAATTGATGGTCCATGGTAATATTTTAGTGGTCAATAGAGCAATTTCACTATTCTGATGACGATCCCATTCAGATACTTACATTTGCTTGAGTGAATCCACATTTTTGTGGATTGTTCAGTGAGACCTGGCAAATATTTGTAGTTGATTTTTTTTGTTTCACTTTTCTTCTACCTTTGATATTAAACTTTTTGCTATACCATGTCCCTTCAGGTCGAAGGTGGTCATGATTTACAACATTCTTAAAAATTATTTTCTGTGAATTGCCATGTCCTCTTGGGAAAGGTCTACTGTTGCCTTCTGAAATGTTTTGAACTTAGCGAATTCCTTCTCCTAGACTGGTTGCCACTTAACGTTAGAGAGCCTATTCTCTTTACTATTTAACCTATAGAAGGAAAAGAGAAGGTGTCAAGTGTATTTATGCGAAAAGCAACGCAACAGACTAGTTCGGAATTTGAACTCTGCACGCGGATTTTACTACTTCGTCGATAACCGTCACTCTACCCGTAAGAAAGTGAAGGAACATTTTACTTACAAGGAAGTGGACTTACACATCTGCGGCATCCTCCACTCCAGCAGCATTTTTGATCTGTAAGAATTCAATAGATTTACATATCAGTGAGAAAAGAAATGTTGGTAAATTGATTTTATTTCATTTTCATACTAGTTGTTATATTATATGCACATATTATTTCATACACGAAATACATAAATTATAGGGGACCGACAGAAGCAGGGTCGGGTTATGACCTTCTAGGGTGCCTAACCCAGTCAAATGATGGGGCTCTCTAGGACGTAGCCGCCCTCTACCTAGCCCGAAAACGTCTTGAATATTTTTACGAGTGGTATATTTTAACGACATTTAAATAGCTTGAAGTAAACTTATTGCAAATTCTTTAAATAAACTAGAAGAACTATCTATTGTTTTCTCAATAAAATATTCTTCAAGAAATACCACTATTTTAACTTTTCCGACGAAATTAGCACATATTTCAACACAGCCTCAAGAAAAAAACAAACAACAAAAAACAGATTTTTAATAACCAGTATTATAATATGCAAAGGGTATCATTCTCTTACTCAGCCGTTGAAGTATCAAGTAGCTTGTAGAGTTGTTGACAGAAAATTGAAGACAATTTTGAAAAAGCATAATCGTATTGGAATCATGGATGAGTGAAAGAAAGAATCTTTGAGCAGTCATTCATATAGCATCAGTCGAGGATGTAAATTATTTTTGCAGTCGAATAAAAGCAGTTGTAAAAGACATACCGTATGGACATTGCGTATCAGATGTACAACTGAAGCCACAAAACCACGGAAAGAATCCTGGCCCAGAAGCTGGACATACACCGAGCTTAACTGAAAAAAAAAAAGGGAATGAAAAAGAATAATAAAAATGAAGAAATAAATAAATAGAAAAAAATATTAACCTGTTACGTAAACAAATGGTTCAGTTGTTAGCCGAACGGCAAATAGGAATGGTGAATCATACTTATTATAAAACCCAGGTTGTGTGTGTGTGTGTGTGTGTGTGTGTGTGTGTGTGTGTTTCATTTATATATTGGATCGGATTTTCTACATTTTTCAACCGATTTCAACAAAACTTCACAGGACTGCGTAAAATTACCTTGCGATGGTTCTGACAGCGCCCATAATTGGAAAAACACAGTTGTTTTTGCCAGAAATCAATTTGAAAACACGATTAAGAGGCATCGCTGTCGAGAATGAAAGAGGGACAACTCATATCGAGTTATACTTATTATAAAACCCAGGTTGTTTGTGTGTGTGTGTGTGTGTTCGTTTATATATGGGATCGGATTTCCTACATTTTTCAACCGATTTCAACAAAACTTCACTTTTTTTTGGCAGGTAGTGTTTCTTATTGTCTTGCACACTTTTTTTTTATTAACTAATTAAGACATGCGTGTCCGTCAACGTTAAACAATAATCTTTGTCAATTTTATTTTTCAGTCTTTATGATGGTCGATACTTGATCTATCTCTTACTCTTACATCCCCGGGCAACGCTGGGCTCTACTGATAGTATTTAATAAATAAGAGTTTTTATTTCTGTTTAGTTATTTATTTTATACTAATATTGACTGATTCGATTTCCACGACTTATCAACAAGTATTTTTGGGGAGATAATATCGGTTTAAGGATACAAATTTTACTAATTAACACAGCTGGAAGGAAAATGGGTGAATTTATACCTTTCCAAAGGGTCTTTACTGGTAAGTGAACTCTACTGGAATTGGAACTTTGCTCCCTGATTAACAATTCGGAGCATTTATCCATTGCACCACCAAACTGACAGCACCTTCTATTCACAAGCAGTCACCCAACTAGGTACTGACCAGGTTCGACGTTACTTAACTTCGGTGATCGTACAGGAACCGGAATTTCAATGTGGTGTTGCTGTAAATCATCATAGTAATGTTCATCCAATACATATCTCAAGAGCCACTCAATGTAGAGCTTTACTGCTTAGTATTGTATGAGCGTAAGAAAGAACAAGAAGTGAAGTTCATGGGGCTATGCAGGAAAGATAGCATTTAACCTTAGATGTAAAGAAGTCAAAATTGTAGTGATTGAGAAAACATCCTTCCAGGAGTCTGTTCCGTAAAGTAGCATCTCTTGGGAAGAAGTTCTCCGAATGGAACTTCGTCCTTACTAATGGAATACGAAGCAAACTGCGATGAATGGCCTTGATTTATTTTAAAGTTTATTTAACCACCAGAACTTTGATGATTGAAATTTTGTACCAGAAAATGCCGTTTAAATAAAAAAAATATTATTATTTTCTCAACTTTTGATGCAGTGAAAATATTAATCGTCTACAATTAATATAGGATTAGGCTATTTGAGTTTATCACCTGTTATTACTAAATTAATGCCGAGACAATAAAGGATTTGTAAACGTTAAAATAGATTTAAAAAAAATGTAATTAAAATTGAGTCGAGATTAAAATTAATCTGATTTCTAAAACGATGCAGTTAATTAAAAATCAAACATTTCACAACATTAAGTGAATCCCGTTTTGTCTACCTAATGATGATTTTGTTTAAAGAAAATTATTTTTCTAATGACTAACTAATATATATTATCATATTCATTCTAAAACAAATAATGTATATAATGTTTATATAAATACATTATATATATGTTCCAAAGGTTGTCATAGTCAGGAGTTGGGAGCCGGGACAAGAACCGACTCTCTATGAAATGCTATCATTGCATACGTCTCATATAGCTTCTGAAAATTAAGTCGATCATCAAGCCTTACAAGAGACAAAGGCGGGCCAAGGGCACCTCAGAACCAGTTGCTTCGGTTAGATGGAGCTCGTCGGCCCCTGGAAGGCAGTTGATATAAGGTAAAGAAGAGCCGTATTTTAAATCCCTGCTGTCATCCAAGTACGAAAAAATCTATGGCATTAGATCTTGACAGAAATTACAGAATGGAGCGCTGAAGTCAGTTTGCTGTCTACATCGACAAGCTTCCAGAAGCTTCTGCATTCAATCCGGTCCTATATTCCTTTGGATCTTGTCGTTACAACCGAATGTGGAGTCCATGTGTTCTGAGCGGAGCCGAGGAGGTGCTGTCGTCTCACCATCGAATGACCAAACAGGACGCTACCTTTAACTCACTGGATAAGCGCATGCCTACGATACTACACATCTATTTACTAATATTGTGGATAGTTCATCTAAAAAATGAATTTGCTTACCTGCAGGAAAGACTGGTGGAGGATGAGGAGGATGAGCTGAAAATAGAAAATGAAAAAAGAAAACGATGATTATCACTAATTCAATGAGAGATGCTCAGACGAAGTCATTTTCACAGGACTTCAAAATACAAGTAAAAATAAGGCCTTCAAAAAAACAAAAAAAAAAAAACAAAACAAAACAAAAAAATAACAAAAAAAACCAGGCCTTCAAAATACAAACAGGAAAATCTTGTGTTGTTGTAATGATTCGTGCGCTCATTAAACAAATGTGGGAACAAATTTCGTTATTCTAATTATTTATTGAGTGATTCTTATTCTACGGTTTTGCAGATTATATAAGGCCAGAAAATATTTTTAGATTGCAAGAATTTAAAAAAAATAATAATGCTTTTAGTGATACAAGTCTTACTAATTGACCCATAGCTGGTGGGGAGAAGGCGGGTACATGCCTTATTTTTAGATTGCAAGAATTAAAAAAAAAATAATAATGCTTTTAGTGATACAAGTCTTACTAATTAGCCCATAGCTGGGGGAGATGAGGCAAGTTCATGCCTTTCCTAAGGGCATTTGAGCGTAAATGAATATAACGATACCAACAGGTATTGGAAATCGGCTCTCTGATTAACAATTGAGAGACATTACATCAACTGGACATCTAAGCTTACTACACCTAATATTCCCAAGCGGTCACCCATGTAGGTACTGAGCAGGCTTGACATTGCTTAACTTCGGTGACCGTACGGAAACTGGTGTTTCAGCGTGATGTGGCCATAAGCTTCCGTTATTCAAATGAGTGATAGGAATTGATTGAGAAATTGTTATCTGTAAGAATACATTGCAAAATCATACTTATAAAACCCAGGTTGTGTGTGTGTGTGTGTGTCTGTACGTTTATATATTGGATCGGATTTCCTACATTTTTCAACCGATTTCAACAAAACTTCACAGGACTACGTAAAATTACCTTGCGGTGGTTCTGACAGCGCCAAAAATTGGAAAAACACAATTGTTTTTGCACAAAAGCAATTTGAAAACACGATTAAGAGGCATCGCTGTCGAGAATGAAAGGGGGACAACTCATATCGAGTTATACTTATTATAAAAACCCAGGTTGTGTGTGTGTGTGTGTTCGTTTATATATGGGATCGGATTTCCTACATTTTTCAACCGATTTCAATAAAACTTCACTTTTTTTTGGCAGGTAGTGTTTCTTATTGTCTTGCACACCTTTTTCTTTATGAATGCTTTAAAAATTTACTAGACAATTGTTTATAATAAAATTCTATTCAATCGGTAGACTCATAACGATTGAAAACAATGTTTTTGGTTGAGTTTGGGTTTGACCAATTCGTCAAAAAACAAAACAAAAAAAAAACTAATTAGGACATGCGTGTCCGTCAACCTTAAACAATAATCTTTGTCAATTTTATTTTTCAGTCTTTATGATGGTCGATACTTTATCTATCTCTTACTGTTACATCCCCGGGCAACGCCGGGCTCTACTGCTAGTATTTTATAAAAATTTTTCTATAGTAATGCATTACAAATAATTTTCATACGAATGACTTTAATTTCATATCACTGGTAAAGTTTATTACAATTTATGTCAAAACTTTAATTTTTTGTAATGCTTATATCAGGCACAACATCACAAAAAAAAATGAGCGATGGCGGGTGGTTCTATATCAGATGATAAAAGGGTGGTGCTAATACAGTAAGTTTTAAGGATTGCATATTTCTTTTTATTTGATCCACTCATAAAATTAATATTTTTTAGATCTCTGGTCGTGAATACTGGACAATTTCAAAAATGAAAAAGAGCTCTTAGAGTCATTGAAAAAAAACACACAAAAAAAACAAAAAAAAAAATGGAATCAATTATCAAACTTATACTTTGAAAAACTTTTGCAATGAATGCCAAACTTTTGTGCTGTAGTAATCAACGCCAAAGGAGGACGAAAATAAAATTTAATCATAAAATTCTTTTTTTTTCTTTATGTCATAATGCAATTTCTAATAAAAATCATGTCACTTTTTTCACCATGAATAATAATTTTCTCTTGTTTAAAGTATAAAAGAACTGCTTTTCGGACAATTTAAAAAATTACCAGGGGTTTCCTTAAACTTTGAACTATAGTGTACATATGTTGTTGGTGATGCATGTTTTTCAAATACGGTCAGCACACTATGGCCTTTTTCGTATATAAATATTCATTCATTTGGTTTGATCAGAAAGGGAGTTCCTTAGGGGACATGTGAACTTATAAATAATAATGGTTCTCTCCCTATATATGAGATTGCTATTTTTAGTGAACACGTGTATTTTAGTAGACGTTCAATAAAATTATTTTCGTCTCCTCGCCAGAATATTCGAGAAAATGAAATTAAATATGAATATGAACTTGTGAAATAGTTACAAAAATGTTTCTGTTAAATGTTACAGATGGGATACTGCTTTCCTTTCTAGAATAAATAGATTTTACTTACGATGAGGTGCAGGAGGGAAAAAAGGAGCTGCAAAAAGAAAAAAAAAAAGAAAAAAATTCAGAATTTAAAATTAAAAAATAAAATAAAATTGATGACATTATGTCATTTCAACAACTTGCATCATATTAGATAAAAAAACACACACACACACACACACACACACACACACACACACACACACACACACACACACACACACACACATATATATATATATATATATAAAAAATAAATGGTAATCCGTATGAAATTTCCAAGAGGATATAAACCAGGAGACCTCTATGTCAGAGACAGAGCAAAATTATATATATATATATATATATATATATATATATATATATATATATATATATATATATATATATATATTCAGTTTCTTATATATATAAAAGTGTTCTTTTTTATTCAAGTCAGATATTTTATGTCCATAAAACATTTTTACTTTGTTATATTCATTTGTTTTATTTCTATTATATTTGTTTTATGTAGGAAAAATATAACAAAAATATTATATATATATATATATATATATATATATATATATACATGTATATGATTGGTGTATACGGAATAAATTCCAGCAACCAACAATTACTATTCTTAAAAGAATGCTCAATACAGAGTAGAGCAGATATAATTAGTTATTGAAAAATTATAACATAAATATGTTATAAAGTCACTACAAAAATACCCATTTTGTTTCAACACATCCGGTGTCTTATCAAGTGATGATGTTGAATGTAAAATAAATGGTTTAAAAAGTTTCAAATTAATCAACGATCCTTCGCAAGGGGAAAACGCTGTTACAAAAGCTGGAATGACCAATCAAAACACAAGTATAGGAGAATTCAAAAAGCTTGACAACGAAGTAAGGTTATAATAGCTATTAAGAGATTTAAAGTTGAGGTTATACTAAAATAGAATTTATTTTAGCCAATAATTATTAAATTATATGATAAAATTTGATATTAAAATTAAAAGTAAAAAATTACCAATTTTAAAATTTAAATTTAATCTCTATTAAGTTTAAAATTATAAAATTACTGAGGAGAAAAGAAAAAATACATATGTTATTCAATTTATTTCTTCATTGAAATTAAGTTAGAATTGACGCTAATATCTGCTGGTTTCCCCGACAAAATGTATACATTTTAATCCTAAGTGTGTGAGTGGGGTGCTACCCTCTCGCGTAAAACAATACGAAGACACTCAGATTATAATACATAAGCAGCCAGGCATATTTAGATATATACACGCACAAAAAAAAAAAAGGGAAAAGAGTGACGAGGCAGGAAACATCTCCACTACACTTTATAAAAAAAACAAAAAAACAACAACAAAAACACAAAAAATAAAACGAACACATTCATACATACACAATTAAATGGTGTCTATGTGTATAGAAAATGCACGCACATTTAATTGTGTATGTATGTATGTGTTCGTTTTTTTTTTTTTTTGTAAATAAAAAAATTACACAAACTGATATTTGGGAAAAAATACAAATAATCCGTACTGCGTGAAAATAACCAATCAGCACCGTAATGTCTAGCCAAAAAACAACAACCAAAAAACAAAAGCAAAACACCGACAGTGTTACCTAAGTTGATACACTAAGTAGAGCAAAATTAGAATGCATAAAGAGCCGGAACCTGTCTGCCTAGGTTTCTTCCTCAGAATCAGAATTATCCTGATGATCCGTTAGGTAAAATAGATAAGTTCTGGCGTTTTATATCTATCTATCTATCTATCTATATATCTATCTATCTTGTGTCAATAATATGGAAATTACATTATACCTATCGATAGCCGCATCAAAGTATAGTGATGTTTCGTTCATCAGGGTCCAGGTATGAAATATCGCGAAACTTTGGTAAGTATGCTGAACTTCTCATATTTTTTATACAATATTTATTGCTCTAGATATCTATTGAAGTTTTTAAATTTCTCACCGGCTTGTCGTTCTAGACGATCTTTCTCACTAGATTTTTTTTTCTCGCATATTACTAAGTCTATCAGTTCGACCAGGCTTTGAATAATTCAGCCACATTTGGTCTGGTACTCGTACTATGTATTTATTTATTGTTTTCTCCTTAACTGTGTTTTTTCTTCTTCTCATATTCTTTCATAAACCCTGCGTCTTAGTGGCTTTGTTGCCTTGCTTTGAGTGAAACGATTTTAAAAGCTATACAAAATCACATCTAAAAGAAGCATTTACATTGGATGACTTGGAATTGGGTCATAGATATGCAAATCGTTTGCTATCATTTAAATGCGAAATATATGTGTAATCTAAGACTCTCAGGGCATAATGATCACAAGTAGAACTAATAACCTAAGTTTTGCGTGAATGGGTGACAGAACAAGAACAAAAAACTGTAAATTGTTAAAAGTTACTTAGAACAGCAAATGAGTAGAAGCTGTAGAGAGCCATGATCATTTACACCCTGAAAGGATATTGCATATAAAAAAGGAGGATTGCTGCAAAGGAAATGAAATGAAAGGAGGATTACGGCAAAGGAAATGAAATGAGAAAATACATACGGAATTCTGGGAAAAGGGAATGCGCCACTGGTGCAGAATCATTTTTCTCTGCCCAGGCTGCTGTTGCTGCAAAACATAGGATCAAGAATAATTTCATTCTTGCTGGATTGTTGGAACTGATCAGAAAAGAGTTTGTCGGTGAAAAAGAGAAGAATGATTTGTGCAAAAGTTGGACAGTCCTTTATATAACGAGATAAATTATTCATGGCTAGAAATAACTATGACGACAGGGACCCCAATATAGGAGCGTGAGAAGTGTATAATCTTAAAATAGACAAAACGAAGACCACAAATAGGCTTTATTTGAGTGGAAAGAGTAAGCAAGTCTAGAGGTGGCGTCTATGTAGGAATAATGATTCTGTTACTGCACATATCTGTAATTAATATTGTCGGCATATGAGCAAATCTTTTCACACGTTTTGCTTTCAAACAGACTTCATTTGTACAGGTATATATGCGTGTAATTTCAACAAATATATATTATTATATATGTACTCACAAGAAATATGTCAATTAAACAGATATATTAAAATGAAAACAGTGAGAGTGCGTACCTTAAATAGTTAATAAAAATCCGAAATGTAAAATTAGTAAATTCTAAATACTTCAAGTATCTTGGTAAATGGATGAACTGAAGGCAAGGATTATGGTAGGATTCACCAACTTAAACAAGGAAACCCTCCAGAAGAGTTTCAGGAGATTCCGAAGTCTTCTGGTGGCCATGGCGATTTATTGAATAAATTTATGATTTAGTAGTTTAATATTTTTGTATAATTTTGGTAAAAGTATTTGTTAAAATGAGATGTTAGTGTTTTTATTTATTTATTTTGTAATTTAGACGATAATTTATCCATCGAATCTTTTATATGTACTTAGAGTAAAAGAAGTGAGCGTGCGTACCTTGAATCCCTGATGTAGAATTAGTAAATACTAAATATTTCAAGTATCTTGGTAAATGGATCAGTTACAACCCATTTAGAGATAAGGAAATTGAACCTAGAATAGATTTCCTTAGAAGTAGTTTTTCTCCAACACTGTAAATTGCTACAAACACGAACCATTAATCTGAAAACTCGTGTGATGTTCTAAAATAGCTTCGTCATGTCGAGACTTTCATATGGGTGACATACAGTGCAACCCGGATATAAGAGAGTTGTCGGGACCGGAGACGAAGTCTCTTATATCCGGGTTTCTCTTATATCCGGGTTTGGTCTAATTTATATACATTAACACAGGCTCTAATTAGGGACCAGAGAAAATCTCTCTTATATGCGGGTTTCTCTTATATCCGGGTTACACTGTATATGAAGCCAAAACCGTTCTGAAATATCTCAAATGTCAGCTGTATATAATAGCTTTCTCGAATCAATATTTAAAAATCGATTTGAGTGATTGAAGCTTGCGGATCATGGCAAAGACCATCCTTCTTTGTACTTTGTGGACTGGCGCTACAGAATCGCACATTATAACGGTACCAAATGATAGAAACGCTTAAGGACTTTCGACAGTAGCAACAACTAAAATGGACAGTGTAGAGGATTCGGAAAGAGTTAAAAGAGTCTAATGGTGATTACGAAGGTGTTTGGAGTCATCCCTATTAATGACGCCGTTATGCTTCCATTCATCTTCCCAGAGGGCCTCAGACACGGACGACTACCTCACGTACCTTGACTAGGTAGTGCGGCCCTGTGTCAAGAGGATGGCTACTGAAAAACACTATGTCTGGCAACAGGACTCTGCACCATGCCACACAAGCTGGAGAATCCAGACATGGCTGTCAGACAATTTCTGCGACCACATCACCACCTTACATCTGGCCACCTAACTCCCCAGACTACAACCCCCTTGATTATTATGTGCGGGTCGCAGTTGAGTGAGAGACCAACAAAACTCCTTGTAACACAAAAGATGAACTGAAGGCAAGGATTATGGCAACATTCACCAACTTAAACAAGAAAACTGTCCAGAAGAGTTACTGGTGATTCCGAAGTCGTCTGGAGGCCATGGTTGAAGCCAATGGCGATTTATTGAATAAATTTATGAGTTTAATATTTTTGTATAATTTTGGTAAAAGTATCTGTTACAATGTGATGTTAGAGTAACTTTTATTTTTTTTGTAATTTAGACGACAATTTATCCATTGCACTCTCTATATGTACTCTTAAGAAATACCGTAGATCCATTTGACAGATTCCTTAGAGTAAAAGAAGTAATAAAAATTCGAGATGTAAAATTAGTAAATACTAAATACTTGAAGTATCTTGGTAAATGGATCAGTTACAACCCATTTAGAGATAAGGAAATTGAACATAGAACAGACTTCTTTGGAAGTTGTTTCGTCCAACATCGCAAATTGCTACAAACACGAACCATTAATCTGAAAACTCGTGTCATTTTCTAAAACAGCTTCGTCATGTCGAGACTTTCATATGGATGGCATGTATAGTACCAAAACTGTTCTGAAATATAGGGTGACCCCCCAAAAAGGGGAACTTTTTAACAATCCAATAAAACCAAGATTGATGGAAGAAAAATATTTTATTCATAGTAATTGAAACCTTAAAACATGCCATTTAAGAAACAATGATGGAATTTCCATTTTTTTAAAATTACGTCCTGTAGATGGCGTCCTCCTGTACCAATGCATTCTTGAAATCTGCCGTTGAGATTCCTCATTGACTGCTACAACATCTCAGCTGGGATACTGTGAATTTCATCTTGAATTCTAAATGGCGAAATGTTTAATTGCTGAAGGTCACTGTCTCGCAGTGTTGCCACTTGCTCATGTCTGGCAATACGCACTTCAAAAATTCACCCTGCATCTCAAATGTCAGCTTTGAGTGAGTGAAGGTTAGGAAGGAAACCCCCTTCAATACTGGAAAGAGCGACAATAGCTACTGAACTTGAAAAACCTATTTTCCTAATTAAATTGTTTTAAGAGAATAATAATATAAATTCCAAGCGAGTGTAATACTGGCTGCTCGGTCAATGAATATCAAATGTTTCCTTATAATGATAATGATGTATATTACAATTACCACTTAGATGGATTAACCGAACGAATCAGATATCGGCTCATTATGTCGCCTATATGTTTAAAAGATGCAAGATATATGACTTTAGGGCAGTTGCTCTTCTTCTTCTTCTTCTTCTACTTTTTCTATGTACCTTACCGCTTCCCGACGTTCACGTCATAATTCTTATTATTACAATTACCACTTAGATATCGTTTCATTATGTAGCCTATATATTTAAAAGATGCAGGATATATTTCTTTAGATTAAATGCCCTTCTTCTTCTTCTTCTTCTTCTTCTTCTTCTTCTTCTTCTTCTTCTTCTTCTTCTTCTCCTCCTCCTCCTCCTTCTTCTTCTTATTATTCTCCCCCTCCTTCTTCTTCTTCTTGCATAACTGGTCAATGTAGGTGTTGCTGGGCGACCAGCCTGTCTCTCTCTATGGCTAAGGGTCCAGAGCAGTAGATTACTCACAAGTTATTATTATTATTATTATTATTATTGTTGTTGTTGTTGTTGTTGTTGTTGTTGTTATTCTTCTTCTTCTTCTTCTTCTTCTTCTTCTTCTCATTGTGTGCCCTGTCTCATTATGATATTAAATATAAGTGTCTGTTTTGCTTCCATTTTCTGTAAAACTTCGTCGTTGTTCACATTTTCGGTCCATGGTATCCTCAGCATCCTTCTGCAAGACCATATTTCTGTTGCTTCAAGTCTCTTCTTCATCTGTCCAGCATTCACCGCCATATATGTGGTTTGATAATACGTAACATTTCAATACTGTTTTCTTTGTTTCTAACGAAATTTTTCCGTTTCTTAATACTTTGCTTAATTTTCGGAAAGCATTTTCGCTTTCCCAATACGCTTTCGAATTTCTATGTCGCACTTTCCCTCCTCTGTTAAAACACTTTCCATCTATTTAAATTGTTGTACTTATTTGATTTTGGATTCTCCAATTCGTAATTTGCATGTTGGGATCATCCTTTCGCTAACAACAATACATTCTATCTTGCAATTGAGGTTTAGTCCTTTCTTCTCGCTTTTCTTTACTACATTCTGTATGAATTCTTGTTGGTTCTTAAGCAGGGAACAAGGGATAAATCTATATTATTATTTATTCGGTCGAGTTAACTTGGACATTCATAAGTCTATCCCGCCAACAACCACAGTCCTGCATCAAAGTCGGAAGGTCATTAGGGCGACATTCTGTTTCATGACATAAATGGTCAATGTAGGTGTTTGCTGGGCGACCAGCCTGTCTCTCTCTATGGCTAAGGATCCAGAACAATAGATCACTCACAAGTTCTCGTTTTGCTCGCCAGCAATGACCTGCAAAGCGTATTCTGCGGTTAGAAAGATTGCAGAAGTATCAGGAATGTTAAGTATAGTTCTTAACTTAGTCCCCAGGCTTTTAGATAATGCCCAGGCATTGGCATCATACATTGACTCTACAGTGGCGCGAAAGAATGTCCATTTGAGGTTGCCTGGTAGATTAGATTTCCAAATTACATCGATTTTATTCTAGGCGGCACAGGCTTTAACAATCCGAAATTTCACATCGTTGTTATTAGAAATTATTTCGCTTCCTAGCTTGCATTCCTGTTCAAACAACAGTGGAGGATTGTGAACCGGACGATAGGCGGAAGTATCTACCCCTACTGAGAAGAAAAATAATGAATGAAATTTTAAAGTTCAGACGGAGACCTTAGAAGAATAGGTTTGAAGTAGACTTTAGAAAAAAACCGCAAACTTCAGTCAAAATCGTTCTAGCGTGGCAAGCTTGTTAACCCTTAAGCCATATCGAGGCGTCCTAGATGATTTTGTAAGTGTAGTTTAGATGAGGCACAAGGACGAAAGTGTGGGGCACCCAGTGAGGATCGAACTCACTATTCAGTCGTAATTGTTCTAGCGGGACAAGCTTGGTAACGATGACACTACGTCGAAGTGCTCAAACGATTTTCTAAGCGTCCGAAAGTGTTGAGCACCCAGTGAGGATCGAACTCACTACTCAGTCATAAGTGATCTAACAAGACAAGCTTGCTAACAGTTACAGCACGTTGAAGTACCCAATCGTTTAAAGTGGATGACGTCGGACTTTAGAAAAACACTTTTTAATTGTCAATTTGATTTTTGATACACAGGAAGCAAGGAATAAAATTCTGCTCCTGTTCAAAAGACCGGAGAGGAGTGTGAACCGGGTAATATGTGAACTTCTCACAACGTAAGCCAATGCTGAGGTATGGAAACAATTGATGAGATAAGCAAGAAAAACAAAAATCGAGCCATAAAAATATTTTATTCTCGCATTAATGTTTACGATTAGCTTGTCAAATGTTGATCATGAAAATTAATGTGAGAATAAAAAAATCTTTAATGTGTAACGTGATTTTTTTTCCAAAGACTTCAAGAAAAAATTCTGCTAACACAATAAAAACGAAAATTCACATATTTAAATATTTCAATTGTCAAATTAAAAAAAAGTTCTTAATCAGTACATTTTTTTCTTATGCATATACGTAATATGAATCTTCCATCCATTGTAATTCAATGGGTAAATATTTTTATTTCTTTACTCACACACACACCTTTTACTTCTCCTTTTGTCTTTGACCCTCCCTCCCTCTCCCTCCCCCTCTCTATCTATCTATCTATCTATCTATCTATCTATCTATCTATCTATCTATCTATCTATCTATATATATATATATTAAATATTAGGTATCTGCAAAAGTTCTTTTTGAAAACAAAAATACGTAGCTGAAAACCAGTTTCATTACTCATAAGCTTAAATTGCGAAAAAAATGGCTGCAGTTCAGATACACGTGCCACACTGCACGTTATTCCTGTTCACATTGAGCAAGACACGGCAGCATTGGTCTGTTTAGCATTTTGGGTTAAATATTGCTACGTATATAATTCTATTAATTCCATATAACGGGTCGACGTCGATTTCAGACACACAACACAACAGCGAAACACATGCCCTTAACCGACGCCTCAGAGCATCGCTTAAGAAAGAGCGTATGTTTGGCGCTTATGGCAAAGTACTGATTACGCACCTATCTAAAACACTGATACACGACCAAAGCGCAAAGTTGATCTACTCGTATCAAATACAAGTCAAAACCATTAATATATATTATAAATTATGGTACTTCAACAAGAAGAGTATCTTTTACTTGTATTTTCTTGAAACGGGATTCATATTTTGACATGATAATGGTGCCACATGAATATATTCTTTTGCGAAAGTATGGTAACAATATTGCAAAAACAAAACCATTTGAAGTACCTGACGATTTTCTAATAGTAGCTTATATATGGCACATAGTCGAAACTTGGGAACCAAGTGAGGATCGAACTCACTATTCAGTCAAAATCGTTCTAGTGTGGCCAGCGTGTTAACCCTTAAGCCACATCGAGGTGTCCAAGGTGATTTTGTAAGTTTAGCTTAGATGAGGCACAAGGACGAAAGTGTGGGGCACCCAGTGAGGATCGAATTCACTATTCAATCGTAATTGTTCTAGCGGGACAAGCTTGGTAATCATGACACTACGTTGAAGTGCTCAAACGATTTTCTAAGCGTCCGAAAGTGTTGACCACCCAGTGAGGATCGAACTCACTACTCAGTCATAAGTGATCTAGCAAGACAAAGCTACATTCTAACACTTTTACAGCACGTTGAAGTACCCAATCGTTTAAAGTGGATGACGTCGGACTTTATTAATAAAATATAAAAAGTTAGAACTAGTAATGTGAGCAAATGGAAGAATGAAAAAAGACCTCCACGAGATCGCCAAACTTGCCAAACGAAAACAAAATTTTATCGTCTAAATGTTTTGTTATTTTTAAGAGAAAAGGTCAAAGTAATTTTGGGGTATTTTTTTCCATTTTTTAATCGTTCCTAGCACGTCCGAAATTTTCGTTAAAAATCTAGTTTTTTTTTGAGTCAGCAAAATTGACCATTTTTTTCCATTTTTAAAAAAAAACTGGAAATCTGACTTTGAAATTTTTTTAAATATCAATTATCATTTTTTCAAAACTTATTTTAAGAAAATCAGAAATTATAATGTTTATTTAAAATATTTTGAACCAAACTTAACTTAGCTTTTTTGTGCCAAAAAGATGTAATTTGAAAATAAAACAAAGCAGGTCATAAACTTTTCGCGTCTCTTGACATGTGATGAATGATATATTTACGAATTCCATGAGGCTAATTTGTTCTACGGAAGGAGAAAAGTGAAATAATTTACATTTACGTGAACAAATTATTTACCTCGTTATTTTTTAACGAAAACTTTCAGCGGTCTAATTTTTTTTTTTTTTTTTTTTTTTTGTACTTAGCTTTCACCTTTTACGTTTATGATGCTTTATGGGAAATATATTATAAAGAAATTAAAATAAAACTGTTAAGAGTGACATTAAATTTCATATTTCTTAAGAAAGGTATCTAATTAATTTATAGGTACCTTTCTTATGAAATTTTATCAGAATTGTACATAAAATACTATAATTTTATGTACATTTATTACATTTTACTGTTATTTGTATTTGCATTCATTTTATTATTAATTTTGATATTTCATTTATGGAAAAATGTCATAACTGAGATTAATATAAAAATAAGATCATATAAATTTCATAAGATGATACTGATACTTGTAGGTACCCTTCTCAGTTGAAATTGAAAAATCAAATTAACTTCTCCACACGTGTTTCGTAAAAGTAAAGGCCTTAACAGCGGAGAACAATGCTTAACTCAAATAACGCAACTTAATTATATTCTGTTGGTCTTCCGTATTTTATAATTACAGCTCGATTATAAACACAAAATTACATTTTTTAATTACTGGGGATCTTCTGATTAGTCAAAATGATACAATTTACAACGCGCTAAAAAAAGATCTATCTCATAAGGAGACTTATGAAACCCGATGCGGTTTTTAACTAATTTTATAATATTTTAACAACTTAAATGTAAAATCTATTATAATTAATGAAATAACAAATAATTGTATTAAAAATTCATTTTTCATCGAAAAATTTTTTTTTTCAGAAAATATTGTCCATATTCATAAAAACAACTAAAAGCAAATAAAAGCATTTGAAATTAAATAATATCTTTGTTTTATTGAGTTGGTATGTTACAATTCAGAGCTGATTTTCAGGTACTGCGTATCCAAAAAAAAAAAAAAACATGATTTGCATTCCTCAAAGCCCTGTGCTTTTAATTATTGTAATCACTAAAACCGATGCGATCGAATTTCTAGCGTTTTCATAAAATTAGTTATGGGGGGGTAATAAATATTTAAAAAAAATATTTTTACCATGACTTTCATAAAAAAAAACATATTTATAATAATTTCGATCATCTGTGAATAGTTCCTGAAAGTTTCATTAACATCCGATAATTATTTCTATTTTTGCAAGATTTTTCAAATTAATGTGTGTCATAAAAAAAAAAAACGTGCTAAAAATTGTCTATGTTATTTACTAGTTCCGCTGATACAAATAGAAACAAGGTTTTTTAATCAAAATTTAGAATGTTCTAAAAAGAAGGAAAATTTTTAAAAATAATAAAAAAAAAAAACTTTGGTCTTTCCTCTTAATAATAACATAAGCATTTAGACAATAAAATTTTGTTTTCGGCAAGGTTGGCGTCTTTTTCATCAAGCTATGCTCTTTTTTTTAGCGATTTCGTGGAACCTTTACTTAAACTGTTTTAAATGGAAAGTTTGTTTTTCTTTGATACTAAAAAACCTTAAAGTCAATCCCTAGGTTAAGAATAACATTTCTTCAACAAAATTGTTGTCAACATTCTCTCTGACAGTGTTAAATGATTTTTTGAAAAAACAAACATTATTAATTAAGCATCCGTTTTTGTCACCAGATATTTGTAGATAATTAATTAAATTTCATTTTTGAACAAATAAAATAAAAATGCTATTTTTGAAAGTTATTATAGTGTTATAAAAGTTTTCTTTTAGTCATAAACTGTATTAAAATTTGCCAGCAACAATATGATGGTAAAAATTAATCAAATTTATCACCGTCCTAAATATTCAAGACGTTCAACAGCCAGGCATTCTTAATTTTGAAAAGGACTGCATGGAAGAGTTTACATTACAGGAGTTCATTAAAAGGTCCAACTTCATTTTTTCTAATGGTTACCTGTTGAGGGAAAAATAGCTTTAAATAATAAATATGGTTTCCTCAAAAAAATGGTTTTATTATGAAAAAAAAAAATAAGTTTTATAATAGAAATAATTTTATCTTAAAAATTATTTTGCTCACCAAAAACATCTTTGAAAAAAAAAACCAACTGTACAATTTTTAAATACAGGCAAAACATTTTTAAAAAAAATATATTACCAGAAATAAAAAACATAAAAAAAAAATATATAATTAATTAAATAAATTGAGGAATGAAATATATCCCTTTAAAAACAAAACAAACCAAAACATTTAAAATCTACTGGTCAAATTTTTGAAATGAAAAAATAAAAACATTTATTTTCAACATTCCGACCATGAACCATTTGGAAAGTTAAATGATTTGCATCTTTTTTTTGAAATTAATTTCTATTTTTCTTGCTTTCATTAAGCGCATTGACAAAGAAAGATATTATGTTGAAAAGTAAATATTTGTGTGTTAAAATTATATTTTTAAAAAATCCAGGTCCTTAATTATTGCTACTTTGTTAAATAAATATATTGAATAAATACATTCATTTTCTTTTTTTTAAATATTACATGAAATGCTTAAATAAAAAAAGCGAAAAGGACAAAAAAAAATTGTCGAATTTTGAGATATGACAGAAGACTTTCTTTGAGAATATTGGGAAAATTAACAGAATTTGATAATTTAAAATTCTTATTTTAAAAAAATTAAATTTTTTAACTTATTTTATTGATATACCTGATTGGAATTTTAAACAAAATGAAAAAATTATCCATTATGAAATTTTTTTCAGATTGAACTGAAAATAAATCACCTATAAACAACATTCTGTAAATTAAAACTAAAGTTTATTTATTAAAAATTTATAGAATTATTTATAAAGGACTAACAATCAACTGCAGGGTTTTTTGTTTGCATGGTCATTAGCAAAAATATTTTGATGCAAATTATAAATTCTTTTAAAAATCAACTTCTTCACAAAATTTTTTTTTTTTTTTTAAAAAGCAGATTTTGTGTGTAGTTTATATTATTTATGAATATGGGATTGGGATTTTATATTTTTTCAACCGATTTCAACAAAACTTCACAGGACTCAGAAATGTAAAATTACCTGGATATATATTAATTTATATATATATATAAAATTGATAAAAAGAAATTGTTTTGATGAAATCAATTTGAAAAAAACATAGGTCAATTTTCAATTATTGAAAGGGGAACAAAAATATGAAATTCAAAAAACTTATTTTTATTGAAATTTTAAATTTTCAGACAAAATTTATTATAAAATTTCTAAAAGTTTAAATTCATTTGTTTTTTTTTTTTTTTTATATATATGGGATATAAATTTAAGAATTTTTCAGAGAGAAATTTGTAAATTTATTTTTTCAAACAAAACACAATTGTTTTTTTTAAAAAGGCAACCATTTTCTTATTTTAATTGAAACAGACAATTTTTTTTTTTAATTTTTACATTTTAAAAATTTGAAAAAAATTCCATTTTCAAGACAATTTTTAAATATAAAAATTTTATTCGATCGGAAGACTCATAACGATTGAAAAAAAATTTTTTGTTTAAGGAGTTTTTTTTGACCAAAAATCTGAAAAACAAAAAAAAAAAAAAAAACAAAAAAAAAAAAAAAATTAAAAAGGTTAAAAAATTTGTGTCTCTCAATTTGATTAAACAACTGAATTTGTTAATTTTTTTTTCAGTCATTTTTAGAAAATCGATGCTTAAAATCTATCTCTTGATGTTACATTACATCCTCAGGTCAAGAATTTAATTTGGAAAAACTGTTAGTTTTAAATATCTATTAGATGTTTGGGAAATCCCTTTATTTTTTAGTGACTAATTTTTGAATCTGAAGACGGATTTTGAAAAAAAAAAGTACATAATGTGAAGACCAAAAAAAAAAAAAAAAAAAATGAAAAAAAAAACAGCAAAAAAAAAAAACCGTTAGAAACAAAAAAAAAGTACTAAACTGTTAATATAATATTTAATCTTCCAATATTTGTTGAATTTCAAGACATTTTTTTCCATAAATATATATCTGTTAAAAACAAATATCAGTTTCCCCTAAAATGATACTTTGTATCTATATTATTTTTGAAAGATGCTGAGGATACCATGGACCAAATATGTGAGCAACGAGGAAGTTTTATCAGGTCATCCCATAAGTTCTGTCCGAATTTTAACTTTTTGTAAAAATGAACGAAATTTAAAGAGTATTTTATAATGTCTAATGGAGCTGAACATTATTTTTATGTTTAGATGCATTTAAACTGATCAAATTTTATTTCAGAGAACAATAAAATTAAATTTTGTTTGATTAAAACCCTGCTAACATGGAAGTACCCAAGAATCATTTGAGGCACATAATGCTTTATGAGTTCAAGAAAGGAAACTCAGCAGCCGAAGTGGCTAGAAACATTCACTCAGTTTATGGAGAGGAATGTGTGAATGAAAGAACTTGCAGAAGATGGTTTGCAACATTCAGAGGTGGAGATTTCACCCATGAAGATGAAGATCGAACCGGACGTCCAGTTGAGTTTGATGAAAAGCTTCTTGAAGCAGCCCTTGAAGAAAATCCTACTTTATCAGTTGAGGAATTGGCAGTGGTTCTCAGTTCAAAACATACAACTTTTCATCGTCATCTTCAACAACTTGGAAAAGTTCCTAAACTTGGAAAATGGGTGCCTCATGAATTGTCTGAAAACAACCTCAAATCCTGAGTTGACATCTGCTCTTCTCTCCATTCTCGCCAACTTGTTTCACCTTTTTTGGATAGACTTGTGACTGGCGACGAAAAAATGGATCTTTTATCGAAATGTTAAGCGTCGTAGACAGTGGCTTGGTAAAAGGGAAGGACCCCAGCCACAGCCGAGAAGGGAACTTCATGGGCAAAAAGGTTCTTCTTTTCAATCTGGTGGGATCGCCAAGGAATAATCCACTTTGAATTCTTACCACCTAATGCAACAATTAATGCTCAAATATACTGTCAGCAATTAGAGCGTTTGAACCAAGCTTTGAGGAAAAAAAAAGACCTGCTCTAGTGAATCGAAAAGAGGTGATGTTTCATCAGGACAATGCGCGACCCCACACAGCAAGAATCACGTCACAAAAGATCGAAGAACTTGGTTGGGAGAAAATTCCTCATCCACCTTATTCTCCCGATCTTGCTCCTTCAGACTACCATTTGTTTTGTAGCTTACAGAATCATTTGGACGAAACAGCTTTTGTAACACAGGAAGAGGTTAAAACTGATATTTGTGAGTTCTTCGAATCAAAGCCCAAAGAATTTTACAATAATGGAATTTGTAAGCTTGTTAATAGATGGAAGGAAGTCATAGATAATCAGGGAAAATAAATTGATGATTGAATCTGTAATTAAATGTAACATTTGGTCACTTGTTTTCTTTATTCAAAATTTGGACAGAACTTATAGGATGACCTGATAGAAAAAAGTGGAAATAAAAAGGAAATTTATACTTAACATCAGGAAGAGACAGTTAAAATAGCTAGGGGACAATAGTGTTAGATAGAAAGGGGTGATTGATAGAAAAAAAACATTGTTACAATATTAAATGCCATTTCCCTTTGGGACATAGATGAATCCGGACCGTTTAAATCTGGAGTTTTTTCCATGTCAGAATTGTCTAAAATTATATCAAAGACTTTTTTCTTTGTTTAAGAATGTAGAAATATATAGACATATGTGCATATATATATATATATAAAGAGGTAAATGTATTTATATATTTATATTTGAAAATAGATGTGATATGAAATAGGTTTCACAAAAAAACATAAATCCAAACCAAATATGTTATATTTATCTCTGATATTGATGTTTTATAATTTTGCATATAATATATACATAATTATACATATATATATAACTTATTTATATTTATATACACTGAACACATGAAACATATATATATATATATATATATGGTTTTGTGTATGTCGTAGTTTATATAAAAGTTTCTCTGAGAACAAAGCATGTTTCTCATACTTCTTCCTTTCGACCATTCTATTCTGTCCAATCTGTGAACACAATCTTGGTATATCATGGATATAACAATGCCCATAATGGGAGAAATGTAATTGGGAGAATATTTCTTTTCCTCTTTCGTTACCCATGCATTAATTTCAACGTTTCTTATTAATAACTGCATTGTTTATTTCCAGATAAACTGACATCTGACTGTTCAAAAGAAACTATGAAAAATATTAAGAAATAGGAAAATATCGTTAGAAAAAGATGACTGCACAGCTGTAATGTGATATCAATCCTCCAGCGTGATATTGAATATGGGCAAAGAAAATAGAACGAATGAAGTCTAAATTTTTAAAATGGAGATATGGTTCTACAGAAGAATACTGAAAACATATTGGACGAAACATGCGAGCAACGAGGAAGTTTAAAAGAAAATCGGACCGAAAACGACACTTGTGCTTAGCACCAATGAGTTGAAATTTCATAAGGAGGAAAGCCGGCTTGAAGAATTTGACACTCCCAGGGCATACTGAATGCAAGAGAGACAGAGAAAAATAGCAAAAAATATACCTAAAACGTTTGTGAAAATGGATGACAGAAGATGGAATCGAATATGTAGTAAGAGAACAAAATGCGTCTCAGCGACATAAAAGAAGAGGAAGTTGGAAATAAAATTTTGCCAACGTCCTGATGTGTTTGAAAAGGACACATTAAAGAAATTTGAAAACATCTTTTTTTTTGTTTTTTTAAATTTTTTTTTATAAGCGTTTCACCCCAAGCAAGGCGGGAAGCCACTAGAACAAAGTTAATTTACAGAAAATTTGCAAGCAAGATCAGATAGGAGTGATAGAAGAAAGGATGAGGAGAAGGATAGTGGATAGATCAAAGGCAACTGGAGATGTCGATTGACATTACATTTGAATAGTTGGACATTATAGCTCTCAGGGAAACTGGAATAGGGAAGGGACGGACAGGCGAGAGGTACGAGACATGAAGCTATTATTTAGAAGAGTTCATTTATTTAGGAACAAATTGACAGTGAAAGGGTGAGAGCGGGATTCCAGCCTCGTAGGGCGCTTTTTATTTCAAGTCTGGGAACCAGCGAATGCAGCTCCTCGGAGCAATTAACCATGAAAGTATTTTTAAAAAAAAGACAGAGGCGACGGCATTCTCTGAGAGAGCGACTATAGACGAGATGCCAGAACAGGGCCAATTATATTGCATATTGCCTCTGGAGCCTATCAAGAAATAGGAGGCAGACAGAAAGGGCTCCAGATATTTATATGGCAGCAAACTTCATGCAAGGGCGAATTGTTGATTTTAGATCTCTAGGATCGATTTTCTTGATATAACTCAATTTGATATAATTGATGACAAAGCTTCCTTACTATCAAATCCCTGTTCAGGCATCCATTTATATGAGCTTCTTAGGTAGGTTACAAGTTTTTTTGCTCTGTCCTTATTACGTCCACTATGTCCTCACAGGACAAAGTGTTGAATTTAGATTAGAATGCCTCACCATCAAAATTTTTTCCTTCTTTTTTGAAAAAAAAATGTCTTTTTTGTAAAATTTCTGATTCTAAGTAATAAGATAAATATTTCGCTTAAAAAAAAAAATACGTTATTCCCCGGTCTTTTGAACAGGAGTAGAGGTTTATTGCTTGTTTTTTGTTCAGTGTTGGGAAATTGGTCCTTCTAATTTTTTATTTTAAAACTCTATACGTCTAACGTATCTGCCTAAATTCTGAAATTTTATTTAATATTTATTTATTTCCTAAATAGGAGTTGATATGATCATCTATCGTCCAGTTCACACTCCTTCCTTGTCTTTTTAAAAGGAGTATAGGTTTATCCATTGTTTCCTGTTTAAGATTGGGTTTCCGGTTTCTTCTAAAGTTTTTTCCTTCACTTTCACTCCCAATTGACTCTAGCATCTTAGTGGCATTATCACCTTGCTTGGAGTGAATTAATTTAAAAAAAGTACAAGTGTTCTTTTTGTTCACATTTCATTAAATTTTCCTCGTTGCTCGTATATTTCGTCCATTGTATTTTCAGCATTGTTCTATAGAATCTTGTTTTTGGGTGGTTTTTGAAATTATTTTTCCATCCAAACCTATGTAGATGTTTTGGTGAATAAGTTTGGAATTTTAAAAAAAAAAATGCATGAAATTTTGAGTAAAGAGCTTGAACTCTATCCAGAAATTGAATAAATTAAATCGGTAATATTGGCATCACATTTCTTTTTTTAAAATCTGATTGATCCAAGAAAATAAAAGATGATTGCTGGAAATATAAAATAAACTGCTGATATTTGAAAAAAAATCGTTAGACCAGAAAATTTTTTTGAAGAACAAAGACAAAAATCCTTAATTCTTTTTGTTTTTCTACCATTATTTCTTTAAGGACAGTTTACATTTGGTTATTTTTCATAGAAATAAAAGAATGTTAAGATTTAAAAATAACGACCATGATTCATTAATTTTATGTCACGTGGCTTGGAATAGAATAGCTTAAAATTGAATATTTTCAAACGAAACAGACGATTTCTCTTGTTTACCCAAACAGTCAGGATTAACTACTGAGGCATGCGAACAAAATGAGTTAATTGTATTACAACATTTACATTATTTGATTTTGACAAGAAAAATTATTGAACACCATTACGAAACATGATTTCAATAGTGAGGAAACGGTTTTTTGTGTAACATGTGAGATAGTTCAATAAACACCTAGTCTGTCCCTATGAGGTAAAATGTTTGTAAACAGGCTACCTTGTAAGACAAGTCTAGTGTTTTTATAAATAGTTTTACGTGTGTAACTGCGTCGTTTTTTATACAATTTTAAACTATAAATATTCAAGTAACCTAGATAGGATATTTTCGTCTTTATTAATGTATCGGCTTAGTGACAAAAAATGCTATTTTTATCAATAAACGACAACGATAAAGATGTCTGTCAATGTGTGTTTGTATGTATTTAAAAATTTATGCTACTGTCGGATAAAGCGACTAAACCGGCAAATACTCAATTTCTTCATATAATGAGGCGGGTTGTTATCAACCCTGTAAATCGAAAAATAAAACCTTTCAAAGGGCGGAAGATCTCTTGACGCGTCAAAAAATCTAAATGGAGGTGGTATCTCAATATAATCACTGTGGAGAACCTAACTCTGCTATCATTCCAAAGAATACTCGAGATTTATTGCTCGGAAATGCAGCAATTGTAGCAAAGATTTTCTAAGCGTAGCTTAGATGTAGCACAAGGCTGAAAGTATGGGGCACCTAGTGTGGATCGACCTCACTGTTCAGTTGTAACTGATCTAGCGAGACAAGCCTGCTAACCATTACACCATATCGAAGAGCCTAAACAGTGATTTTCCAAGCGTAGTTTAGATGTGGCACAAGGCCAAAAGTAGGAGCACTCAGTGAAGATCGAACTCACGGTTCAGTCGTAATTGTTCTAGACAAGCTTGTTTTCCATTACACCGCATTGACGTGCCCAATCCAAAGAATACTCATGATATCTAACAATCAATTTATGAAAGCTGACGACGTGAAAGGGGTTAAATCTATTGAAATTAACTCCTTGCTCAGAAAAGAGGAACATGTGTAACAGATGTCACCTTCATCTGTTAGCATAAACGACGGGAAGGGGTCAGACTCCTTGGAAATGATTATTCACCCAGTAAGAAAAGACATGAACGACAGTTGTCATGAGAGTATTAACTATAAATGTTATAGGTTAAAAAAGGTCCATAATAACTATTTACTAATCTTTGTTTAGCATATGGTCACAAACCTGGGTCACCAAGTGAAGAACGGATTGTTTAGATGGTAGTCCACGGCGAAACGCCCGAAATGATTACTACTAGCAATAGCCGTGGAAATTGTATTTTCTGATGAATCATAATAACGAAAAAATAAATTGATTGACTCACACCCCCTTGTGTGTTCCGCTATAAAATACCTGTGGAGATTCCTCCATTGCATTCTCAAATATTTGAGCTTGGCAACTTTAACAAAATATTATAGCAGCAATAATACGTATGAATGCAGGACATTACTTAAAAAAGCAAAAGTGTATAAATGAAAAGGTTAAAAATCAATGAGTTTTTTCCATTTCACTGATGGTTTGCTTTGGTTTGGTTTGTTTTGTTTTACGGTATATCAACACCTCAATGGGTCATTTAATGCCGAAAACATTTTTTTTTCCTGGTAATATTTTAGCTTTGTCGAAAATCTATTTCTGTTAATATTTTTTCCTCAAAAATGTATAGCTGGTAATATTATTTTTTCAAAAACGTATAGCTGGTAATATGTTTTCAAAAACGTATAGCTAGTAATATTATTTTTTTTTTCAAAAACGTATAGCTGGCAACATTAATTTTTCAAAAACATTATCAGAGGCCTTGCTATTAGACGTAGTTTATCGTCTTACCCAGGACGCGGACGTAGTTTATCGTCTTACCCAGGGCGCGGATGTAGTTTATCGTCATACCCAGGAGGAGATCTGGGTTTGAGGGTTAACTATTTTCCCATAGGTGGGACCCTAACAGGTGCTACCACCCCGGGTCAGGGTGGACCTGGAAACACCAGCAATTAAGAAGTTGTTCCACGCTCTAAAAACCTCCTGATCCAAGGCCTTGCTGTTGGACGTAGTTTATCGTCTTACCCAGGACGGGGATGCAGTTTATTGTCATACCCAGGACGGCTGATGGTTTTGTTGTTCTTGTTTAGTGGCATATAAACCGCAATATTTTTTTATCAAGTAAAATAAACAGCAACGTAAATAGTTGCTTGTAATGAAAACTCACCCAGAGTTTTAGAAAATAGTTCATAATCTGTGAACCAAAGATG
Source organism: Acanthosepion pharaonis (assembly GCA_903632075.3). Taxonomy (NCBI): domain Eukaryota; kingdom Metazoa; phylum Mollusca; class Cephalopoda; order Sepiida; family Sepiidae; genus Acanthosepion; species Acanthosepion pharaonis. The sequence goes on from CAHIKZ030003200.1 coordinate 79,252, forward strand.
GCAACTGAAAAACTTAGTTGCATTCGTTTTCATATTTACCTAGGTTTACCAAATTGACGTCGAGCAGATTTGTTTATTTTTCTATTCTTTATTCGAACGAATGTTTGTGGGTATTTCAAAAAGGGTTAAAGAAACGGCACGCGAAAAGAAACGAAGCCAAGACATGCATTTACGATGACTGTTTTCTTCATTCTATTTCTAGAACCATTTTTTCCCACAATACCGCCACCATTTTATTGTGTTGTCACCACCTAAATTTAGCTCTATTCATTTTGACGGAGCAAAATAGCAGTGACAGTTTGTATAAAAGCAGAAATCAGAGCTTATTCCAAACAGGTATCATCTGTTAACATTTGCTTGACAGTGTAATTGGACATTGAAGTAGAATCACTGATACATTTGAAAAAAAAAAATGAAAACTATGAATCTAGTTCTGTTTGCTTTTTTAGGCCTGATTGTTGCCACAGTTGCACAAAACGACACAAACTCCGAGGTTCCTCAGGGTAAGTCTTCACTTTCAATATTCTGAAGAAGTATAAAAAAAGCACGACGGCAAGGTCTGTGGTTGACAGGTAGATAAAAACCAAGTCAAATCGAAACAGATATTCACTATTGATTAAATAAGATAATATCTATCTATCTATCTATCTATCTATCTATCTATCTATCTATTTATGTAATTCTGTTCATATCTATCTATCTATGTCTGTTCATATTCTTCTAAATCATTTTATGTATACTTTAACAAAACGTTAAAACAATCATATTTAACAAAATAATTGATCTTTATATTTTAAATAATTCTTCATTGTTTCTTTTTTTTCCTTTCCACAGAGTGGCATGTGGACCCCAAGAGTAAGTAAAAAATATTATTTTATCTTAACAAATTACATTTGGTATCCTGTGTTATCATTAATATATGATTTCTTAGTTTCCCAATAATAAAAATCAGATTTTAAATTATTTGCAATATTTTCTCTCTTCTCAGTTTTACCTGCCGAGTACTCACGGGAACACTGAGCACCATTTATAGGTTTGTTTTAATCCTTTCATTCTAAGAAAGGAAATAAAGCCACTAAAAAGCAAAGGGTTACTGAGTATATATATATATAGGTACATGTATATATTGATGCATGTTTCATTAAATAATATAGACAAGTTTTGTCTATTTATTTTAAGTAAGTTCCTTTCATATTGTCTGATAAGCTTAATAACATTATCATTGAAAGACGAAAAGAAATCACCATATTGATACATGTTTAAATCCTATTTAAGCTTTCGGCTTACACAAGCCATTATCAAAGATAAAGCCAAAAGCTTAGCTAAGATTTAAACAAGTCTCTTCTTCATCTGTGAGGAGATTATTCAGCATTCACGGCCATATAGAAGGGCAGATATCACGTAAGAGTTCAGTACTCTTTTCTTTGTTTCTAACGGAGTTTTTTTTCTGTTTCTTAATACTTTGCTTAACTTTTGGAAGGCATCTTTCGCTATCCCAATGCGCCTTCGGATTTCGGTGTCGCGCTTTCCGTCCTCTGTTAAAACACTTCCCAGATATTTAATTTTTTGTACTTATTTGATTTTAGGATCTCCGATGTGTAATTTCCATTTGGGGCTCATCCTTTTGCTAACAAACATGCATTATGTCTTCCTGCATTTGATGTTTAATCCTGTCTTCTCCATTTCCTTCACTACTTTTTGTAGGAAGTTTTGTAGTTTTCTTTCCGAGTTTGATATTAACACTGTAATAATAATATCGGATTAGATAAATATGCAAATGTAACATGTAAAAGGTAGAATTACAGAAACACCCTTAATAGATTTAGATTTTGTCACAAAGATTAGGGAACTGGAGCATGATGAAGCTTATAAGTACCTAGGAATTAGCGAAGGATATGGCATACAACACCCCCAAATGATGGAAAAAATAAGAAAAGAGTACTACAGGCGTGTACGTCTGGTACTAAATACTGAGCTAAACTCAAAAAACAAAATATCGGCCACAAAAACATTGGCTGTCCCTGTGGTGCAATACAGCTTTAATGTCCTTAACTGGACCACAGCTGAAATTAATCGAAGGACGCCAAAACGAGAAAGCTTCTCACTTGCTATCGCATACATCATCCCAATGCTGATATTGATCGTCTGTATGTGCCCAGATCCGAAGGAGGAGGAGAGGATTAGTTCAACTAGAACTGTCCTACAAAACTACAACAATTGGCCTCCAAAGATATTTGGAAACTTCAGAAGACTGGATGATGGTATGCGTCAAGGAACATGAAAGTAGTAAGCGTATTTACTCCGTAATAAAAGAAGCCAACAAATTCAAAATGGAGTTTCAAATGGGCGCAGAGATGCAAGTCTACAGCACAATACACCGGCTGAAACTGCAAAATACTTAAAAAAAGACAGCAAACACGAATGCAACCGACCAGATACAGAAAAATGGCAAGATAAACCGCTTCATGGCCAATACCCTGCCCGTACCAAACAAGCTGACGTAGACAAAACCCGTACCCATCAGTGGCTGTAGTGCAGGATTGAAAGCTGAAACTGAAGGTTTTATCCTTTGCTGCACAGGACCAATGCTTGCTAACTAGGAATTATCAAGCACATATACTAAAATATTGTGTCAGCCCAAAATGCAGATTCTGTGGATAAATATCCAGAAACGATTGATCATCTTGTATCAGGTTGCACGATATTGGCACCCACTGAATATAAAACCCGGCATGACAGAGTGGGCCAATATCTGCACTGGAAAATCTGCAACTTCTACGGGAAGAAAACTGAAAGAGACTGGTATGAACACCAACCAGACCCGGTTACGGAGATAGGACCTGTTACAATTCTATGGGACTACACTATACACACTGACAGAACAATCAAAGCCAAATGCCCAGATATTGTTATTAAAGACCACAAACAAAAACGGTGCCTCCTTGTTGATACGGCAGTCCCTGCTGACTGCAATGTGTCTTTGAAGATATTCAAAAAGCTGTCAAAATACAAGGACCTTGAAATAGAAATCTCGAAAATGTGGCATATGGGAACATCAACAATCCCTGCTGTAGTTAGAGCCCTAGGACTGGTTAGAAAAGATTGCAGGAGACTAATTGAAGGGATTCCTGGAAGTCCATGCCACAAGAAGATACAAAAAAATGCACAGCACACACTTTACGAAGGGCTTTATCCATGTAATTCTTTTTTTTTTGTCAGTGGAAAGTGTCATGATGCCATTTCTAACATTAGGTTACTGGGTGGGACCCGGAAAGAAATGTGTAAACGCCAGAAATCAAAGAAAATAATAATAATAATACACACACACACACACACACACACACACACACACACACACACACATATATATATATATATATAAAAGGCAGGATGTGTGTGTGTAACGAATGCAAGTGCCGTAATTTTCGACGATTTCTTCATGCTTCTGTGGCAGTTTTCATGTAGTTTGCGGCCATTTTGTACTGGTCAGAGTGAGAGCCAATAGCTGGCTGCCACGAATCGGCAGGAAGATTCTATTGGCCGACTTGAGAGCCAAGAGCTGACTGACACGATTGTTAACTAAGCATGCAAAAAATCGATAGCAGCATTCGTCACAAGCGGGAAAAATTTAAATCTGCACGGCACTTTACTCCTATTGGCTCATTGGATTGCTTAAACTTGGGTGTGAAAAAGTATTTGTTGTTAACATTATTTTTTCATTCGGTTTTTCCAGTTACAAGTCCTTTTTTAAAGCTGATCGTTTTGTGTTCATTCTGTTTAGATCTTTTTTCGTAACAGATTTAATGTTTAGTATAGAGCTTAGAAAAAATTCGCAGTGTGAGATAGGCAAGAAGTAAGGCATGTAGCAACATCAGCACGGCAAAGTGCACCCATTTAAAGGCAAGGAAGGGCAAAAATATTTTAAGTCAAGTGATAGCGATTGCTGTATGAGTCGTACGATTTTTGAATCAAGCACGGGCAACGCCGGGCCATGCTGCTAGTATTAATTATTATATAAATTTATCCCTTGCTCTCTAGCCTTCAATCTGCCCTGTGAATATCCAATTTTCCAAGCCCTCATTATGCACCTTATAAATTTCAACTCTCTCTTCCTGTTAAGTATGAATTTTTTTTTTATTTCCATTTACTTTTAAACTTTATCCTTGCTCATATATTCAGTCTATGGTATTCTCAGCATCCTTCAGTAGAACTACATTTCTGTCGTTTCAATTCTCTTCATCCATGAGGAGATTTTCAGCATTCTCTGTCATAGAGGAGTAGTAACATTATGCAACATTTCAGTACTCTTTACTTTGTTTTAAACAATTTTTTTCCCGTTTCTTAATACTTTGCTTAGCTTTTGGATGATATCTTTCCTTATCCCAGTCCGTCTTCAGATTTCAGTGTCGCATTTTCCGTCTTCTTTTAAAACAGTTCTTAAATACAGTGTAACCCGGATATAAGAGACCCTGATATAAGAGAAACTCGGATATAAGAGAGATTTTCTCTGGTCCCAAATTAGAACCTGTGTTAATGTATACATATAGACCAAACCCGGATATAAGAGAACTCTTCTCCGCTCCCGACAACTCTCTTATATCCGGGTTACACTGTACTTTAATTGTTATACTTGTTTGATTTTAGTATTATTCCAATTTGTAATTTACATATCGGCCTCTTTCCTCTGCTTCTGTTGTCTTCAGTGTTTCCCGTGAGTGTCAAATTCTCTTAGCCTTCTCTTTTAATTATTTGTCTCCCAAATTTCAAGTTCTTTTTGTTCCCATTTTTCTTACGAATTTTACCAGAGTTCCCAAGTTTCATATTATTAGCCAAGTTAAAATGCGCAGGTTGCTATTGCCATCATTTTATCAATAAATATTTAGATCTTTTAGCTTCCAATAATTATCTATTTTATTTTCTACTAGAAGTATCTAATGATGTGAGGCCTTATATTTTAATGGAGGAAGCAAATTGACGTAATTTAATGTCTAATAAACAAAAGTGAGTAAATTATACTGTTGTTGAATTTTTGTTTTATGATGTAATTAATATTTATATAATTTTAGTTAGGGATTAATTTTATGTATTATATATTTTAAACGGAATGAGGTTATGAATTTAAACGTTTCTTTTAATTCTTCGACATTTTATAGTTGGCTTCGGAAAGAAGTAATTCTTTCAGGAACGGAGCTATTTGAAATTTTTCTTTTGTTTTTATTTATATATATTTTAGATATATTTTTTAGTTACATCCAAAATTTAACACAGACACACACAGACTTATATGTGCGTGTGTGTGTGTGTGTATGTCTTTGAAACTTTTCTGTTGCAACTGTTTTATGAATTTTACCAGAATTTTCAAGTTTCATATTATTATCCGAGTTACTGGAATTCCAGGATATATCATGTTATAATTAAAAAAAATTATTATAGACCCTGCACTAAGTTTACAAAGAGAAATGTTTTTAAGAAAAAAGAAAAAAAGAGTGATAAAATTATGACGGAGACATTAATATAAAGTGTGTGTATTATTTTCTGAAACTAAAGAATGTGTAGATTGTATAATCAAAAGCGCTTTGGAATACACTGTTATACTGGAACACACCTATTCTATAGTTAATAGACTCTCCCACCTATAATTAGGAGTAGTAATAGGAGTCGGCAGTGAGTTGGTCAGTCAGTCGACTGGCTGATCGGTTGAATTCTCTGCCTCCGGGCGGGGAGGAACTCGAAAGAGGACGCCGAAGAGCGGATTCTCTTTCGGGGAGGTAAACCGACCCTGAACCCGTTTATACGGGTTCAGTGAGCATATTTTTGGACGAGCCCACGGGTTCGGAGATCCCACATTAAACCGCCCTTGTGCCACATGATGCCCTCGTGGGGGGGTGACTAAATATCGAGTTGGTCAGTCAGTCGATGTCGGACGACCGTTAGTCGGATATTAAAGTATCAGCCACCCCAACTAGATTACTGCGTCATTACCTATTATATCAAGTTCCTAACGTTTTGTACGTCGAACCTGTTTTAGGACCGACTTAGTACAAATACAAGCCTCCACTGTGAAACCACTACATAACATAAACCGAGTTCGAATTCCAGTCGGGTTTGTTATTTACACGCAAATACCCTTGGTAAAGGTATGAATCCCTTTCCTTCCACCAGGTACGTAGGATTGTTATCTGGAAAAATCAACGCAAAAAAAAAAAAAAAATGTATTCTTACAATTCAAAATATGTTTCCGTTTTACATAACACACAAGTGGTTGATAAACCGTAAAAAATAACAAATCGATCTAAAACAAACTTTTTAGAAGTTTTGATTTTGATTTGTGAGCTGTTGTGTTTCTCCATATGAAACAGACAGCACATCGTTCAGAATAGCGTTTCCAATTTCACCTTTGCTCGTAAATTTACCCTACTAAAGCAGATCTTACACTTCAGAATGATCTATAAAGTATCAACCCGGTTAAGGTCCCATTTTTAGACTGAAAAATCAATGTACGTCTGCGTTGACTTCTTACCATTCGATATATGACTGCGCTTTTCCCACCCATAATCACAGCCCCAAGAATCACATTGCTAGCATTCCAACCATTGAAGGCGATTTCCGTCTGTAACCACCGAGTCCAGACGAAAGTGGCGCAATTCGTAAATGAAAAGAACTCTTTAAAAAATGCTCTTTAGTTATCCTATTTCATATTAAGGAAGCTTTCTGTTTGTTTTTGTTTTTTTTAAAATCGGTTCCATATCAACCTTTCCTCGTCACAACAAGGCCTAACATCTCATAGCTTGATATGTGACACTATGATTAGGACATCTGAGGATACCATAGGCCGAACATGCAAGCAACGACCGGGTTTTAGAGAAAATGGAAACAAAAAGAAAAATACTTAATATCAGAGTTAGTTGAATTTTCTGGGGCACGTAATGAAGAAAGAGGTCCTGGAAGATTTAATACTCACTGGACAGTTTGAGAGCAAGAGGCACATAGAAAAACAGCGCGTAACTTGATGGGCTTGAGTAAATGAATGGTAGAACAGGGTTTGGGAGAAATAGCAAAAAAAAAAAAAAAAAAAAAATTAAAAGAGTTACAAGGGACAGGAAGATGTGGATGGCGATAATTTCCTACGTCCTGGAGGGATACGGCACATAAAGAAGAAGATAAGTTTGTGAGATATGGTCTTCAAAGTGATTAACAACTAGACTGAAAGGGAATAAAAAAATAAATAAATGAAAACTTTTGAGAACAAGTGACGACAAAACCGGACATAGGGGGTTTCCATCACAGTCCTATGTTAACAGTCACAGTTGGGATAGCAGCAGTTAACGGAGACAGACTGTACCTTGGGTAGCTCCATGCAGCCCATTACTTTTGCTAGCCCTGTGTCTTGATGCTGAGATGGGCAAGAGTTGAAGGAAGGCACTGATCTATTAGACGCACATTCCTTTTTATCCAAACTGTGCAAGTCAAAATCTAAATAAACCAGATAAATATACTTTGGCCTGTATTCTCCTTTTGCTTCCTTGCAAATTTGCAACAGGCCTTTCTGCGTTTTTCCTGCATATCGATACGTAAGGGAAAAGTGATGAAACGTAGGGTTTTATGCGTCAGACCGACGGAAAACTGGGAATTTGCATCGCTGTATATTTATAGATATAGATCATTTTTTTTAATAACTTCTCTCTTGATACTGAACACAGATCAGCGTAGGAAATTCCTCTATTTACCCCTATCGAACCTACATCGGAGTCGCTCATAATTATCAACAAACTTTGCAGTTTAGTGTTACCTGCCGATTTTATGTATTTTTTAGAGTTGCAAGCTCTGGCGTGATTTAAGATTTCTTTTTGAATGTTAAATCAACCTCATAACTTATTTAAAGCTCCGAACAAACAACATATTAATGAGAAACTTCAAAATTCAGGTAAACGACTGCGCAGAACATATTAACTTTTTTCATAATTGCACAGAAAGATGTTACCAACATTCGGCGAATAAATCATTGGAGTCTAGTATGTGTATCTTTTGTGTATAGACATAAATTTGTACTAACTAATGCGAAATGCAATGTACTCTAATTACTGTTCTTTTATTTCCAGCTAAAAATGGACACTGCCCGCCAGTAGACAGAAGGTGGGGTCTGGGACCGCGTCCATTAAAGAAGAAGTCTGATTCGAAAGCTAATGACTTAGTTAACTTTCATAGTCCTTGGATATTCCCATTTCCACGATGGTTTCCACCATTTTGGCCCAGGTGTCAACAAGAATGTTATACAGATAGTGACTGTAAAGGAAGTAAGTATTTTCTTTTGTTTGCTTATATATATACATATATATTGTTTGTGTTATATATATATATATATATATATATATATATCACACATTATTATTGTTAATAAAATAAAACGAACTCTTAAAGACTATAAATGATATTTATTTAATTAAAATCTTTTTTTCACCGATCTCAACTCTTCAGACTGATTGAAAACTGACACATAAATAATTGCGTGATATTTCGGTCTTTAATGATAAGGGAATAATCGATTTTAATTTCTTAATAAAATATAATATTACCATGCTCTTTAAATAAGTTCGTTAATATATATATACATGTATTTACATATATAAATACTCTCGTTTGGACATTGAGCTCTCCTGGATCTATATCCTTTTAAAATTATCCTAATTCAAACAAAAATATATTATTATATATATATATATATATATATATATATATATATATATATATTCCATTACTCTTTAGGATTTATTTAATTTTATATATATGTATTGATAATATTCTATATATATATATATATATATATATATATATATATATATATATATATAATAATTTACATATCCAAATGTGTATATACAAAAATATATATATATTAATCTACATATCAAATATTGATATATTATACAAAATATATATATTTTAATATACATATATATTGATAATATATATATATATATATATATATATATATATATATATATATATATATATCGCACATTGTATACTGTATTAATAAAATAGATCTCACAATAAAAATTCAACAGATATATAAATTATATATTCATAATAAATATACATCTTTTTTATCATATTATAGCTCAATTCATTTTTTCTATTTGATTGAAAATTTAAAATAAATAATTTAAATATTATATTTAAACCGTACTTTTTTATATAAAGGAATAATTTTTTTTTTTTTAATATAGAGGTATAGGTATAAAATTATATTCTTTAAATAAATGGTGGAATTTATTTAAAAAAAATCTGGATCAATATATTTAACAGATATTTATATATGTAAAAAAACATATAGACAAAATACAGTAAATATAGCAAATTCTCATAAAACCATAATTATATTAAAATAAATTAATAAATATTCAATTACTTATTTTCACACACATTTCTAATTTTCGACACACACACACACACACACACTTACATACTACATATTAGTTATATATATATATATATTTTATATATATTGGGATATCCATATGGTGTGCCACAACAATATAAACTGACCATTTATGAAAAATCAAAAAATTTTGGGAGTCACGTTTTACGACAAATCGGTTATGTAATCAATTCCTCTCTTATATCCTAAGTTAGACGGTATTAAGAAAATGTTGTCATATTATAGAAACTATCAGACTATAACTTTATATATTTGGCACTTTGAAATGTAATGCGCAAAACCGGAGAAAAATGTTCAATCCTCTACTGGATTGAATACTTTGGTATGTGCCGCGAGAATGTTATTTAGAAAATTTTTTTCGATGTCTTTTATGGGTTTTACCTTTAGTTTAAAATAATCTGGTTTTATGTTACATCAAATGGCTAAATCGCGTTAGTGCCTCGACTTGAGGTTTTAAAATATCGGGTTCAAATGTTTAGAACGTTAGCCCCAAATATTATCACTGATCGATGAATGGTTTCAGGGTTAACGTTGTACATATATTAACATCTGGGTCAATATGGTTAACGTATGCCTTATGACAATAAATTCAGCGGCGACCTCTTTTTGGGACGAAGGAGAGGAGCTTGATAATATCGGTTTAAGGCTTTTGTTCCCAAATGTCTCTGCCTCGTAGTGGTTGTTCAGGTTGACCTAAGCGTGAGTGAAATTTGGTAGAACAAACCAATTCGAAAGCTGTCGAGGGTTTTTACTAGCACAAAATCGCAAAGTCCTCACCTAATAGACAGATATATTTTCTTTAGCTCTAGTGGAAAATCTATCTACAGATGGTGTCTCGATAAAAAAAAAAAAAATGCTGCTACCTGTTACCAAAATATCCAACAGCCTGTGAACAACGTTTTCCTAGGTCTAAAAAAAGTATTCAGTTAAACTGATATGCTGAAAAAGTCATCATGAATAAAGTGTTACGTGTTGGGGACCTAACTACGGGCAAAATTTTAAAAAAAAAAGAATGAATAAAAATGATTTTGATCTTGAAAATGATGATAAAATTTTCTTCGTCGAGGGAAGAACAAATTATTCGACGAGTCGTTTGGACCAAGAAAACTAAATTTAAGATGAAAATGACCATTAAATCGGTTGAAGTTCAGATAAAACAAGTGTCAAATCTTTTCCGCCAAAATTATTTGAAATGTTTCTTTATCAATGCCTCTTTTTTCATTTACCGAACACATGTTCAAACACACACTCACACATTACACACACACACACTTTTATATATATATATATATATATATATAATCTTGACGCAGAGTTCAAAATTTAGTTATATAGTTTTAAAAAAAACAAGGAATTGTTTGGAATTTCTCTTGCAAAAAGTGAATGAGGCCCTTTCAAGCCAACATCACACCTGCTTCTGACAATCATTGATCAACGAAAAGAATTTTAACGACAACCAACAAGTTAAAAAAGGGGGGAAAATATTTTTTAATAACAAAAAATTTTTGGAGATAACTATATTTTTACTGAACGATATATTGATATAACGATATATTTGATATATATATATATATATATATATATATATATATATATATATATATAATTTAATATGAAGAACTCGTCAGGAATTGTTGATTAGTTCAGATGTTTTCAAGTCTGGAGCCGTTATCCATTAGCATGCCAGACATTTGGAGGGCCTGAAAACCAATTAAGGTTAACCCAAGTCTTTGAGTAAACTTCGGTGGTCGGACCCTGGAAGCGCTGTTTCGTCATGATATGTTCTATAAGCCGGTCACAAGTTCATTATAATTCATTAACAACAATGAACCAGATTTCATTGTTCAAAGTTAAAATGGAAACAGCAAAAAACATTAAGACATTTATGCCAATTGTTTTGATTAAGACCCAATTCAGGAGTCCATTTCTACAGAGTAACTGCAAGGATAACGTAAAGTCTACGTGCGTGCCTAGTGGGGTTCTAGTTTGAAGAGAATAGCAGGAACCCGGGACGGTGTTATGTACATATCACTTAGTAGAGCTTCCGTTTTCCGGGTAGAATCTGGTTAAAACCTTATGAGTCGAGAGTGGATTTGGAAAAGACTTTTCAAGCGAAGCATTTTGCGTTAATTAGTAAATCTGTAAAGTAAACAAACCAATCCAAAAAGTGCTAAGGAATATTTTTGATTTTTATTCTTATTCAATACACGTTTTAGAATAATCTTAAGAACTAACTAAACCTGTGAGACCTTAAGACTCATTCTATAAGAAAAACGTCATATTATATGAAGCTTTCGTTATAACTTTATATATTTCAGTTTGAAATGCTGCGGTGAATACAAAATGGTCAATCTTTTTGAATCCAGTGGTACGTAAATATAGACAGTTATTGAATTATTTCCTGTGGACTATAGCGTCTGAACAGGAAAAAAAAAAAAAAAAGATTACCATTTAAATAGTTGTTTTCACCATGTGCTGGGTTAAAATTTCGATGTTCCGGCTTTCGACCCGGGTTCAAATGGGTTACCTGGTTAGCCCCAGACTGAAGTCACCCTTCAAATTTTATGGGTGAGGGTAGAGAACAACAAAATCCTGGTTGTAACACCAAAGGTGAACTGAATTTGGGTTCAAATGGTAGGGTATTAGTGACCATGCGATTCGTTTTCAAATAGTTTGAGAGGAGCGTTGTTTGACCAATGATCGAGTTTAAATTGAATAAATTTAGCGTTCTGACGTTTCAAGATGTTTTCAAATGGTTTTGGTAAATATATATGTCTTAAAATGAAAATGTGTTTTGTGCAGAAAGATTTTCTAACCTTCTCTACACTATCATTGAAATATAGACTCTTCCATCTGCTTTGAGTGGAACGTTTGCTCATGGAATAAAAAAAAAAGTGGGTTGCAAAGGAGGAGTAAAAGTTTCAATCATACTGAACGACTGTATTTTCAATACATGTTCTTAATTTGATTACAGCCATTTTCACTCAAACCATTGTTTCTATTGTTTCTTTTACAGTCTCAGCGTTAATCAGCAATATACTGAATGAATTTTATTCAAGACACACACACACACACACACACATTTATACACATCACAACAACAGGTTATTTATATATAAATATTTTTAGACTGTAAAATTTTTGGAGATAACTATGATTTTTACTGATAGAAATTCTACGAATTAACCCATAGATTTGATGAGAAGGGGTGGATCCATACTTCTCCCAAGGGTATTTGAATGTAATTGAATATAAAGAACCCGACAGTAATTGGAGATTAGTTCTTCGATTTCAATTTCGAGCCGTTATCCATTACACAAACCAGACATACTGGTATTCCCAAGCGGTTACCAATTAAGGTACTGATCAGGCACGACGTTGCTTAACTTCGGTGATCGTACAAGAAGCGCTGTTTCAACATGATATGTTCATAAGCCGGTTTTTACACACACACACACACACACACACACACACACACACACACACACACACACACACACACACACACACACACATATATCAGTGTAATAATTCCTTTTTGCTCTACTTGCCTTTACAGGCGAATGCGGTCTTGTCCCAACAGATGAATACTGTAAAGAAATTTGCACATTGAAGAACACATGTCGCACATGTAAGTTCATTTTATTTTGTCTCTTGGCCACAGTGAAATTCAGAAAATTCAAATTTTCGACAATAAATATATATAGTTTATATATATATATATTTATTATAAATTAATTGATTTCCAAAATATATTTTTTGGTTTAAACAGTTCTAACTCGACGTTTCAAATTTTTTTCTTTATCTAAAACTGGGAATTAAGCATTTATTCGTATAAATATTTATCATTAACGGTTTCATCCTTATTCAAATTTACCAGTTTGAATTTTAAAAATGCCTGTGTTTTAAATACACATTATAAAAACCATCAAATTTCAGGAAAGATCAAGGTTATGATAACCAGTTTGTTTAGATTACCCAATTTTTAGCAGTGTTTTTGGTGTCAAGTAATTTTCATTTAAAAAGAGCATAATGTTAAATTCTTCAAACAGATTTGTATATTTTAATAAAATTATTAACGATCCGTTAAAAGGTTTACATTACTTTTAAATTGTAAAAATTGTATCTTGGAAAAACCTTGTTATCCAAGAAAGGGTTAAGGATATTCTGATATTCCCCAAAAAACTCGGTTCAAATTTCGTAATGACTCGTTGTAGTATCGACTTTGAAATTACCAGAAATCCAACTATAGTAAGGTCTTGTTGAACAAAATTGGTGTCAGACGCCTTCGAATAAAGTTGCACTAATAGTACTTGCTCGATAATCCTCGTACTGAACAGTAAGACCGTATAGTGATCCGAATAGAGAAATAGTATAGTCAAATATCTATATGCATAGACTAGAAATGATGATCCTGGTTATTCTAGGAGAGACAGAAATTTGGCGATCCGTTTTTTCATTATTTTTTTAATTGAATTGCTCGCATGAGAAATCGAATTTAGTCGGGATAGTGATATTTCCCTTATATGCGTTTAAATCAATCTCCCACCGTAAGTTTTTAATGAAATAATAAAATCGCATGTGTTTGCTTCTATTCTCAAGAAATCGATGTTAAACTCAATTCACTCAAAAAGCGACACTTTATTTATTCTTAACGCAATCTAAAATATGTTTCAAAACCTTGAAATAATAAAAAAACGCATAATTTGTGTTTTTCATTTTGGAAAAAAAAAACAAATAATCATCTTGCACGAATTTAAATTAGAACATCTTGTTGCTGAACCAAAGATAACTTTTGACTTTTGGAGGAATTGTTCTTGCATGAAAAATGTAACGTTCATCGCTTCGGTTATTCGAATAATGAAGCTCCAAAAACGTCATCAGTGAAAATCATTTAATAGAATTGCAGAAGAAAGCCAAAGGAATTCGGAACATTTCGGCAAAACTTGGTATTTTTTCTCAGACGTTTTTAATATGAAAAAAAAAACTTAGAAATGTATCGCTTTCACCTGCCTACACGCAGCAATAAAGAACCATTTTAATCTGATAAAAAATGAATCCCTTATGATAATTTTAAATGCATTTTTTCATTAATAAAATGTTTTATTATTTTAAATATAATAATCTAATTCTCCATATCAAACCCTGATATTTTGTGGATCGAATGTAGATATATGCTTGCGCATGCGTGCGTGTTTGTGTTTTTATGTATGTTTGTGCGTGTGTGTGTTTTTTTTTATGTATGTTTGTGCGTGTGTACAGTAAGGTTCCAAAAAGGTCCACACGCTTGACCAAATATTTAAGTTCTTCACTGACACCTTGACTAAATATTTAACTAACATCTGAGTCTGTAGGTATATAGTAAGCTCACTTTCGTCTTTCACAAGACCTGAAGTATTATACTAAACACTGAAAGTGGTCAAATGATTTTTTTACATCAACTTTATGACATACTTTTAAATATATATATATTATATATATATATATATATATATATAACTAATGCATCTGTGTGTGTTTGTTCTATTTGTCTTTTCTAGCTCAATATCCATGTCGGATTGATTACACAACCTATTGTGAGGCTTATTGTCAGAATGGTAATCAATGCCGCAGTAAGTAGAGACGATTTCTTACCCAAATTTCTTTTCAGATTTTGAGCGTTTATTTTTCCCTATAGACAGGCTCCGTAGATGTAGTGAATCAATTATTCTATTTATATCAATGTATCTCAAGTCCAGGATGCGCGCCCAGTATAGCGAATATTGACACAGAAAGTGGAAAAGACGAAGAGAGTTCAAATTCAAGCCGAGTTAATTGCGTTCATTTTCGCACTGATGCTTTTGGGAAATACAGTATTCCGTCACTTCTTCTCCCCTAGCAATGGGTTAAATACAAAAAATAGACTGGTCTCTCTAGCCTTGAATGGTAGCCAGTCTAATAGAAATGAAACTCTGATTTCGAGACCGTGGAGAAAGCAACGGGAAATTACTCCATTATTATTTAAAATAATTTATGGCGATTCACAGACCATAAATAAAGGAATTCTGTAGAAATTCAAGATCACCTGCGTCCTGAAGAGACACGATATTAAAAGAGATTTTAAGTCAACAGTTAACAGATAGATGGACATAGAATGGGGCAATAACCTAGTGGATTAAAGCTATCGTTCGTGACATAATAATTGTAAGTTCAATCCCTAGGCTAGGCAGTGTGTACTTAAACTCAGTGATAACGAAGTGAGCAATAACTGAAAAACATTAAAATAAAAAAAAATATACACGAGATATCCCCAGATATGGACAATGGAAAGAGAACAACCTACCCCTGTAGATTAAATAAAGGGTTCAGTTCTCTGGGTTACCTGCATCGGCATACGTGATGTAGGTTGAGGGTGCACAAAGGCCGAAACGTTGTGATAACAACAACAAAGATGAGGACAATAGTCCGGAATATAACGACGATAACTCCTCATCCAAGACATTCCGACAGGCAATACAGTTAGTTATTGCTAAAATTAACTTTGTAGGGTACAAGGTCAAAAGCAAGGGCGCTGCGATGAAGAAAATTATGAAAGGTCAATCTTGCAAAGAAAGATCTGCGTTCCTAAAAAAAATCCTGATCCATTTAGAAATCTTTAGAAGAGTCAGATCAGACCAAAAATAGATCATTGCTGCCACATCTTGTCTGAAGCTACTCAACCTTCAGTCTCTAGCCTTGATAGAGTACAAAATCATTTACGCAGTCTGCAGCCTCTTTCCCAAGATTATCACAAATCTATCGCTATTGCCATGACAAATGTTCAAATGAGATCTACCCTTTAGTTATACCAGTTCAGACCTTTACAGCCTTTCTCCTACGACAGAGTTGAATCACCTTCATTTCCCCCGAAATTAGAACGATTGGGTTACACACATATAAACAGATTTAGATTGGAACGAGATTTATTTGCATCAATCTCTTATTTTTCAGCGGGAAAATGCTGCCGAAATCTGAGATGCTCTTTCACCTGTACATAATGTTGTTTGTAATGTAAGTATGTCAGTAAAGTTATCCCATTTGATCGTGATTTCGTTTTCTAAATCTTTTAAATTCTTTTAAATGTATGCTATTTATTTTGGATGGTGATGGTTTTTTTGTTTGTTTGTTTGTTTTTTGTTTTTGTTTTTTGATAATGACGAATTTTTAAAAAATGGCTAAAAACGTCAAAATATCAGCGGTAACCCGCTCCCGAGTGTGCAGGTGGTGCAGTGATTAAAAGTTCAGAATGAGAAATTGGCGATTCGAGATCGAATTCGGGTCGAGTTCATTATATTGACTTTCACTCAAATACCCTTGGCAATATTATAAATCATTCTATTTTCTCCTTAAATATTGGATAAATTAATAGCAAGGCAGACAAAACTCTTTAGCCGTAGTGGGTAACCAGTACAGCAAAAGGGCAGTTCTGAATTTAAAATCATCATGACCTTTAGATGCTTGAACTAAAAATAAGGTCCGCTAACAAAGTGTTGAAGCCTTGAAGATAAGCAAATCACATTGATTTAAAATGTGCTTCAAGTGAAAACAGTTCTGATGACAGATAGAAACAGGTTGATATTCTGTCCCAACATAAAGCTATTGTTTAAATAGCAAAACAGACTAAATCTTTCTAGCTTTTGTAAAAAAACGAAAACTAGAGTTACTTCCCTTAGTTTCCTTCTATTTTTTAACTATTTCTGTTTTTCTAGGTACCATGTCCCTTTGTGATGTAGGCGATCATAGTTATCAACAACTTCCTATCCTTTTTAGCAACATTTGACTTCTTAATATTCCCACCTATTGCCGGTTTAACCATCCATTCTTCTTCCTGTGCCCTTTCAATATATTTTGTGATTGTTAGTTTTTCTAAGCTTTCTTTCCCCATTATGCGTCCTAGAAATTTCAACTGTCTCTTTCTGATTCTAAATACTTTTCTGTTCCTATTACCATAAAACGTCTTTGTTAATTTCATTCTCCATCCATGGTATTTATTCTCAAAATCCTTCTATAATATCGTATCTTTGTTGTTTCAAATAATCTCTTCCCCTGCAAATATAGCAGGATTAATATTACACGTTAGTTCACCATTTTCCTATTTCATAATACTTTGCTTAGTTTTTGGAAGACATCTTTTACTATTTTGATGCGCCTTCTAATTCTGGTGTCACAATTTATTCTGTTAAAGCAATTCGCAAATATTTGAACTACTTTACTTGTTAGATTTTGACATCTCCAGTTCGTAGCTCGCATTTCTGTTTCTTTCTCTAGCTGACAACCATAAATTCTCTCTTTTTGAAAGAATGCTTAGTCTGTTTTACGACTTGGATATTTTTACGCATCGTCATATTAGCAAAATATTGCTTTCTTAGCCTGCATCACCTTCTACGGTGTGGTTTAGGTTATAATGTTGCAGTTAATCAGCGCTGGACAAGAAGAACAAAACAGTAGGACGAGATGATCCAGTGAGTTTAAATGAAAATATAGGCGATTGACTGTAGAGGATATATGTAGTAGCAATTCCATCAGTCTAATATAAACAGAGGTTGACTGGCACCTGAATAAAAAGAAATAAACTTTTTCTACTACGAAGGGTCACCGACCCTAACGAAAATCGTTTCTCTCCGGCCAGTCAGTAAATTGCAAACTTCGGGGGCTCAGAAACATAGACATTCGGAAAGAGAGGGGTGAAAAAAGAGATGGGGTAAAGAGAGAGAGAGAGGGGGGGGAGAGAGCGGTGTAGAGAAAGAAGGGTGGGGGTGAGAGGAGTAGAGAGAAACAGAGAGAGGGTAGAGCGAGAGCGGGATGGAGAGAGAGGGTGAAAAGAGAGGGGTGTGGAAAGAGATGGGGTAAAGAGAGAGTGTGTGTTGCGGGGGAGAGAGAGCGGTGTAGAGAAAGAAGGGTGGGGTGAGAGGAGAGAGAGAAACAGAGAGAGGGTAGAGTTGAGAGGGGGATAGAGAGAGAGAGAGGGTGAAAAGAGAGGGGTGTGGAAAGAGATGGGTAAAGACTAGCCATCAGCTTTTAATGAACGATGCACCTTTTGTACAGTTAAACTTTGATTGTTTTATTTCTATATTATGGAATAAATATTTCATAAAAATGCCAAACTGTCGTGTATTTTATGTTGGTAATATAACGTTTCATTCAAAAAGGTATTGATTTGTATAGATATCTCTTGGTATGCATACATATATATATATATATATATATATATATATATATATATATATATATATATATATATATAAAACATATATAATTTATATACGAAGAAATAATCACATAGAATCAATCAGAAGTATTAATCCGATTATTGGCGACATCCATCGCTAGAAAACATAATATATGCATTAAAATACTGTTCATACATAGTGCGAGTTGATCCTCATCGATAAACTTGTTGCCTGTAGTTTTCAGTTTATTTGATGTTAAAATGCTAGTACTTTACGAATACTCTTCTATTCATCTTCAGGCATGTGTTTTTTTTCCTTATAAAATCAAAAAGGAAAAAAAACACATGCCTGATGATGAATAGAAGACTAATATTTGATTGATTCTATGTGTGATTATTTCTTCGTATACATATACATATATATATATATATATATATATATATATATATATATATATATATATATATATATATATATGTATGTATGTATACAACTTTGAAAAGGTTCGTTCATTGTACCGCTCCAGTAAATATCTTTCTGTCCCTCTTATACTCTATATTTACAAGAACCAGATCGGACCGAAAACGAAGTATTGCTGCCATATGTGGGCGAAAGATTCCCAGTCCTCACTTGCATGTCTTGATAGAGTTCAAAAGCATCTACGCGGCCTTTTGGGCGATTAACTATTTTCCATTTTACAACCACTTTCCCACAGACGAAACGTCAGGAAAGTTTGCCGAATTGCTATGTAGTATCCAGCATCCTATGTATTAGCAAATGCTAAGCAGTTTACTCAAAGATGAAAAAAAAAAAATGGATTCAGACGAGAGAGATCAAGTTCTCCCCATGAATGTCGAGAATGCCATAGACAAAGCATGAGAAAAACGAGGAAGTTTTAAGGAGAAAGGAACTGCTGTTAACAATCAGATAGTTGACATTTATGGACAGGTGATGAGGAAAGAAGGCTTGGATAATTTAATACTCATGGAATATATTGAAGACAAGAGAATCATAGGGAAACTAAATACGCTATATGAAACATTAAATTAATTGGGGAAACAAGTACTACAAGGAAAATGGTTGAAAAAAAGAAAGTATTGTTGCTAGCCATGGAAAGAAAAATTAACGCCCACAAGCTGAAGGTGCATAGCGCACACTACAGAGAGAGAGAGAGAGAGAGGGGGGGGAGGTGAGGAGAAAGGGATTCGGATAGAGGGGTAAGGTGAGTTGGTGAGTGGAGAGAAGAGGTGGAAAGAGAGGGGTGGGGAAGAGATAGGTAAGAGAGAGAGGGGGAGAGCGGTGTAGAGAGAGAGAGGGGGGTGGAGAGAGAGAGGGGAGGAGAGATCGTAATAAGTTTAATTACATGAAGATTTTACCATTTTAAAAGCTTTTAATTTTTCTTTTTTTGGAATTTCAGATATTTTCCTTGAAGAGGTTCTCTGAAATAAAACTTTGACAAAAACATTGGAAAGTGAATGTTTAATATTTTTGTACATGTTTTTTTTTTTTTAAAAAAGAAAATTATTAAATAAATATTTAAACAATTATTTTTTGTTCCTTATTTTTCTTCGCTATTGTTGTACAGTACCACGATGCAATGGTTTTAAATATTCAATAAAATAAAAGATAAAACTTTTTAAGCATAAGTAAACATAGCACCATTTTTTTTTCAAATTCTAACAGGCATAAGACAAGTTATTAACGTTCAGTGCATGACATTCTTTAAGCGTATGGATGTCCACGTGGAGCGGTCCTCTGCCTTGAGCGCCTATCGGGACTTAAACTCAAGTGGAACTCGTATATACGTTCCCTCGCTAAAGATGCCGGAAAAAATGATCGGTTCCATGAAGCACTCCATTAAGTACCTAACTTCTGCTATCCTTTACCTTTACAAGATCAGGTCTAAAATGGAGTACTGCCGCCATACTGCCGCAGGAGATACTAAGTCTTCACCTTCCAATTGCGACACAAAAGATCCCCCGCGTCCTTGTGGGTGACAAATTATTTTCCATCCCCTAACAACCGTTTTCTCAAAGACGAATCGCTGCGAGTCTCTCTATCACTGTTTCCATGGAAAGTTCTTTTATGAACTAGGTACCTTATTTCCGCCAGTTCTACCCTCCACGGCTAAAACTCGCCATGCTACGCCTCATTTCCTTCGTATTCTGCTAGTGAGATGTAAGTTCTGCTCGAGTATCTCCTGCTCCGTGGAACCAACTCTCAAGATGATGCTTCTCTGATCACGGCAATTGTAACCTGTTCAAGTCTAGTGTTAACCGTTATCTTTCGCACATATCCACATAAGCTCTGCCTCTTACTCTCTAACCTTCTGCTTCGAGTGGCTTTCGAGCCTTGTACATGTTGAAAATTACTGTAAAAAAGAAGAAAAAGCTGTTAAGCTTAAAATTGTAACATTGTGTTAAAATCGATTAAAACGGCCATTTTTTATACATTTATAAAAAAAAAAAGGAAGTTAATTCTCGGTTTTAAAAATTTGGCAAAAATAAAAAAATATATTTCTGAAACGTTATTTGAGGGAAATTAGCAAATTTAAAGTTAAATTGATCTGATTTGAAATAAATATTACATTCGTATACCATAAAATGTTGTACAAAACATTTCTTAACTCCAGGGCCATGTTTTCCTGACGTGCTAATCGATTTATTTACATCCGATTGACAGCCGAAAGTTTTCATAGTTAAGTATGGTGGAACAGATGATCAAGTTTCAGTTTTATTCGCCGTAAGAAACGCTTAAAACACGTGACCTTTTAAACGCTTAAAAACACGTGACCATTTAATGATAGATTTATTGCTTTGTACATCCATACTTCAGGAATCCTGCACGTAATCATACACACAAAAACAAATCGAAATTCTTTAAAAATTATTCGTGGTCGTCAGATACTGAAACGTTACTATATGATTAGTAAATATAGTTTTACTTAATAACAATATTTCCTAAGAATTATCCCTCTGAAAATGAATTTTAAAAGATTTAAAAGATTTATATATTATTTAATTTAAAATTGCAAAAAAAACAATGAAAACAAATAATTTAAAAATTCATTTTTCGTCGAAGATTTTTTTCTTCAGACAATATCTTTAATATATAAAGGGTGTTTCATTAAGGCGGATTATATATAAGGTTGTGTCATTAAGACAGTTCAAAGTCAGAAGTAAATAAATCAGCGTTATTCGTGAAAATTTAATTCTGTATCGGCTCATGATATTAAGTCATAGCAATTATGTGTGAAAAATAATATTGCCGAAACGTCCGCCAGATCTGAATGAAAAAGAAAAAAAATCATTAGACGCTTAAACTTAATTCACATTTAAAATTGGTCGAACATATTGGAACATCCTTTATTATTCATAAAAACAATTAAAATCTTCTCTAATTAAATAATGTCTTCCTTTTATTGTGTTTATTATTTTTCGATTCAGAACAGATTTTCTTCAAGGAGGAGTCCAATTTTGCATAAAAAAATTAAAAAATTCGGTGATTTAAATTCTTCAAAGTATTCTGCTTTTAACTAATATAGTCACTAATATTATCTCGTTGAATTTCTCAGTTTTTCATAAAATTAAGTAAGGGGTTGAAACACATGTAAAAATATTTTTGTCTAGATTATCTAATAATAAAAAATAATTTCAAAAATAATTTCATGTGAATAAGTCCTGAAAATTTAATTAAAACCCAACAATTATTTGATTTTGCAAGAATCTTCAAATTAATGTGTCTGTCAACGCAAAAAGAGACCAAAATTTACCTTTATGCTAAAAGATAGTACACAACTGCTGAGGTGAGAAAAACAGATTTTTCGATCAAAATTTTGAATGTTCTAAAAATCAGTTGAAAAATTTAATTTAAATATCCAAAAAATATTTTGATCCTTCCTCTTAATAATACCATAACGATTTTGATGATAAAACATTACGTTTTGGAGCATGTTTTCATCACGGTACGGTGAAATTTTAGCGTTTTTGTGGAGGTACCTACATTTTATCTAAAAATTTTTTGTCATTCGCGACAGGTATTAACAAGTAACAGTAAAAGACATGCTGTCTAATGACAAAGCAATAATTATGCAGAAGCTTTTAAAATAATAATAAAAGTTATTAAATTAAGGAGGAAAAAGCGGTAGACAAACTTGGAATACTTCAATGAAGTACATGTCAATGCTTGCAAGATGCTTATACTTGTCAGGATGACCGGAGATTTATTCGTTTCATATGTGAATATAATTTTTCTATAGTATCAATTTCTTTTTATATTAAAGCAACAATATAGAAAGAAGAAAATATAAAAGATATAATTTCTCTTTAATGTATTTAAATTTGTACGGTTGACAGGAAAAACAAACTTTCAAAATTTTATTTAATTTTATGCATTAAATTATAGATATGAATTTATTGTTTCAGTAAGGATGGTACAGAGCCGATATAACAACAAAAGCACAGTTTCTTTAAGAATCTCTAATAAACAAATTTTTAAAAATAAAAAAAATAATTTGACAGCTTTGAGAATGTTATTTGGATGTTTAACAGCTTGTATAACGCATTTTTCTTAATTCAAATGATAAACTTCCATTGCCTATATGAAGATAAGACTCAAATGATAAACTTCCATTGCCTATATGAAGATGACTCAAATGATAAACTTCCATTGACTATATGAAGATAAGACTCAAATGATAAACTTCCATTGCCTATATGAAGATAAGACTGAAATGATAAACTTCCATTGACTATATGAAGATAAGACTCAAATGATAAACTTCCATTGACTATATGAAGATAAGACTCAAATGATAAACTTCCATTGACTATATGAAGATAAGACTCAAATGATAAACTTCCATTGACTATATGAAGATAAGACTCAAATGATAAACTTTCATTGACGACATGAAGATAAGACTCAAATGATAAACTTCCATTGACTATATGAAGATAAGACTCAAATGATAAACTTCCATTGCCTATATGAAGATAAGTCTGAAATGATAAACTTCCATTGCCTATATGAAGATAAGACTGAAATGATAAACTTCCATTGCCTATATGAAGATAAGACTGAAATGATAAACTTCCATTGACTATATGAAGATAAGACTCAAATGATAAACTTCCATTGCCTATATGAAGATAAAGTCAAATGATAAACTTCCATTGACTATATGAAGATAAGAGTCAAATGATAAACTTCCATTGCCTATATGAAGATAAGACTCAAATGATAAACTTCCATTGCCTATATGAAGATAAGACTGAAATGATAAACTTCCATTGCCTATATGAAGATAAGACTGAAATGATAAACTTCCATTGCCTATATGAAGATAAGACTGAAATGATAAACTTCCATTGACTATATGAAGATAAGACTCAAATGATAAACTTCCATTGCCTATATGAAGATAAGACTGAAATGATAAACTTCCATTGCCTATATGAAGATAAGACTTAAAATGATAAACTTCCATTGCCTATATGAAGATAAGACTCAAATGATAAACTTCCATTGCCTATATGAAGATAAGACTCAAATGATAAACTTCCATTGCCTATATGAAGATAAGACTCAAATGATAAACTTCCATTGACTATATGAAGATAAGACTCAAATGATAAACTTCCATTGCCTATATGAAGATAAGGCTCAAATGATAAACTTCCATTGACTATATGAAGATAAGTCTCAAATGATAAACTTCCATTGACTATATGAAGATAAGACTGAAATGATAAACTTCCATTGCCTATATGAAGATAAGACTGAAATGATAAACTTCCATTGACTACCAATGAAGTTAAGACTCAAATGATAAACTTCCATTGCCTATATGAGATAAGACTCAAATGATAAACTTCCATTGCCTATATGAAGATAAGACTCAGATGATAAACTTCCATTGACTATATGAAGATAAGACTCAAATGATAAACTTCCATTGACTATATGAAGATAAGACTCAAATGATAAACTTCCATTGACTATATGAAGATAAGCCTCAAATGATAAACTTCCATTGACTATATGAAGATAAGACAAAAAATAAAAAAACTTCCATTGACTATATGAAGATAAGACTCAAATGATAAACTTCCATTGACTATATGAAGATAAGACTCAAATGATAAACTTTCATTGACATGAAGATAAGACTCAAATGATAAACTTCCATTGACTATATGAAGATAAGACTCAAATGATAAACTTCCATTGCCTATATGAAGATAAGACTCAAATGATAAACTTCCATTGCCTATATGAAGATAAGAATCAAATGATAAACTTCCATTGCCTATATGAAGATAAGACTCAAATGATAAACTTCCATTGCCTATATGATGATAAGACTCAAATGATAAACTTCCATTGACTATATGAACATAAGTCTAAAATGATAAACTTCCATTGCCTATATGAAGATAAGACTCAAATGATAAACTTCCATTGACTATTTGAAATAAATTAAAATGATAAACTTCCATTACCTATATGAAGATAAGACTCAAATGATAAACTTCCATTGACTATATGAAGATAAGACTCAAATGATAACTTTTCCATTGACTATTTGAAGATAAGACTCAAAATGAGGATTTTAAACTTCCATTGACTATATGAAGATAAGACTCAAATGATAATAATTGACTATATGAAAAAATAAAAAATGATAAACTTATGATATTTGAAGATAAGACTCAAATGATAAACTTCCATTGACTATATGAAGATAAGATCAAATGATAAACTTCCATTAACCCAAAAATGAAGATAAGACTCAAATGATAAACTTCCATGGACTATGAAGATTCATCTCAAACGGGGAAAAGGGCCTTTCTAAATCAAAAGTTAATGGACGAAACATCCTTAAAAAATTAATTTCGGGTTCCTCTGCCAAACATTCAACAATTCATCATTTGTTGCTCAAAGACACCATTCATTCATTATATATCTATAGAGGTGCAGTATTTATAGTGCCAGGAATATATCCATTATCGTTATAGATATGTTTAACACTGTGTTATGAGTTTGTTTCTAGGATATGCCAAAACTTGGAGACAAATAATATATTAGTTTTATGTCTTAGTAAAATCTCTATTTAACCAATCTTTCCGGACATAGATTAAGCCATCCAGAAGCGCGTAGGTGCACACCATCAAAGGACACACACAGCTCATGGAAACGGCAAGTCGTGACGTTCTCAGATCGCTTAGAAAAGCCTTGGTATCGAAAAATCTGGATAATTCAAATCATCCATGATCGATCGGGAAATTGGAGACAACATCAAAGTCAGAAGTAGAATTCTGCCAAAAAAAAATAAATAAATAATGGATGTTTTATACTTAGTGGGTATATTAGTGATTGTTTCAGTACCGGACGAAAAAAAAATGCATTAAACTGTTGGAAAAAAAATCGCTTGTCGTATTGTAAAGTTCAATCCTTGGGCTCATTAGGGTGTCAAACAAACAGGGCAGAAGGCAACAACTGACTAGTAGAAAAAAAAATAGGAACTATCAAAATATCCCTATTGTGGAGATGGAGAAAGGACCGTATACCCGGTCAGATTAAATAAAGGTTCAGTTCAAATTCTTTTAGGTTATCCAGATTCAATGGACACTATGATAAAGGTTCTTTTCTTCTTTGTCAAGTTACTCTTTATAGATTTAAGCGATCTACAACTGAATTGGACACGTAGGTTTTTTTAAAAATGATATTCACTGAAGGAATATGGATTTAATGTTTTAAATTAAATTTTGATTTATAAAAAATTGGCCTCATAAATTTGTTACTTTCGTTACCAATAACCTCCGAATCTAATGTAAGGTTACCCGGGCAAGTCTATTCTATAGAATCTGATTAGAAAATCCAACCGAAGGACAATTGAGTTACAAAACTGTTTATTTTTGTCAGCCAACTGGACGCTAGTTGAAACCTCCTTAGGAATTTTTGGTGTTTACATCCCTGATTGTTCAGTGATTAATTACATATTCTTCTTTGAAGGGAAAAAAAACATCGAGATGAATAGTATGGGAGATTCAAACCACATATTTAGCATTATTCAATGTACGGACGAATAGCAGATTTGTAAATATACAAGATGGATCCCGTGTTAAAACCTGATTTTTGACCTATATCCTCCTGGCGTTAGACTTAAAAACACGTTTTCCCATATATGCTCTTTTAATTTTCTCTCTTCTGAATAATGTCTTTCTTTTTCTGATATTCTTTCGTTCAAAAACAGTAACCTTACATCTGGAGCTAATTTTTATTTATCAGTTTTTTTTAAGCCTGGAAAAAATTTAAAAGCATTTATATATATATATATATATATATATTATATATATATATCCATTTCCCATTGATATATATATATATATATATATATATATATATATATATATATATATATATAATAAATGCAAGGTTGTTTCTGTTTTCAATCATGCTTCGATCCAAAAAAGATCGATGCCGCCGGATCGATCGTGTGGAGGCCACTCTCCGTCGTCGCCAAGCCTCCGTCCTCTTCCACCCGTCCTGCTCCAGCGTCGTCTCCAATGGTTCAGGCATGCAGCTCGACGCCCGGAGGAGAGATCAATTAAATGTACTTCTCCTCCTTCTCTTCCTGATTGGCGAAAACGTGTCGGTGGGCAGCTGAGGACGTGGGCTAGCACAATCAAGGATGACCTAGCAGTACTATCGGATCTACGAGTAGTTGGTCTTCGACGATGGAATCGGCGATTGGCTCGCCATTTCGTGTGACCTGGCTCAGGATCGACGGGCGTAGGCAGCGATGGTCCGTGACTTTGTACTTGCTTCGGGAGGAAGCCGGTTCAACCCGACCAGGGTGAAAACCGATACAAGTCAAGTCAATGTATTGTCAAACTAAAAGGTTAACATACAGGTGTGACATGCATTGTGCACAGGTACTACAAAATACATCATCAGTTTCATCTATCTCATGAATGTAGAGACCCATAAACATGTACCCACAATATATGTTACATCTTTTTGTATTTAAGTGTTATAGTTTTTTGTGTATATATAACTAGTGAGTTAGTTAAAATGACTTAATTCCCTTTATAGTCTACCAATAGTAGGTTAACCAATCAGAAGACGCAGAACATTGTATCCGTCGTGTATAAAGGCGGCCATCTTTGTTTACCTTATCGGAATGACCAGTGCCAACTTGACAGGCGAAGATGACAGAAGGAAGAACTACGATCTGCTACTTTGCTGCGATATCCCTGCGAACCTGAACTACGCTTTCCTACTGTCTCGAAATATTCCTGCCAACCTCTGGATTCTATACTGAAATACGACCGTCATGAAAATGTCTAACATAGGTTATGAGCCCAGATCACGATTTTATTTTGACGGAATGAATCGAGATATAAATTATAGGAGACGAAGTTTTTAGGCTACCTTTAGAATACAATAACTCCATGACATCATCCTTTGCAAAGTCGACCAGGAAGGGGGATGATGACACCTGAAAATGCGACCGTGTTCGCTGAATTAATACAATTCTGAACGACAGTAGTTTGTTTTTAATAATGAGAGGCCAAGGTCAATGGAAGTTTATAGCTCTACAAAAATTTTGCGTGAATACTATTTTGTCAAAAAGGTAAGCCGAAAATTATTGCTTTATATACTAACTAACCGCGTTAAAAGAGACAAGAAAATGAATCAGTAACCAATTATTATAGCAGGAGAGACTATCTCGGATGGGCTGCTAATAAGCCATGGTCTTGAAGGGTTTACCACAGACATTCAAACCAGTTCACGACAGTTATAACTCAAAAAGATAAACAACTAAAATTTTCACTGATGTTTAAAATTGCGTTACATAATGAAGAAATATTAAATGTGTACCCCCAAAATTGAGGCCAAAAAAACGTAAATAACTGAGAACGTCATTTGAAAAAAAAAAATTCAGAAAACCAGTTCCTCAAACCGATTGATTCGGAATTATGATATTAAGAACAAGGGCTTTAAAGGAGGCAAAAAATTACAAAATTATAAAGGAAGAAATACTAAAAGATAATATCGTTTGTTTTCGTTGTGGTAATTTAAAATGTTATATTCGTGCGAAATGTCAATTTTAAACATTGAATGAACTTTTAAAAAATTTAAAATTCTTCGAATGGACTCAAATTTTTTGTTACCAATTTGTGGCCAGTAGTTATGATTCGTACCTGGTCAATTTTTTTGCGACAAATCTGTGTAATTACAGATGAAACAAATTTTTGTTAATTTTGACCACAATTTTGAGCTCGAAATTTTTATCGAGTTAATAACTGACCAAAGTTAATAATTTAGTTTAAATTTGGGGTGGCGGATATGTATTTATCTGCGAAATACTAAATGAAATATTTGTAAATCAAATTAAAAAAATTCTATATATTTTAAATTTAAATATTCTATTTCAAATTTAATATAGAGCAATATGGACGTTTGTATTATTTGAAAAATATTAAGTCTGCGAAAACAGCCACTTTCTTTTAAGAACTTGGCATAAAATATTAGGCCACTGTAATGATTCGAATGTTAAAAGATTGCAAGAACACGTCACTGGAATGAAATAATATGTTTAAACTTTATTTACGAATATTCAGG
This sequence comes from Acanthosepion pharaonis, assembly GCA_903632075.3. Lineage (NCBI taxonomy): Eukaryota > Metazoa > Mollusca > Cephalopoda > Sepiida > Sepiidae > Acanthosepion > Acanthosepion pharaonis. The sequence goes on from CAHIKZ030003200.1 coordinate 108,511, forward strand.
ACTAAAATGAAATATTTTCAGAAAAACAAATTTGATACTCTGCAAGCTAAAAAAATATTTATCCGATATCTCCGCATAGAAAATTAAAAATAATTCGGACAGATAATGGTGGAGAATTTAATTGATTGATGAAAAACAAAATCCTCCTAATAAATGAAGGCATTAAACATGAGAAAATTTTCAGAATATTCTCCACATAAGATTTTTAGTCCTGAACAAATATGGAGGACACTTTTGAAATGGCTAGATGTTTGTTAATAGAATCTAAGTTACCCAAAAATCTGTGGAAAATGCATTAAAATAAAAAAACTCTTTACTGAAGCTTATAACCCAAGCCCAATAATTTAGCGATATGCTATTTTTTTAGACATTTGCTCAAAATATATTTCCTCAATTGGAACTAGAAAAAAGTCAAAGGTATTTGGCAGATGAAATGGAAGTCCAGCCTATATGATTTTTTTTTGTACCGATTACAAAGATGAGGAGGAAAAAGATGCGTCAAGGCAGAAAATGAGATTCCTTTGAACAATTTGGGGAAAAAAAAAAAAAGAATATTAATTGCAGAACTAATCCAACCCGAAATAGATGAAGGGATAGCAAATGTGCCTATAAGTACAAAACCCGTTCAGAGTTGACAATCAAATTTGAATTAATTTGATATGTATACGAAAAACAGAAGGTGAAAAAGGGAGTTATTCAACAAAAAATGGAAGAGGTGGGACTATTTTGAAATGAATCAACATACAAATTTGTAACATCATTTAAATTGTTTGCGGTAAACACAATCTCAAAGAACTGCCTACAAGCCATACATTCTGTCAGTACCATTTCAAATGGAAAAAATTTAAAAAAAAATGAAAAAAAAATAAAAAAAAAAAAAAAATTTTGGATAATTTAATCTTTAATTTGAAAACACTATTTGAAAAAACGCCCCGGATATAAAAATATCATCGGCAGCCGTATTAATAAAACAAACGAAAATGGATCCAGTCTACAAAGGTTAGTTTTATAGCTAACTTAATTTTTCATGATATAATGGGGGGATTACAAAATAAATGAACAATGGAGAAACATTAAGTCTAAATTAGGTTTTGATGCAAATGGATGATATATTTTGGTAACAATATACACCATATGGATGTTAAATCCTTATTTTGAAAATTTTTCATCGACTATGAAATATTGTGCTGGAACAAATAGAAGGTTTTTGAAAAAAATTAAATAATTATGTGTACTTTGGAAAAAAAAAGTCACTATTTGGACTCAAACAGAGTGGAAAGAACATGAATAATTTAATCCATTGTCCTTTAATTAACTGAAATAATTTAAATCTCCACAAGTTGACCAATGTCTACGTCACGAAACGAGAACATTAAATAATAATTTTTTTAGTAATTCTGGTTATTTGGGTTGTAAAATATGTTTTGCGATCGAAAAAGCTGTTTCAATTAAAAATCAAAATTATCTAGAAATAAGGTTTAAAATGACCAATTTAAATAAATATAATGGTTTCTTGGTATACAGTTAGAATTTAAAAAAAAACACTATTTCATAATGGAACATTAAATTTGAAGATAATGTGAAATACACTCATATAAATAATAATGTAAAATTATATTTAAAAAAAAACTCCATATTGAAATGGATTTAAACATAATTATGAATAATACATGGTAAGCTGCGTGTTAAGAAAGAATACAGAACATTGGTCGACATGAAAAATTTTACATGAAAACATCAACCAGGCAAGATATTGTTTTGGTTACGAAATGACAAATATTAAATAAAAAACATTTTAACAACTGCTTAAAGCAAATATTACGTTATCTGAAGTGGACTAACAATCGGTGCCTAGGATTAGAAAATCCGATAAACTTTTAAAATATGGAAGGATTTTGTGATAAATTGGTATGAAAATTTAAGACCGTAAAATAACAGGAAATTGTTTTAAAAACAGATTAACATTTTATAATCAAGTTTTGGAAGTCATTTTTTTATTTATGATTTATTTTTACTTGTGAAGCTGGATATATTAAATTGTTAAAATTTTACAACATTTTATTTTTCTTAAATTGATAAAAATAGCTACAACATTATTCTAACTCAGGTAATTTTCAATTTCGCTTTAAAAAATCCAAAACAAAAAAAAGATGAGCATAAATTAAAATAATGTCGTTAAAAAAAAATAAAAAAATCCAAAGAGTAAAAATTTTTGTTTGAAAGAAATATTATGGGACTTCAAAAGACTGAAGTAAAATAGCTGATTTGATTTCGAAGTGAAATGGAAGAAATTTAATATAAAAAACAAAAAATTCTGAAAAATGGAAACTGCATTGGAAAATTAATAAATATTTGTAAATTATATATGCTTTAATTGTTAGATAGCTGCGACAAATTACTTAGTTAAAAAATCAAAAACTATTGAAATAAAATAAAAATGTATTGCCAGGGGCCAATTTTAAAATGGAATAACTAAAATTTTGATCTATTTTCGCCTTAATGTCAAATAGATAATATTATTCCGACAATGATATTTAATAAGATAAAAATCCCATATGAAAATTGGCTTGTAAAATGTGAGACAAATTGATATTTTTAATGATTTTGAATTTTTGGAAGAAATTAGGTTGACATATTTTGAAATATTTTGATTCTAAATATTGATGAGATTAAACAATGTTGATAATTATATCGCATGACTAAGTGTAAATATATATATATATATCAAAGTTTTGGGATATTTATAAATTATAAATTGCCTGATTCCAGATAGATTTCAGCATACATCGAACATGATATCTATATGATAAAAAAATAAATGATGTATGCTCAGAATGAAAATATTTAAAAAGCTTTAAAAAAAAATTCCTATTTAAATATAAAATGGATTTTTATTAATTAATATTTTTTAGGATCTTCCAAATATAAATATATAAATAAAATTTAATTTTCTATTCACCTGTGTGATTTTATTTAAAATTCCATTTAAATATTAGCATTTTTCAAATTCGTGACATAGAAATTAAAGAAATGTTTTGTTGCTTTAACATTCTTTCCATTTACATTTCTTTGTTTTAAAATTTTGTTTTATTATACCAATCTTAAAAATTTACAAATATAATACTGTAAAAATATATCTTTTATAAAACTTTTGTTTAATGCCTTTTTAAAACATTAGATAAAATTTGATATTTTATTATTTGTTCTTTATCTTTGAGCTCTATAAATTTCATGAACAAAGATTTTTTTTTATAAAGAGTAACCTGCAATGGAACATTATTAGTAAACAGTATAATATCTAAGCAAAAATATTTATATATTTTTTAATCAATATTATCGTTAAGGTTTATAATTCCTAAAATATTTTGTGATGTCAACAAAAATACACCTTTGATACTTTTTTTGTAGTAGAGACTTTGTAATCGCAGATACAACTATAGTAACGCCGTTGAACAATACTGGTGTCAGACACCTTCGAATACACTCGCACTAATAGTACTTGCTCGATAATACTCGCTCGAATAGTAAACCGTATACCGAATAGTGATCCGAATAGAGAAATAGTATAGTGAATAGAGTAGAGAATAGCGATCCGTATAGTAATAGAGGATAGAATAGAATAGTAATAGAGGATAGAATTAGACGCCTAGCTAATTCCTCCTATATGCGTTTTTCTATGCCATCACGTGATCTACTTATTCAAAAATGGGATCGCCTGTGTTCACTGGTGATCTGTGTTCAAACTCAAGTGTCGGTAGCGACATTTTTCCTATATAATACTGTGTAAAATGAATGTGATCTTAAGTTGAAGGAAATGCGTATATAGAAGAAATCAAATAATAATAATAATAATAATAATAGTAATAATAATAATAATAATAATAATAATAATAATAATAAGAAGAAGAAGAAGAAGAAAGTTGGAACCAAAATCATAAACATAGTCAGTTCTTTTTGCAGAAGCAAAACATACTGATGTAGATCAATTCTCGCAACCGGTCAGTTCGGGATTTAAGGGTGAGACTGAAGGGTTTATTATTACTGCCTAGTACAAGAGCCCTGCTTACACGCAACAACCAAGCTAATATCTTGCATAATAGTACCGACCTAAAATGTAGGTTCTATGACAATTGAAACTACTGATAAGCTTATCCCAGAAATCCGTACTAAATCCAATGTCCAAAAAACCCGCCATGATAGGATAGGTCAATATCTGCATTGGAAGTCTGTCATCACCGCGGGATAAGAAAAAAATATAATGCGAACTGGTATAAACATCATCCTGAATCTGTAATTGGGGAACAGATGCTATTAGAGACTGGGATTTTTCTATCAACATGGATGTATAAAACATTAAAAGCAAATCGCTCGGACATTATTATCAAAAACAAAAAAAAACAATTTTGTACACTGACTGAAATGCATATCAAGTGACAAAACATCTCTGCAAAGGATTTAAAAACACTAATTAAATACAAACATTCAGAAATGGAAATAAAAAAATAATGCGGCACTTAAAAACTAAAACAGTTCCTGTTGCGATCGGAACTTTGGATCTGATAAAGAAAGGAACTGAAGAAGAAATCAACAAAATTTTAATGAGTGATCTCTCCAGGAAATCCAAATAAATAGTTCTAAAAGGAAACAGCTCATGTTCAGTGAAGAATTGTATCCATTTGACTTTCTTTGTTAATAAATTTTTTTTTTATTTTTGTTTAGTGGAAAAAAATAAACAACAAAAATCACCTATTTTTGTCGTTTTCTTAAGTCATGTGACTATAAAACAAATGCAGGTCAATAATAATAATAATAATAATCATAAGTAGCACTTAAAATCTAAAACTGTCCTTATTATGGTTTTTTTTTGGATATGATAAAGAAAGGAACTCAAGAACAAATCAGCAAGATCCCTGTTGCACTATCTCCTCGAAAAAAAAAAAAAAACTTACTTCTAACGAGCAAAGTTCATATATTGCGAAAAGTTTTTTTTTTTAATATTTATGTTTTACGTGTTACTTTTGTCCAGTTAAGAGGAAATCACAAAAAAAAAAAAAAAAAAAAAAAATCACAGGCTTGGCTTTTTGCCTCATGTCATTTGTTATAAACTGGCATGTGATTATAAAACAAATGCAGGTCAAATGGTTTTTTAAAATAATAATGTGGCACTTAAAAACTAAAACTGTACATCTTGTGTTATTTGGAGCTTTGGGTCTGATAATGAAATGAACTCAACAACAAATTAGCAAAATCTCTCGTGCAACATATCTCCGAGAATCCCAAAATTATTCCTAAGAAGCTTTGAAATCTGAAATCATATGAAAACCTTTTCTTATTTCTTTTTTTTTCTTTTGTAAATAATATCCAAAATTTTTTGTTTAAATGGAAACAAAAAAATCATATCATTTGCTTGACTTAAGGTCATTGGTCAGACCAGGTATGGGAGTATAAAAAAAAATGCAGGTCAAAAAATTTTTTAATTAATAATAATAATAATAATAACACCAACTGACATTATACAATTTATATAAGACATACGTGGCTGAAAAAGCGTGCTGAACTGTTCCATAATATCAGTCATCTTTTAGGCAAGGAATGCTGATTAAGTATCTTTACAGATGAAGATCATAACTGAGGCAGCAGAAATGTGGTTCTACAGAAGGATGCTGAGGATACCATGGACCAAGCATGTGAGCAACGACGAAAATTTCTAGAAAGTGAAAAGAAGGAAACTTATCAGGAAGTGACAGTTGAAATTTCTATTTTATATAATGAGGATCTAAACTTTTTTGGAAAAATCTGCTACTCACAGGATAGATTGAAGGCAAAAGAGACAGAGGAAAACAAAACATAACTTACTATATATATATATATATATATATATATATATATATATATTAACACATGTCTCATTATATGATTTAGACAAGTTTTGTCTATTTATTTAACAGGATCCTCTCATAATATCTTAGTCTCTTTAAAGGAAAAAGAAATTTTAAAAATTGTACATAACATTAAATATTTTTTCAAATTCACAAGTAAAAAATTTAAGTTTCAGATGAACACAAGAATTTTGTCATAGACAAATGATGAACGTAGAAATTTTTTGTCTTAGTAAAACAACAACCTTTGATGATGACATTGTGATAATAGCAAAAGTACTCGGAATAAAAATGAATAGGCATCAACTTTGATATTGTCCTTTTCTTTTTTAATTTCATAACGGTGAAAAAATGAATCAAACTTTTACTTATATATATATATATATATATATATATATATATATATATATATATATATATATATATATATATATATATGAAATGAAACAATTACGCTGGACAGGTCATGTGTTACGTATGCAAGACAACAGAATTCCAAAAATGCTCATCTATGGTCAACTTGACAATGGTCATCGAAACGTGGGTCGATTTTGCTTAGGTACAGGGACAGGCTTTTAACCTATTAGCTGCGAATATCAATCACATTACCTTTGAGAACATCGTAATTCATCGTAATGAATGGAAGATTTTTGCTACAATGACATTAAGAACAAGCAGCATCAAACATTGTCAAGCTTCGGTAAACTAGGGAAAGGAATAAAATATCTTTGCTGTTCCAGCCATATATTTCCAAGAATCCACATTCTTGCATAATCTGTGGACTTTTTGCAAATCACTGGCAGGACTAAAAGACTCATATATATATATATATATATAAAGAAAGAACAGTAAGATATATAATCCGGTGTTCTTATAGATATTTTTATTTTTACAAAATAGTGCTCAATGTAAATTTATAGAGCATAATATTATAAATTAATTGATTTAAAATATATTTTTTTCAGCTACACAGTTTAAAAAAACCATATTTTAAATCAATTAAATATAATATATATATATATATATATATATATATATATATATATATATATATATATATATATAAAAACTTGCTTGATTACATTCTAACATGATAAGTTGATAATGTTACAAAACAAAAGCAGGTACATATTTTTATGATTACATATTTATGAGTACATATTTTTATGATTATTTTATTGATAATTTGTAAAATAAGTTACCACATTATCCAGTAAATTTTACTAAAAATCGTAATGGAATTTATTTTTTCTTAGTAACGCTGAAAAATACTTTAGGATTTCTTGCTTTGCAATCAACTTTGATCTTCAAAAAATTTAAATGCAATGTCAATAGTTATCTTCAGTTTATTTAATTCCTGTTCTTTTATTGTTTCTCTCCTTAATGTTTTTTTTTAACATTCAGTAAAAGTTGCGTCATTGTAGTTTTATTACCCTGGTTGGGGTAAAATGATTAACAATTTTGAATTCAGAATTGTTTCTTATGAAAACTTAAGGAAACAAAAAGGTTTTTTAATATTTCAATGTTTTTTACATCATAGCCAGAGTATAAATATGAAAAATCCTTATTTATGTTTTTTTAATTTATAAACCAGGCAAAAAATCCAGAAGGAAGTAAAAAAGTTGGTCCAAATTACTTTTCAGATCAGTGACTTTCATCCTTGATTTTTCCTGAAATGAAACTGTCAAGGGAAAACCTGATTTCTAATGTATTCTCAAGCTGGAGGATGAAATCAGGCCCCATTAGTGAGAGTGCGAACAATCACGTAAAAATTCCAACTCAACTTGATCATATTGATTAATAAATCTATTTCCATCCGAAGTGCTGACAAGACACGGTCGGCTCGCAAATGCTGGCGCAACCAAGGCAAATGCATCAGTCGACACGAGCTGACAAAAGAGGGGATCCAGTCTTTGAAGTTAAAAAACATGGTGTCTACTGAGGTAGAAACGCGGGACATAATGGAACAGTTGTTCACACTAGACAAAAAAACATCTCGCTTCTAATTGCGCCATAATGTCACACCATAATGACAGCAATAGGCATTCGCTGTCATCAGTGATTATTGATGACGAACGGGGATATAAAAGGAATAATTCGTAAGAACAGTATTATAATGATTTACGACACAATATAATTCTCTTATTTTTTACTTAAATGTCAGTCTGGTCTTCGTATACCGCGCGGGTTTAGGGAGCGTGAGAAAATTTTTTAGAACTGGCACGGAAAGTGGAATCAAGCGTACTGAGTTCACAACCTACTTGGAGAGCTTTATAAATAGATGACAGAACAGAGTTAAGAAGAGATAATAAAATACAACAATTATTAAGAGCTATAAAAGACAGGTCATTGTTGAAAGTTAAGTTCGCCAACATCTTGAAATCGACGACACATAGAGGAAGAAGTTTTTATGGTATTTTTCTTAGAGAGATGTTAAGTCCGTCTTCTTGAAGAAGAATGCTGTATACAAGAAAATGATTTTATTATTATTAACAAAGTCTTTTATAGGCGAAATTAATTGCGGGACAAAAGAAATCAATTACAGAAAAAGACTAATTTTTGTGGATAACGACAATGTTGAAAACTTTGTACTTTTTTTGTAGCATATGATAAATTTTACTTATTTATATATATATATATATATATATATATATATATATATGTGTATATAAAACATTAGGCAGCATATGATTTACATATAAAAGAAATAATCACACATAGAATCAATCAGAAGTATTAATGCGATTATTGGCGACATCCATCGCTAGAAAACATAATATATGCATTAAAATCCTGTTCATCCATAGTGCGAGTTTGATCCTCGTCGATAAACTTGTTGTCTGTAGTTTTCAGTTTATTTGATGTTAAAATGCTAGTACTTACGAATAGTCTTCTATTCATCCGTCAATAATAGCAGATATTCAAAAAACATCTTTCGGTCGACATACAGGTATATCGTCTCAAGTTTTTGATTTTATAAGGAAAAAAAAACATGCCTGATGATGAATAGAAGACATATTGATGTATATTAATTTTAACATCATATAATATATATATATATATATATTATATATATATATTATTATATATATATATATATATATATATATAGATACAATAAAAAATTTAAAAAAATTAAAATCTTCAGACACACTGGGTTGTAAATTAATATTCTGTTTTTTTTAATTATTATTTAAGAACCATCGGACCGAAAACGGCCAAATTGGTCATATCGGGAGAAGAAATATTTGTAAAAGTATGTCTTGAGAATTTTATATAAAAGCATATATATATATATATATATTTGGTGGGTAACTATTTTCCATTTTTTATTCATACATTTTTCAAAGACGAAATATAGGAAAGTTATATGTTTATTTATTTTATGTAAATCCTATTTTCAAACGCTGACAAGTTTACATTCACAAGAAAAAAAAAAAATAACAAGAATTCAGACAATAGAGATCCAAATTTCTCCCCATGAATGTCGAAAGGCATACACAAAGCATGAAAAACGAGGAAATTTTAAATATATTAAGCAACTACTGTTGACAATCAGATAGTTGATATTTATGGACAGTTGATGGATGAAAGAAGGCTTCCTTTTTAATACTCATGGAATATATTGAAGACAAAAGCTTCATGGTTAATGAAAACACGCTATATGATATATGAAATTAATTGCTGGTTTTACTTAGAAGGAAAATGGTTGAAAAAAGAAAGTAAATTGTTAGCCATGGAAAGAAAATTATTTTTTGAACCTGAATTTATATATTTACAGAGAGAGAGACAGATGGGGGGAGGTGAGGATGGCGGTTATTCGGATAGAGGAAGTCGTTTATTTGTTTATTTATTTATTTGGGTTAAATTATTTTGGTTGTTTTTATTTAGTTTAATTTTATTTCTTATTTGGGGGAGAGGTAAGAGAGATTAGAGGGGGTGGAGATTTTCACTAGAGGATTTATATTTAGAGATCGTAATAGTTTAATTACATGAAATTTTCCCAAAATAAAGCTTTTAATTAAGACTTTTTTTTTTCAAAAGTATATTTTCCTGGGAAGAAATATCTCTGAAATAACGTCTTCCACAAAAAGATTGGAAAGTGAATGTTTAAATAATAAATTTTTGTAGACATTTTTTTTTAGGATCGAAAATTATTAAATAAATCTTGATTTAAACACTAAGCCGTTTTTTTAAATTTTTTTCTTCATATTTATTTGTAGAAAGTATGCCCAGTGCAATGGTTTTAAATATTCAAAAAATCTCGCTATAAAACTTTTATAGTCATTGTTTTATTAAACACCTCCACCATTATTTTTCAAAAATGAAATTAATTCATAAGACAATATTTTTAATATTCAACCATGACATTCTTTACGTGGCCCAAGGATGTCCAAAGGAGAGGTTCTGCAGTAAGAGTTTATGGGACTTAAACTAAAGTGGAACACGTATATACGTTCCCAGGTTAAAGATGCCGGAAAAATGGGAGTCGGTTCCATGAAGCACGATGTACCTAACTTCTGCTATCCTTTACCTTTAAAGATCAGGTCTAAAATGGAGTACGAGACCATACTGCCGCAGGAGATACTAAGTCTTCACCTTCCAATTGCGTCAAAGATAATCGTCCTTTGGGTGACAAATTATTTTCCATCGTCTAACAACCGTTTTTCTCAAAGACGAATCGCTGCGAGTCTCTCTATCACTGTTTCCATGGAAAGTTCTTTTATGAACTTTATACCTTATTTCCGCCAGTTCTACCCTCCACGGCTAAAACTCGCCATTTTACGCCTCATTTCCTTCGTATTCTGCTAGTGAGATGTAAGTTCTGCTCGAGTATCTCCTGCTCCGTGGAACCAACTCTCAAGATGATGCTTTCTGATCACGGCAATTGTAACCTGTTCAAGTCTAGTGTTAACCGTTATCTTTCGCACATATCCACATAAGCTCTGCTTCTACTCTCTAACCTTCTGCTTGAGTGGCTTTTCGAGCCTTGTACATGTTGAAAATTACTGTGAAAAAGAAGAAAAGCTGTTAAGTTTAAAATTGTAACATTTTGTTAAAATCGATTAAAACGGCCATTTTTTATACATTTATAAAAAAAAAAAGTTAATTCTCGGTTTTAAAAATTTGGCAAAAAAAGAAAAATATATTTCTGAAACGTTATTTGAGGAAATTAGCAAATTTAAAGTTAAATTGATCTGATTTGAAATAAATATTATATTCGTATACCATAAAATGTTGTACAAAACATTTTTAACTCCAGGGCCATGTTTTCCTGACGTGCTAATCGATTTATTTACATCCGATTGACAGCCGAAAGTTTTTCATAGTTAAGTATGGTGGAACAGATGATCAAGTTTCAGTTTTTTATTGAAGAAACGCTTAAAACACGTGACCTAAACGCTTAAAAACACGTGACCATTTAATGATAGATTTATTGCTTTGTACATCCATACTTCGGAATCCTGCACGTAATCATACACACAAAAAACAAATCGAAATTCTTTAAAAATTATTCGTGGTCGTCAGATACTGAAACGTTACTATATGATTAGTAAATATAGTTTTACTTAATAACAATATTTCCTAAGAATTATTTCTGAAAATGAATTTTAAAAAGATTTAAAAGATTTTATATATTATTTAATTTAAAATTTTAAAAAAAAACAATAAAAACAAATAATTTAAAATTCATTTTTCGTCGAAGATTTTTTCTTCAGACAATATAATTTAAATATAAAGGTGTTTCATTAAGGCGGATTATATATAGGTTTTGTTGTCATTAAGACAGTTTAAAGTCAGAAGTAAATAAATTAGTGTTATTCAAAACAAAAAATTTAATTCTGTATCGGCTCATGATATTTAAGTCACAGCAATTATGAAAAAAATAATATTGCCAGAAACGTCCGCCAAATCTGAATGAAAAAAAAAAAAATCATTAGACGCTTAAACTTAATTCACATTTAAAATTGGTCGAACATATTGGAACATCCTTTATTATTCATAAAACAATTAAAATCTTTCTAATTAAATAATGTCTTCCTTTTATTGTGTTTATTATTTTCGATTCAGAACAGATTTTTTCTTCAAGGAGGAGTCAATTTTGCATAAAAAAATTAAAAAATTGGTGATTTAAATTCTTCAAAAGTATTCTGCTTTTAACTAATATAGTCACTAATATTATCTCGTTGAATTTCTCAGTTTTTCATAAAATTAAGTAAGGGGTTGAAACACATGTAAAAAATATTTTTGTCTAGATTATCTAATAAAAATAATTTCAAAAATAATTTCATGTGAATAAGTCCTGAAAATTTAATTAAAACCCAACAATTATTTGATTTTTGCAAGAATCTTCAAATTAATGTGTCTGTCAACGCAAAAAAGAGACCAAAATTTGCTATGCTAAAAGATAGTACAACTGCTGAGGTGAGAAAAACAGATTTTTCGATCAAAATTTTGAATGTTCTAAAAATCAGTTGAAAATTTAATTTAAATATTCCAAAAAATACTTTGATCCTTCCTCTTAATAATACCATAACGATTTTGATGATAAAACATTACGTTTGGAGCATGTTTTCATCACGGTACGGTGAAATTTTAGCGTTTTTGTGGAGGTACCTACATTTTTATCTAAAAAATTTTTTTGTCATTCGCGACAGGTATTAACAAGTAACAGTAAAAGACATGCTGTCTAATGACAAAGCAATAATTATGCAGAAGCTTTTAAAAATAATAATAAAAGTTATTAAATTAAGGAGGAAAAAGCGGTAGACAAACTTGGAATACTTCAATGAAGTACATGTCAATGCTTGTAAGATGCTTATACTTGTCAGGATGACCGGAGATTTATTCGTTTCATATGTGAAATAATAATTTTCTATAGTATCAATTTCTTTTTTTATATTAAAGCAACAATATAGAAAGAAGAAAATATAAAAGATATAATTTCTCTTTAATGTGTATTTAAATTTGTACGGCTGACAGGAAAAAACAAACTTTCAAAATTTTATTTAATTTTATGCATTAAAATTATAGATATGAATTTATTGTTTCAGTAAGGATGGTACAGAGCCGATATAACAACAAAAGCACAGTTTCTTTAAGAATCTCTAATAAACAAATTTTTAAAAATAAAAAAAATAATTTGACAGCTTTGAGAATGTTATTTGGATGTTTAACAGCTTGTATAACGCATTTTTCTTAATTCAAATGATAAACTTCCATTGCCTATATGAAGATAAGACTCAAATGATAAACTTCCATTGCCTATATGAAGATGACTCAAATGATAAACTTCCCATTGACTATATGAAGATAAGACTCAAATGATAAACTTCCATTGCCTATATGAAGATAAGACTGAAATGATAAACTTCCATTGACTATATATGAAGATAAGACTCAAATGATAAACTTCCATTGACTATATGAAGATAAGACTCAAATGATAAACTTCCATTGACTATGTTATTCTTCACAACTCCCCATTGAAGATAAGACTCAAAATGATAAACTTCCATTGACTATATGAAGATAAGACTCAAATGATAAACTTTCATTGACGACATGAAGATAAGACTCAAATGATAAACTTCCATTGACTATATGAAGATAAGACTCAAATGATAAACTTCCATTGCCTATATGAAGATAAGTCTGAAATGATAAACTTCCATTGCCTATATGAAGATAAGACTGAAATGATAAACTTCCATTGCCTATATGAAGATAAGACTGAAATGATAAACTTCCATTGACTATATGAAGATAAGACTCAAATGATAAACTTCCATTGCCTATATGAAGATAAGAGTCAAATGATAAACTTCCATTGACTATATGAAGATAAGAGTCAAATGATAAACTTCCATTGCCTATATGAAGATAAGACTCAAATGATAAACTTCCATTGCCTATATGAAGATAAGACTGAAATGATATTTTCCATTGCCTATATGAAGATAAGACTGAAATGATAAACTTCCATTGCCTATATGAAGATAAGACTGAAATGATAAACTTCCATTGACTATATGAAGATAAGACTCAAATGATAAACTTCCATTGCCTATATGAAGATAAGACTGAAATGATAAACTTCCATTGCCTATATGAAGATAAGACTGAAATGATAAACTTCCATTGCCTATATGAAGATAAGACTCAAATGATAAACTTCCATTGCCTATATGAAGATAAGACTCAAATGATAAACTTCCATTACCTATATGAAGATAAGACTCAAATGATAAACTTCCATTGACTATATGAAGATAAGACTCAAATGATAAACTTCCATTGCCTATATGAAGATAAGGCTCAAATGATAAACTTCCATTGACTATATGAAGATAAGTCTCAAATGATAAACTTCCATTGACTATATGAAGATAAGACTGAAATGATAAACTTCCATTGCCTATATGAAGATAAGACTGAAATGATAAACTTCCATTGACTATATGAAGTTAAGACTCAAATGATAAACTTCCATTGCCTATATGAAGATAAGACTCAAATGATAAACTTCCATTGCCTATATGAAGATAAGACTCAGATGATAAACTTCCATTGACTATATGAAGATAAGACTCAAATGATAAACTTCCATTGACTATATGAAGATAAGACTCAAATGATAAACTTCCATTGACTATATGAAGATAAGCCTCAAATGATAAACTTCCATTGACTATATGAAGATAAGACTCAAATGAAAAACTTCCATTGACTATATGAAGATAAGACTCAAATGATAAACTTCCATTGACTATATGAAGATAAGACTCAAATGATAAACTTTCATTGACGACATGAAGATAAGACTCAAATGATAAACTTCCATTGACTATATGAAGATAAGACTCAAATGATAAACTTCCATTGCCTATATGAAGATAAGACTCAAATGATAAACTTCCATTGCCTATATGAAGATAAGAATCAAATGATAAACTTCCATTGCCTATATGAAGATAAGACTCAAATGATAAACTTCCATTGCCTATATGATGATAAGACTCAAATGATAAACTTCCATTGACTATATGAACATAAGTCTAAAATGATAAACTTCCATTGCCTATATGAAGATAAGACTCAAATGATAAACTTCCATTGACTATATGAAGATAAGACTCAAATGATAAACTTCCATTACCTATATGAAGATAAGACTCAAATGATAAACTTCCATTGACTATATGAAGATAAGACTCAAATGATAAACTTCCATTGCCTATATGAAGATAAGACTCAAATGATAAACTTCCATTGACTATATGAAGATAAGACTCAAATGATAAACTTCCATTGACTATATGAAGATAAGACTGAAATGATAAACTTCCATTGCCTATATGAAGATAAGACTCAAATGATAAACTTCCATTGACTATATGAAGATAAGAGTCAAATGATAAACTTCCATTACCTATATGAAGATAAGACTCAAATGATAAACTTCCATTGACTATATGAAGATAAGACTCAAACGGGTTCAGGGCCTGTCTACCTCCCTGGACGAAACTTTGGCAAAGCTTCGTCCGGGTTCCTCTCTGCCAAAGCAGAGAGTTCAACAGTCATGAACTGGTGCTGGTTACACCATTCATTCATTATACCTCTTGAGAGGTGCAGTATTTATAGTGCCAGGAAGAGTCCATTATCGTTATAGATATGTTCCCATAACACTGTGTTATGAGTTTGTTTCTCACCGGGTGCCAAAACTAATCTAGACAAATAGCTATATTTAGTTATGTCTTAGTAAAATCTCTATTTAACCAATCTTTCCGGACATAGATTAAGCCATCCAGAAGAAATTATGGCAACCATCTAAAGGACGAGAGCTCAGGAGCCGGCAAGTCGTGACGTTCTCAGATACACTTAGAAAAGATACTGGTATCGAAAATCTGGATGAATTCAAATCATCCATGATCGATCGGGGAAATTGGAGACAACATGCTGAGATGTTGCAAGTAGAGACTCTGCCAAAATAAAAATAAATAAATAATGGATGTTTTATACTTAGTGGGTATATTAGTGATTGTTTCAGTACCGGACGATAGCCGAATGCATTAAACTGTTGGATCGTGAATTTGGTGTCGTATTGTGAGTTCAATCCCTGGGCTGGGTAGGGTGTACTTGGAAACAGGGCAAGGCAATAACTGACTAGTAGAAAAAAAATAGGAACTATCCAAAATATCCCTGGACATGGGAGATGGAACGAGGACAGTATACCCCCGTAGATTAAATAAAAGGTTCAGTTCAGAATTCTGTGTAGGTTACCCAGATCAATGTACACCTGATAAAGGTTCTTTCTTCTTTGTAAGTTACTCTTTATAGATCGAAGCGATCAGAGAGTGACTGAATTGGAAGTGCTTTAAAAATGATATTCACTGAAGGAATATGGATTTAATGTTTTAAATTACTTTGTTTATAAAAATTGGCCTCATAAATTTGTTACTTTCGTTTTGATATAACCTCGCGAATCTAAACTAGGTTACCCAGGCAAGTCTATTCTATAGGTTCTGATTGGCTAATCCAACCGAGGGACATGTATTGAGTTACAACACTGTTTATTTTTGTCAGCCAACTGGACGCTAGTTGGAAACCTCCTTGGGAAGGTCAGTTTTACATCCCTGATTGTTCAGATTACATTACATATTCTTCTTTGAATTTTGTCAAGAACATCGAGATGAATAGCAGGAGATTCAAACCACATATTGTAGCATTATTCAATGTACGGACGAATGGCAGATTTGTAAATATACAAGATGGATCCCGTGTTAAAACCTGATTTTTGCCTATATCCTCCTGGCGTTAGCTTAAACCAACACCTTTTCCCATATATGCTCTTTTAATTTTCTCTCTTCTGAATAATGCTTTCTTTTTCTGATATTCTTTTCGTTCAAACACAGTAACCCTTACATCAGAGTGGTTTTATTTATCGCCTTGTTGGGGTGAAATGATTACTGCATATATATATATATATATATATATATATATATATATATAATATATTGCATTTATATATATATATATATATATATATATATATATATATATATATATATATATAATAAATGCAAGGGTCACTGTTTTCAATCATGCTTCGATCCCAAAAAAAGATCGATGCCGCCGGATCGATCGTGTGCCCGAGGCCACTCTCCGTCGTCGCCAGAGTCTCCGTCCTCTTCCACCCGTCCTGCTCCAGCGTCGTCTCCAATGGTTCAGGCACGCAGCTCGACGCCCGGAGGGAGAGATCATCCGCGATGTACTTCTCCCTCCTTCTCTTCCTGATTGGCGAAAACGTGTCGGTGGGCAGCTGAGGACGTGGGCTAGCACAATCAAAGATGACCTAGCAGTACTATCGGATCTACAAGTAGTTGGTCTTCGACGATGTAATTGCGATTGGCTCGCCATTTCGTGTGACCTGGCTCAGGATCGACGATTGTGGGCAGCGACGGTCCGTGATGCTTTACTTGCTCGGGAGGAAGCCGGTTCAACCCGACCAGGGTGAAAACCGATACAAGTCAAGTCAAGTCAAGTCAAACTAAAGGTTAACAGACAGGTGTGACATACATGTGCACAGGTATCTTAAAATACATCATCAGTTTCATCTATCTCATGAATGTAGAGTACCCATAAACATGTACCCACACATATGTTACGTTTTGCAAGGAAGTGTTACAGTTTTTTGTGTATATATAACTAGTGAGTTAGTTCAAATGACTTAACTCCCTTTATAGTCTACCAATAGTAGGTTAACCAATCAGAAGACGCAGAACATTGTATCCGTCGTGTATAAAGGCGGCCATCTTTGTTTACCTTATCGGAATGACCAGTGCCAACTTGACAGGCGAAGATGACAGAAGGAAGAACTACGATCTGCTACTTTGCTACGATATCCACTGCGAACCTGAACTACGCTTTCCTACTGTCTCCGAAATATTCCCTGCCAACCTCTGGATTCTATACTGAAATACGACCGTCATGAAAATGTCTAACATAGGTTATGAGCCCAGATCACGATTTTATTTTGACGGGAATGAATCGAGATATAAATTATAGGAGACGAAGTTTTTAGGCTACCTTAGAATACAATAACTCCATGACATCATCCTTTGCAAAGTCGACCAGGAAGGGGGGGATGATGATTTTATGAAATGCGACCGTGTTCGCTGAATTAATACAATTCCTGAACGACAGTAGTTTGTGTTTAATAATGAGAGAGGCCAAGGTCAATGGAAGCCGAGCTCTACAAATTTTGCGTGAATACTATTTTGTCAAAAGGTAAGCCTAAAATTATTGCTTTATATACTGAACTAACCGCGTTAAAGAGACAAGAAAATGAATCAGTAACCAATTATTATAGCAGGAGAGACTATCTCGGATGGGCTGCTAATAGCCATGGTCTTGAAGGGTTTACCACAGACATTCAAACCATTCACGACAGTTATAACTCAAAAGATAAACAACTAAATTTCACTGAGTTTAAAATTGCGTTACATAATTATGAAGAAATATTAAATGTGTACCCCCCAAAATTGAGGCAAAAACGTAATGTAACTGAGAACGTCATTTAAAAAAAAAAAATTCAGAAAACCAGTTCCTCAAACCGATCAGATTCGGAATTATGATATTAAGAACAAGGGCTTTAAAGACAATTATTACAAGAATTATAAAGGAAGAAATACTAAAAGAGATATCGTTTGTTTTCGTTGTGGTAATTTCGGCCATATTCGTGCGAAATGTCAATTTTAAACACAGAATGACTTTTGTAAAAATGTAAAAAATTCTTCGAATGGACGTACATATGCCTTTTCGTTTGTGGCCAGTAGTTATGATTCGTACCTGGTCAATACGGGTGCGACAAATCATGTAATTACAGATGAAACAAAATTTGTTAATTTTGACCACAATTTTGAGCTCGACTCACATTTTATCGAGTTAGCTGACGGCACCAGAGCTAATAATTTAGTCTTAAAAAGAGGTGGCGCCTGTATTTATCTGCGAAATACTAAAGGAAATATTTGTAAATGTTTATTAGAAAAAAAAGGCTCTATATATTCCTAAATTTAAGATATCCAGACGGAACCGAATTTAATATAGAGCAATATGGACGTTTGTATTATTTGAAAAATATTAAGTCTGCGAAGATAGCCACGCACGACTTAAGAACTTGGCATAAAATATTAGGCCACTGTAATGATTCGGATGTTAAAAGATTGCAAGAACACGTCACTGGAATGAAATCATATGTATTAAACTTTATTTACGAATATTCAGGACTTATAATATATTTTCTGAAAAACAAATCGGATACACTGCAAGCTACAAAAAAATATTTATCCGATATCTCCCCGCATAGAAAATTAAAAATAATTCGGACAGATAATGGTGGAGAATTTACTTCTGATGATTACAAAATCCTCCTAATAAATGAAGGCATTAAACATGAGAAAACCTGTTCTTATTCTCCACATAAGAACGGAGTCGCTGAACGGAGTTGGAGGACACTTTTTGAAATGGCTAGATGTTTGTTAATAGAATCTAAGTTACCCAAAAATCTGTGGTTTTATGCATTAAAATAAAAAAAAAACTCCTTACGAAGCTTATAACTCCAAGCCCAATGTGAGCGATATGCATATTTTTGGTACAATTTGCTATACATATGTTGACCACAGGGCGGAACTGGATCCAAAAAGTGAAAGGGGCATATTTATTGGGTATGATAAGCCAAGTCCAGCCTATATGATTTATTTTCTACAAACTAAAACGATGAGGAGGATTAGATGCGTCAGATTTACAGATTCCTTTGAGCGAGTGGAGGAACCCGAAAAAAAAAAAGAATATTAATTGCGAGGAACTAGTCCAACCCGAAATAGTATGGCCTAATTATGTGCCTATACGTAGAAAACCCGTTCAGAGTCCACAATCAGAGGAAGGTATTATACCAGATGATGTATACGAGAAAAAATCAGGTGAAAATTCCGCGTTATTCAACAAAAATGGAAGAAAGCCAGACTATTTTGAAATGAATCAACGTAATATTTGTAACATCAACTGTTGTTATGCGGTACAATGTATCTCAAAGAACTACCAAGAAGCCATACATTCTGTCAGTACCATAGCGGCCATGCCAAAAATTTAAAAAAAATGAAGAAATTTAATCCAAAAATAAAAGAAATAATGAAGAAATTTAATCTTTAGTATTAAGGGACACTTTTTGAATCAAAACGCCCCGGATGATAAAAATATCATCGGCAGCCGTACTGTAAAACGAACTGAGGATGGATCGCCAGTCTACAAGGTTAGTTTTATAGCTAACGGATTTTCATAGATATATGGGGCAGATTACAATAGAGGGGGAGATGACTTATGTAGAAACATTAAGTCTTAATTAGAGTTTTGATGCAAATGGATGCCCATTATGGTAATAATATACACCATATGGATGTTAAAGGAGCTTATTTCTGAATGCTACCATCGACTATGAAATATATATGGAACCACCAGAAGGTTTTGAAGAAAGGTGATAATTATGTATGGAAACTTAAAAAAAAAGTCACTATTTGGACTCAAACAGAGTGGAAGAACATGGAATAATTTAATCCATTGTTATTTAATTAGACAATAATTTCAATCTCCACAAGTTGACCAATGTCTATACACGAGAACATTTAATAATGAAATATTAGTAATTCTGGTTATTTGGGTTGAAAATATGTTAATTGCATCAAAAAGTGAGGCTGCTCTATTAAAAATCAAAAATTATCTAGAAATAAGGTTTAAAATGACCAATTTGGGTCGACTATAATGGTTTCTTGGTATACAGTTAGAATTTAAAGGCAACACTATTTCAATGAATCAATCGAGATACATGGAAAGACTCTCATCTAAATTCAGCATGTAAAATTATAAAACAAAAAACTACTCCATGTGAAATGGATTTAAACATAATTATGAATAATGCTGATGGTATAGCGGCGTGTGAGAAAGAATACAGAACATTGGTCGGAAGTCTTATTTACATGATGACATCAACCAGGCAAGATATCTGCTATACGGTTACCAAAACTTAAATAAACCGGGGACTGTACATTTAACAACTGTTAAGCAAGTATTACGTTATCTGAAGTGGACTAACAGTCGGTGCCTAGTATTTTGACAATCCAATAAACTATTAAAATTGGAAGGATTTTGTGATGCTTATTGGGCCAACTCACCAGACCGTAAGAGTATAACAGGCTATTGCTTTAAGCTAGCAGATGGTAACCCAATAATCAGCTGGAAGTCAGAGAAACAGCGAATGATTTCACTTTTTACTTGTGAAGCTGGATATATTGCATTGTTAAAAGGAGCACAAGAGGCTATTTTTCTTAAATTGCTAATAAAAGCAATTACAACACTGGCAATAACTGAGCCAATAATTATTTACTCGGCAATCAGGGCAGTATTGCTTTGGCTAGAAATTCAATATTACATTAAAGATCAAAGCATAACAATATAAAATATCAGTTTGTTAGGGACCAAGTAGAAAAGAAAACAGTACAAATTGAATACGTTCAATAGGGAAATAATATGGCGGATTTATTTGTAAAAACCAATTACGAAATTGAAACTACGGGCTTTTTGCTTCGGCAATATTTAGTGCTGACTTCTTGGGTCCTTATTGGTCCTGGGCAAGACGTAAAACTGCATCCATTAAGTCCCTATAAGGTCCTTATTAGTCCTGGGTAGGACGTAAAACTGCATCCATTAGTTACTGTCCTAAGACACGTCAGTTCAGTTTTTGGTATGAATGTAAGTCCTTAGTTTCGGGGTATAAATGTAAATAGTCCTACTTTTAGCCCAATCCTTTTCTAAATGATTCTCTGGATCACTCTGACCCGGAGTGATAGTGACTGTTTTAATGGGTCCCAGCTATGGATAAAATAACAATTTTTCACTTTTTAGTGACTCTCTGGGTCACTCTGACCCGGAGTGATAGTAACTGTTTTAATGGGTCCCAGCTATGGGTAAAGTAACAATTCTTTCCACTTTTTTGTTGTGATCACAATCTAAACTTATAATATTATTGTTAATGTTTATTAATCTGAATACTTAACTGTGAACGAAGTGATATGACTAATTTTTGTGGATATTAATTTTCTTTAAGAAAAAAAAGTTTTTTTTGGAATTAAAGTATTTATTGACTTTACTAATATTTTGAAGGAAGATTCCATAATATACCCAAAATAAGGGCGGTGTTACAGTTTTTTGTGTATATACAACTAGTGAGTTAGTTCAAATGACTTAACTCCCTTTATAGTCTACCAATAGTAGGTTAACCAATCAGAAGACGCAGAACATTGTATCCGTCGTGTATAAAGGCGGCCATCTTTGTTTACCCTATCGGAATGACGAGTGCCAAGTTGACAGGCGAAGATGACAGAAGGAAGAACTACGCTCTGCTACTTTGCTACGATATCCACTGCGAACCTGAACTACGCTTTCCTATTGTCTCCGAAATATTCACTGCCAACCTCTGGATTCTATACTGAAATACGACCGCCATGAAAATGTCTAACAGGAAGTTATATCGGTGGTGCTGGCAGTTGTTTGATGGCGAAAGAATCTTATTTTCTCGAAAATCACTTTCTCCATTATCATTGTTGAGACATCAGTTCTTATAATAGCAAAACATTTTCTGCTTTATGTCGCGAACGGAGAGGTGGTATCGTGTACACCACGTTCATCGATTTAACATGACGTCAGAGTTAAGATATTTTCAAGATGAAGATAACGTCACGTGATTCGAATTAATTACAGACTGTAGGTAGAGTCAGGTATACATTCGAGTCCAACCCATTGTCTTAACGATGCGAATTTTGCTCTGTCACGAAAGGAGGCCATTTACAACATGTTAAGTCATGCATTGCTGGCGCATAAATTTATAACTTCTATTCTTTATTAGAAAAATGATTAATTAACAATATACTAAGTAGTTAGTTCGTTTGGATCGTCAAAACGTACTTAATGAATTTTCTTATTAGCCTCATAAGAGAAAATTATGCAATCTATAAAAAAAAATGATTTTCTCTGTGTGTCACTTTGCATGCGCGTATGTAATATAGTGTTTGATCGATAAATTATCGTCTAGATTTCGCACAAATGATAATAACACTGACATCTTATTTTAACACATTTTGTGATTCTCTTTTTCAATAATTAAATGTGTAAGGTTTCTTACGGCAAGATTTTATAGTACATGAAATATTGATGATGCAAAGAGTACATTCACAAAATAACAGACCAATTAATTTGCAATGCAAAGATAACATTTATTAAAACAAAATTAACAAAAGTAAATTTGAGAACAAGAGGTTCTTTTGTTAGATGTAAATTACATACACAAAAAATGTTCATGAATGTGTTATAGTGGGAAATTTGTTGGTGTGATTTTAGGTGAAGTATTCGCAGCTCTTGTAGCTTCAGCGTGGAAAGTTCATGTCAGCAGTTTGAAAGAGGAAAACCAGGAAAGAGTTACTTTAGAGTTCACGAGTTTTTATATTCGTGAGCTGCTGCTGATAGGTTTTATTTAGAGCTGCTACTGCTACTATTTTTAATGTCACTACACAGATATATTTGCCAAAACATATCTTGAAATACTAAAGAGTAAATTTACTCAACAAAAATCGCCATTGGAAAAACCACGGTCTTGTGGACGAAAAAGAATCTTTCTGCATCCTTGTTGGTTTTGGTGAGTGCTGCCATAATATTTGCTGTTCAAGGAGATTTATTGGTCGCTTAGACGGCTGCGCCCCACATAAAATAATCAAGGAGGTTGCAGAGTTAGGTGGCCAGATGTAAGGGCTGATGTAGTCGCAGAAATTGTCTGACAGCCATGACTGGGTTGTCCTACTTGTGTGGTATGATGCAGAGTCCTGTTGCTAGACGTAGCATTTTCCTGCTGCCACCCTCTTGACCCAGGACAGCACTACATCTTCTAGACACTTGATGTAGGCCTGAGGCCATCATCGAAAAAATTGGGAGTTCTTTTCTTATCAGAACGATCAGTGTGAGTTTTCCGAGCTGCTGTACCTTCGTAATCACCATTAGACTCATCCAACTCATTCTGAATCCTTTGCACTGTCATCAGATTGACACTCAAACACTCTGAAATGTTTGTATTGATGCTTCCAGCATGAAAGCCAAGCAGTAGAGCATGCCATTTCCAAATTTCTGGCGGAGTGAAATGCGTCATGGTGCTCTTTTTCTCACAGACCATGCCCAACTAAGCCTAATATACTGTGTAGTCGACAAAAATGTAGTTTTTGAAATGAACAAACAATTTCGGTCATTTTGCTGTCAGCAAAGCGACATTTATCGAATTTGTACTTATTCATTATAAAAGTAATGATATAGTTTTGCTAGAATTCTGAAGAAACCTCTTCTTCTTCTTCTTCTTCTATGTAGTCCTCCCTTCAGGAGAAGGACGATCATAGCTCTCCACAATTTCCTATCCTTTGTAGCTCTTCGTTAGGTTTGTCTTTTTCCAATCTCTTCCTACTCCCAGTTTGCTTCCATTATGCGACAGAGAGAGAGAGCCCCCCCCCTCCAGGTGGATTTATTAATCAACAGTTCTAAAGGATTGGGATGAAGGTACTAATTAGTTGGGTAGAAGGAATTCCGGATTAATTCCAGAAATAAGTTTTCTTTTATTTAATTGTTGAGTTATTAGTTAATTAGGTGTAATAATTCCAGAGTGATTAATGGGTGGGTTCGTTAAGTAAAGCTTATGATAAATGGTGAAGTGGATTTTTGGGTGGTCTGAAAAACGAAATCCGGCCAAAGTCCTTAGATGAGATAAGTATTTTTCTCAAGGCTTAAATGGATGATGTCTGCGGAAAACCCAGCAGGGATTCCAAATTCATTTTTAGTACCACTTGAGAACTAGTTTCCCGCAGAGATTCAGAGATTAGGCAGAAACACATGGTGGTCAAAGCGATTTGCATATTAAAATTCGTGGGCGGTGCTTAAAATTGTTTAGCTCCGCCCCACTCTATATAAGCCGCCTGCACGCTTGAGTTGAACAGAACGCGGAGAGAAGGCGGCGGAAAACGGCTTGGTGGGTCTTGCTGGTCTGGTCAGTTGGTTGTCCTGTGTCAAGAAGACCGATACGAACAAAGAGATAGAAATAGAACCCGTACGAATCCAGATAACTTCGTCAACAAAGCTGTGAGAAAGCAGACTGCTATATCGTAGCGTTCAGACGAAGATCCACGAATTACCTCCCTTAGATCAGCTGAATTCCTATCAGTATAATAATCGTCTTTCTCTCTCTGTGACATTCCGACCCAAACGAGTGAATCTCGTTAAGACACTTTGTATTCGTGCAATTTCTTTGGTAGTGACATAAAAGCAGTAGCCTTAAAAGGCTCTTTTGTACAGGAACCGAAAGTCTTGCTTACTTTTTTTTGTCCTTGCTGTTACGACAAGAACTTTTTTTTGCACGAATAGCGATTCCTTTCAGCGTAGAACCCAGCCATTTCATCCTTTACCGCCGGACCGTTCTGAAGGATCGGAACACTGCTGTTTGGATAAGAAAAAAAAACAAAAAAAAACTCACAACGTGGCGAATAATGGTGGTTCCTTCAGCTCACCGGAGGAGGACCAGGTGGCTTTCTTTTAGCAGCTAGAACCACCGGGGAGACAGGGCATAGCTGCCGGCGGCAGGGCTTTTACGTTAGATTACACTGTGTAACAAAATTTTTACTATCTATTGTTTTTGGTCAGAAACTATTATTTCCTAATTGTTTCTAAAAAGTAGAGGAAATGATTCTATTCCCTTCAAACTTTGCTTTTGTAACCTGAACATCGATGTTTTTAAACTAACCTATTTTCCATTATATTCCAGGCATATTCGGTGCTGAGTTTCTGAAGGGGAACTTTCTAGAAGTTTCAAGAACTTTCGAGAATTTTCTAAAAAATTTCAAGAATTTCTGAAACGGGTAGACGAATTTTGTTATGTTTATAAATGCTATTTTTGAATTATATGTCGTCTTGTTCTCAAGATGCGAATACGAAAATGTTCACATTTGGCAGTTTTCCCAATGGGAATAGGTAAATTTCTGAAATCTCATTATCCTGGTCAAAAAAGCAAAGTTTGAAAGAAATATTAACCATTTCTATACTTTCGAAGCGTAAGCATAAATTAAATGACAGTTGCTATTCAAGGACAAAAATCTTGTTAAAAAATGTTATCCTTAAAACTTCTTTGCCTAGGACTTGTTTACTCCATTGTATCCTCAGCATCCTTCCATAGAAACGTACGTCAAAAGTCTCTATTTCCTTTGTGGAGAGATTGTCCAGTATTCACTGGAAGGTGGCCTGATATTATATAACGTTTCAGGGCTCTTTTCTTTGTTTTTAACGAAATTTAGACCATTTTGCACCTACAATTTTAATATAAGATTTATAAAAAAATTTAGGAAACTGTTTATTGTATCTGATGACATATAAGACCAAAAAGCAGATAAAACTCACATGCTTATAGCGATTTACCAAGCGTAGCTTAGATGTGACACAAGGCCGAAAGTATGGAGCACGAAAACTGACAAGCATATAGGACTCGAATGTTACCGGAATTTCATGCATTCTAGGGTTGTTTATCGTCCACTTCATGTTCCTTTCCGATCTTTTGTAGACGGGTAGAGGTTTAGCGCTTGTTTCCTTCTTCGGATTGGGTTTCAGGTTCCTTCTAAAATCTACTCCAACTCTATGCTTCTAACGTCTTTGCCTAAACTCGGTAATTTTTTTTACTATTTATGTATTTAGTTTTCCTCAATAGGAGTAGATATGTTCGCTTATCGGTCGGCTCACACACATTTCCAGTCTTTTCAACAGGGGTTTATTTCTTGTTTCCTGTTTCGGATTGGGTTTCAGGTTCTTCTCATTGTCTTTCACACCCCGTAGCCTCTTGCATCTTAGTGACATTATCGCTTTGCTTAGGGTGAGTTGATTAAAAAACCACAAAAAACTAAACGAAAACAAGTTTCTTTTTTGTGCATTTTCTACAAATTGATGAAATTCTATTAGTAAAGGGAAGCTAGAAAAAAGGTTTGTTAACTGTAAGAAGACAGAATGCATGGTTGCCAACAAAAATACAACCCAGAGTCTTAGCTGCATATTGGGGATGGCTATTCAAATACATAAATTTATCTATCTGGTTAATGTAGTAACAAACGAAAGGAGTGTGACACAGAAACCCGAAGACATGAACGAAGGTATTCCAGAAATTATGCAAAGTATTAAGAGACTGAAAAAAAAAACAAACAAAAAAACAGACAAAACAAAAAACAAAAAAAAAAAAAAAAAAAAAAAAACACGGCGTAGATTAATATTTGGATAATATTCAATGGCGGCATTCTCGAGGATTTTTTCTTCTGAGTAAATTATTTTTTTTTTTATGAGTGTAGCATTTTTCAAATCAAAATTGTGTTTGGAATTATTTTTATGTATGACCGATTCATGGGATCTCTTTTGTGCTCATAGATGCATTTTTTATATTTCTGCATGTTTCTCCAATATATTGTAAGGAACAATTTTGACAATTAATTTTATATATCCTTGCTTCAGAAGTATTATTGTTATGGATCTTTGTAAAGCTGATTATATCCATGATGGTTTTTTTTATGTCCTTGTGATTATTTGGTGTTAGATGGAATAGGTTTTGTTCTGGATAGTCGACGTTATGGAGTTGTGCAAATTCTTAATGATATTAAATAGAAACCTATAATTATTCCAGATTTAATTTTAGAGGAGTGGTTTGAGCTGAAACTGTCCGGGTCGTTTTTGTTGGTAGCTTTTCTATGAATATCCAAATTAAGTTCGTTATTGTTTTTGTGTAACATGATATCTAGGAAAGAAATAGTGTAGTTTGTTTCAGTTTCAAAGATGAAGTCTATTGTCAGTTCAACGTTGTTAAGTTGCTTGATAACATCTGTTAAATTAGTATTTTGTGGATGTATTAATAGTTATTCGTCTGTGTCTGAAATAGGAAAAGTTTGGAGGTAGAATGTTTTAGAAAGGGTCAATTTCTAGAAACTCTAAAAATAGACAAGCAAGAACGCCGCTGAGAGGAGATCCCATAGGTAAACCAAATTTTTGTCTGTAGAGTTGGTTATTAAAAGTAATGAAACAGGGATTAGCTGTCATATTTTTATGATTTTATGTGTAGGTTGAGGTAATTTAATTTTTTTGTTTTTGCTGGTGTTTTTTTAGTAGGTTTTAAGCAATTCTCTACAGGGATGTTTGTCTAAACTAGCCATATATTTGTTTTAATGTCTATATTAATTAAGTAGTTTTGGAGGTCACCTGATTTTTTTATGTGCGATGGACTAATATTGCCAAATTGGAAAAAATAAATTATGTAATAAATGGTTGGGGTGGAGGTTGGAAAATCTTAGAAACGAGCGTGAGTTTAGTAAATGGGCGAGTTGAAAAATTAGTAATAGAAGTAGATAGGTTTACCTATTGTCCGGTTCACACTCCTCCCTTGTCTTTTGAACAGGAGTAGAGTTTTATCTCTTGTTTCCTGTTTAGTATTGGGATTCTAGTTCATTCTAAAGTCTTTTCGTTCTCTTTTCTGGAAAGTGCGATAACAGCTACTGGATTTCATAAATCTGTTTTACTCAAAAAGAGAAAAAATTTACAAATTTCAACCAAAAGTTGCTCGGTCAATGAATGCGAAATGTTTCCTTATAGGGAAACCTCTAATGTTACCCTTACCAAAAAGATTTATTCATTTCCTGAGTTAGCATCACAATTATCCCTATCTGCATACATACACACATGCACTCAAACACTGCCGTATACTAACGCAGTAGAACCTTTGATCTATACACAGCGCAACACACACACACACACACACACACACAAACACAGCCAAGCTGCTTTACTCATATACATAGACACACTTGCAAAGACTTACGGTCACTCTGAAGCATCTCCGTCACACACGCACACCGCCTAACTACCCTCTGTGCATTCCTACTAGCCACACCCATAGAGACATACTATGACATTGAACATTTTAAAGAGTCCGCAAACATACCCTCTTTCACAATATCTTACGTATTTTAAAACTTCTTTCGTTTGAGTATGCATACCCCCTTTATATATATGCAGAAAAGTGTCAACAAATTATTTCATTCTTACAACTTACTCTTTCCTCTTTCCTTACTTTTTTCTTTCTTTCATTGCGCTTTCTCTCTTTAAATTGCTCCTTTCTCTCTCTCATTGCGCTTTCTCTCTTTAAATTGCTCCTTTCTCTCTCTTTCTCTCTCTCTCTCATTGCTCTTTCTCTCTTTAAATTGCTCCTTTTTCTCTCTCTCTCTCTCATTGCTCTTTCTCTCTGTAAATTTCTATTTTCTCTCTCTCTCTCTCTCATTGCTCTTTCTCTCTTTAAATTGCTCCTTTCTCTCTCTTTCTCTCTCTCTCTCATTGCTCTTTCTCTCTTTAAATTGCTCCTTTCTCTCTCTCTCTCATTGCTCTTTCTCTCTTTAAATTACTCCTTTCTCTCTCTCTCTCTCTCTCATTGCGCTTTCTCTCTTTAAATTGCTCCTTTCTCTCTCTTTTTCATTCATTGCTCTTTCTCTCTGTAAATTGATCTTTTCTCTCTTTCATTGCTCTTTTTCTCTCTTTAAATTGCTCCCTTCTCTCTCATTGCTCTTTTGCCTAAATTGCTTTCTTTCTGATTTTTTGTCTTTAAATTCCTTTTTTTCTCTCTTTTCTCTAATTATCTTTTCTTTTTTCTTCTTCTACTCTTTTTCATAACCATCTTCTTTTTCTTTTTCTCTTACCACCTTTTCCCTTTATAGAAAAAAAGACATTTTTAAATTTAGGTTAACAAAATATCTTTAAAAATAATTTTATGATTTTATTTTTTATTTATTTCTAGTCGTAATAAGTTTATTGGATATTCCTTCGTAAGTCTTATAAAAGCGCTTAGTGATCTGAGAATCTGTCATTCTTGAAATTGGGTGTCGTCCCTCAAAGAAGTAGAACTGATCAAGAACTCTTTTTTCTTTTTTGCAAACATGATTCGCATGTTGGCACTATATTCGTTCCTGTTCCTTCTGGATTCAGCGCAAGTAAGTACATTTCGACGTTTCAATTAATTAAAAAAAAGGAGTAATGAAACTTTGCCTACCAATTCTTTTTATTGTTTTGGTCATGTCTCTCCACAACTTCCTATTCTTTGTAGCTATTAGCAATATTTGGCCTCTCTATATGCCTCCCAGCCCTTTCTCTGCCACCTATGTACACCATCTTTTTAGGTAGATTATTCACTGTTTCCCTCTTGTCTTCAATATCTTCTGTGAGTATCAAATTCTCCAAGCCGTCTTTCCTCACTGTGTGTTTCGGACATCTCAATTGTCTCGTTCTGATTTTAAATACAAGTATTTCCACTTTCTTTAAAACTTTCTCGTTGGTCACATACTCCCACCATGATATACTCAGTATCGCCCTCATCACTGTTGCCTCAAATCTATATAGAATAATGGATATAATCGTATAGCATAGGCGAAACAATGTAATATTTTCATTTCTTTTTCCTTTTTTAGTACTTATGTTAGATAGTATGGGCGTCTTATAAAAGATCAGTGGTTTGGTTTGTATTATGACCTATCAATATTTTCGTGGTTATTTAATGAGGAATTCTGTCATTTGACAGGTTTGGTATACAGGAGAAAAAAAAAGGTAGACACAGGTTTAGTTTGTACGAAAATCAAAAAGTTATACATCTGTTTAGTTTGTACGAGAATTAAAATATGGGCACATGGCCGAGTAGTTAGAACGTTTGCTTTCTAATCATGAGGTTTCAAATCTCACCATGGTCGATTTATCAGGAAAGAGATTTCCTGGTGTTATTGGGTCGATGAAAGCGTGCAGCACATTTGGAAAGTGCCTGAAAACCATACCACGGGTTGGGTTGAAACCCAAGCCTTGTGAAGTGAAAATCATCGTGGACGACAGCTTGAGCGTGCTGGAAAATTGAATTCACAAGTTTTCGTGTATTTTGAGGGCTTGAGCGTCAAAATTTATTTTCTAGATAAAATTGTTGATTACGCTAGTTTTTCAGAAACGGTAAAAAAGGGAGCTAGATGTTTGGTTTGCACGAGAGACAAAAAGTTTAGATTATAGTATACAGCGTAGATCAATGTTTACCAAGAACGTTTAGATGTATTTACTAGATTTCAATATATTTAAATAGCAGGTTTAAAACTGTCATAAATACGAAAGAAAAAACACAAATTCTTCAGGGTTAGCATTAAAAAAAACTTTTTGCTAATATGTACGATAGAAAATGAAATAATATCAAACCCTCGAAATATATTCAATAAATGGTTTATGTTGAAAAAATTGTATGCACGTCGTGTAGACATGCCTGTGTATCACAAGGCCACGGCCTCACGGCACCAGGCGTTGCTGTTGTGCTTTCTGTTACAAGTATGTTTTTACTGGCTGAATTGGCTAAGTCCACGGGTTTTCAATACAGACTCTGGTTGCTAAATAAAACTGGTGAATGTGTTCTGCCCAACTATTAATACTAATTAGGAAAGAGTTAGCTTCATTTATTCTTTTATTGAACACGTCGAGGCGGTGTAATGGTTAGCAAGCTTGTCTCGCTAGAACTATCACGATCTTCACTAGGTAACCTCTAGATTCGGCCTTGTGCCACATCTAAGCTACACTTGGAAATTTTAAGGGTAGTCGTGAGGAAGCGAATGTAAGAGATTCAACTGTCATTTGAACATGGCACTCTGTTTTTGCATCGATTATCCCTACACTACACACATATACATGTAACAATCAGTACAGTCAAATTAGTTCACATCATTTTCATAGGTGGGAACAAATGAATTGTAGTGAGTAGCAGATCATTGCAAGCACTGCATTTCCGATTAACTTCGTGTGTCCACTTTTGTCGCTTTCTGGCAGACCCATGTAAGATTAGTAAATATCATTAAGCGCCTTACCGTGAAGCAGTAGTTAACAGGATAGATTATTATTTTATGGAATCGATTCTCACAAGGTGCCATACTGTTGTAAACTTAATTTCTTTTGTCCCTTAGAAAGGGATCTACTCATTAAACTGAAAGATTTTACGATCAACATATTTCGATATAATTAATTGAAATTCTAACAGTAATAAGTTACATCAGTCTAGTCGAATTAAGTCAAGTATGACACAAGGATACTTTTATTGAGTTCCAGACCTCAAGGTTACACAAGAACAACCAATCTTCTGCAACATTGCGCAAAATTAGAATCTCAAACATATATATATATATATATATATATATATATATATATATATATATGTGTGTGTGTGTGTGTGTGTGTGTGTGTTTAATATGGATACCGGTATTTGAAATAGAAACCTCGTTTTTATTTTTAAGCTGTGTGTCTTACATCTGTCTGACCGCACACTAGAGAAAGATTAAGAAAGAAAATGGGCTCTACGGCAGGATGTGAAATCATTGACGGAAAACCCATCTTTTGATCTGGCGTTGATCTCAGCAACAGACAGCGAACAACGCAGCGAGTTAATACTTATATATATATATATATATATATATATATATATATATATATATATAAAAGGCAGGATGTTTGTGTGTAACGAATGCACGGCCGCAATTTTCGATGGATTTGCACCAAAATTTACATGCACATGCTCCAAGTTAGCGAGAAGGACAAGACCGACCTTGTATTTCCAAACTCCCATCGATAGTGGAAATAATCAATTTTTTCATGCTTCTACGGAAGTTTTCATGTAGTTTGCGGCCATTTTCTACTGGACAGATTGAGAGCCTATAGCTGGCTGTCACAAATAGGCAGGAAGATTGTATTTGCCAGCGTGAGAGCCAGCATCTGACTGACACGAATGTTAACTAGCATGTAAAAAAATCGATAGCTGCATTCGTCACAAGTCGGAAAAATTTAGATCTGTATGGCACTTTACTCCAATTAGCTCATTCGCTTGCTTAAACTCAACGTTGATTCTGATTCCGCAGAACTGGGTTGGGTGTGAAAAAGTATTTGTTGTTAACATTCTTTTTTCATTCGGTTTTTCCAGTTACAAGTCCTTTTTTAAAGCTGATCGTTTTGTGTTCATTTTGTTTAGTTCTTTTTTCGTAACAGATTTAATGTTTAGTCTAGAGCTTAGAAAAAATTCGCAGTGTGAGATAGGCAAGAAGTAAGGCATGTAGCAACATCAGCACAGAAAAGGGCACTCCTTTAAAGGCAAAGAAGGGCAAAAATATTTTAAGTCAAGTGATAGCGATTGCTGCATGAGTCGTACGATTTTTGAATCAAGCACAGGCAACACCAAGGCCATACTTCTAGTATATATATATATATATATATATATATATATATATATATATATATATATATATATATATATGTATATAAACAAAAAAAAGAAAGAACAGTAAGATATAAAATCGTGGTGTTCTTATAGATATTTTTTTTTTACAAAATAGTGCTCAATTCCAAATTCGACATAGCATTGGTCATTATAAATTGTTGATTTCAAAAATGTGGTTATTTTGGTCAGAGCCTAGTCAAATCTGGTCGCCAACTTTTTCAAATAACAAGTCCAGGCCGGAGCCAGTCCAAAACCCGAATTTTATTTTTGACCAAATAACGCTTTTAATTTATTTGCAAAAAAAACCCAACGAATAAATCTTCTGGGGAGAAACATGGCACAGAACATATAGTTACAAATTGCAAATCAACAATGAAATTTTAAATCAATTAACTGCGCTTAATATATATGATATATATATATATAATTGTAACTTCTTTGATAAGAACAATTATCGTCAAAATATAATGCGTTGCACAATGAAAACGTCGCGGTGAGGACATGAAAAAGATATACTTATTAATATATATATATATATATTATATATATATATATATATATATATATATATATGTATGTAGACCAGATGTGTGTGTGTGTTCGAATGGCAGCGAAGAGAGAGATAATGATGATTGTTGACTTATTTGCAGAAGAAATTATCTCTTCTGACCAATCCAAAATTTTTAACAAACAACTTTTCATTCATAATTTCCCATGTTTATGGACGAGCAAAATTTTCTGCTATTGGTCCGTCAGTAATTATTAAGGCCTGTTTCCGTTTTCACTGCATTTCTCCCTTAAACACAATTGCAGTAATATATGGCAAGTTTGTGTTAAAAATTTGCCTGTTACCATAGCAATCATATAACCACAACAAACTAAGAAATTTTCAAAAGACCTTCAAAGAGTCACCTTCAGCAGGTTTTTTTTTTGATGCAAAGGGCTGCATTCACAGGAGTTTGCATCTGATCTCTCTGGTGATTAATCTGTTTTATTTTGAACTGGTTAAAAACCAACCCCCCAAGAGGTCCTCTGTCAACTACTCGCCTCTTTTTCAACATTTTGTAGATAATTATAACGTATCTTCATTTGCATTTTTCAAGGAAATATTTTGACGATAATTGTTCTTATAAGCTTTACCTTTAGTATCTCGACATCACGAATATAAGTTAACAGACAGATATTTTGGAGATTAGGTAATTTCATTGTTGAACTTGCAAATTGTAACCAGTAAAAGTTCTGTTGCTCTAACAGTTGTTCAGATTCCTAGCTATCTCCTTACAGATGCTTAGTCAGACGCACTTATGATTCTTCATCACAGAACGAACTTGTGGCTTATAGGGCAACAATACTGAGCGAGATTTTTGTTACAATTTTGGGCGAGAGAAGGCATTGTGACGTGATCAACAGTTTTGAACAAAACCATCTTATGATCATGATGACACGTAACAAATCAAACATCGCCGCCTAACGTAGATTTGGGCCAACAT
Source organism: Acanthosepion pharaonis (assembly GCA_903632075.3). Lineage (NCBI taxonomy): Eukaryota > Metazoa > Mollusca > Cephalopoda > Sepiida > Sepiidae > Acanthosepion > Acanthosepion pharaonis. The sequence continues at coordinate 143,304 of CAHIKZ030003200.1, forward strand.
ATAGCAAGTTTTCACGCGTCGTACTGAATGCAGGGATTGTCTTACTATTACTATGAATCCAACTCCTTGAAATATCTATCCTGGTGAGATTTCTACACGGCACTCATTTTTGAAGCGCTAACGGTCAGACAATTCGACTGCGCGAGGCATACTGTAGGAAAATAGTAGATATTAAAATAACTATAAATAATACACTTTTTGATTCTTTTGAAATATGAAGCACCTCGATAATAATTTAAATAATTAGTTTCAAAGAATTATTCTTTTACAATTTTTTAGGTTTCGAGTTTAACAACAGCCACAGAAAGCCGTGAAACAAGCACAGAAGAAGAAAATTATACACAATCAGTTAAAATTACGACATCCACAGAGAATGAATTTTTATCGACATCAAACTTACCAACAGACCAATTTTCGACAAAGTGAATAGCCATTTCAACTCAGATGATGAAAAGACTTTACCTACAGAGATAGAAACAAATTCCCAAGATATCGAAAACAGACTTTACCAACAGAGATCAAGTCAATCAATTTCATCTGACGTAACAACAAAACCAATTTAAACAATGACGTAAACCAACGCCAACACAAACAAACAACTGAATATTTCAACAACAAGTACAAACAAAACAACAACGCCTACTAGAATCCAAACAACGACACCAACTACAAACAAACCCCAAGATATACAACACAAACAACCACGGCAACAACAACACAAAAAGATAGAACAACCGAAACAACAATCTGACGTAACAAAAACAAACCAATTTTCGACAACAAAACCCAAACAACATTTCCAACTACAACCCTAACAACGATTCCAAGTGACCAAACAACAATCAATAACACAAAAACAACGGCAACAACCCCAGAACTACAACACAAAAACAACGCCAACTACAACCCAAATAGAACTGCAAGCCAAACAACAACTTCAATCTGAAGTACAAACAATTAGAAACAAACAAAAACGCAATTTACAACAAACAACGACTCCAGATACAACCCAACAAACAACGCAGATAGTCAAATATTTCGCCAACAATCCCAAACCAACAGATAAACCCCAAAAACAACGTCAACTATAAAACCCAAACAACAACAACATTATCAAAATAAGAGACAGATTCAGTTTCAAACCAAGTGACCGATTTCAGTTCAACTGACTACAACAAACAGACCAATTTTTGACAACGAACAAAGATTTTCAATTAAACCCAAGTTATACAACTACAACACAAACAACAACGCCAACTAAAACCCAAAAAAAACAACGCCAACTACAACCCAAACAACGACACCAACTACAACTACAACCCAAACAACAACAAACAACAACTACCAACCCAAACAAACAACAACAACAACCCTATCAACAATGCCAACTACAACCCAATCAACAACGCCAAAACAACAAAGAACGACAACTACAACCCAAAAACAACGTCGATTACAACCCAAACAACGACTCAACTACAAAAACAACTCATATCCAACTAAGTCTCATATTGGAGTATATTTATTCCATGTTACCTTTTTTCTGCTTTACAATCTTAAGATAAACCCAAATTAGATCTATATATGGAAGGAGATTCTGAGAAGTTATTGGCACCGTCTACTCGCTAAAATTTGTTAAATTTGTTAAACATCAGATTTCTTTTGATTGGGCGGAGAGTTTCTTAGCAACCTTGGATATACGTATTTCTAGCACACACACACAAACAAACACAAGCACAAACACACACACACATACACCTACTCAAATTCACATACACACATACACACACACACACACACACACACACACACACACACACACACACACACACATATATATATATATATATATATATAACATATATATATAGGGGAACTAAATTTATTATTATTGTTATTTCCTTTGATTTCTGTGGTCTACTCATTTCTTTCCGGGTCCCAACCAGAGACCTAAGGTCAGAAATGGTATGATATTTTTCTGAGTATTTTGGTAAAAAAAAAAATGAACCTATGATCACACGCATTTTACATAAATAAAGTGCTTGGTAAGGTGTGAGGTGTATTTGTGAGTACAATGTTTTGTAAGTCATGGGCTACAAGGGATCCTTACAATGAGTTTATCAGAATATTTTCAAATCAATCCAAGGGAACCAATTTCAACTTGAAGGGGGGCGACTTGAAGTTGCTGCTTTGTACATTTACTTTGTTTAGGCCTGCCCAGTTTGAATGCCGAACTATTTTCGCCTTCTTTATTATCCCAAGGTAACAGTGCGTCTATCAGGATCAATTTATCTACCTACTCTTTTACGTAAGTGTGATATCAGAGCGATGGCTCTCCAAGTGCTTGTCAAACAAAGAATCGATCCTAAAATGAAGAGACAATACAAACTATTATATATGAATTAGATACGCTATGTAACAGCAAGTTGTATTCTACGTGTATTTATTTCTTGTCCAAATGTTTGCTTTCCATTTCCTAAGTATTTATCAACTCCTTTGATGATTCTGTCTACCGTTGGGGTTCGATATCAACAATTATGGAACCCTGCATGTTAAACTATGCTAAACATGGCAATTAATTAATATATATAGCGTTCAATAAAAGTCAGCAAGTTAATCTATCTGACTATAGTCTAGTGTAGTGATTTCGAACTTCTTATTCCAGGGTTATGGCTTTTTTTATATATTACTATAAATCCCAAGAGTCACTCAAGATAGAGGGTTACTGAATAAGGTGTGTGATATGAACGTAGGGAGTGAAGCAGTAAGTGAAAACAACGAGGATACAGCGGATAGAAAAAGATTAAGCTAAACTGACGTGGTTAAGATTGTACAGTTCGGTAAAACATTCACGCAGGTGTCGCATCTGTTCCACAAATTAGCGTTTCGTGCGAAGCAGCTTTCGGGATGGAACACCTTTCTTACTAAATGAATACGGAGGGAATGGGAGTGATTCAACTCTGTGGATGCGGTCTAGTGGAACTAAAGAAGGGAGATCGTCGTAACATTTTCCATGGGTTTTGAGACAGAATAGTGACAGGAGGTGCGTCTGTGGGATAGGGAACTACACCGAAAATAAACCAGCCACAGGGTAATGTATGCGATTTTGAAATTTGAGGAGGATTGCACAGCTCCAGCCCGGGTATGCCACCGATACACTTTTTTGGGGGGTGGGGGTGTTAATTTGACTCTTGTAAAGATAAAGTATAACAGAAAGGGGACAGATACTATATGAAGCAGTAAAATGAACCGACCCTCATGATGGATCATTGTACTAAGCTCAACTCAATAAATAACTAGGAGGTCTAATTTAACACTATGACGATGCAGCTGATCTCGCAGCTCAATTTTCTTATATATTACGTAACTTTAGTCATCATTGCTACCTTGTACCGTTTAAGTGCCTGGTATCCTGAGTTAGTAACGTATTTTTAAAACTAAAGTTCACCTAGCACAAAGTTTCCGATCCACTCAATGTAGAGGGTTACTGTTAAAATGTTTTTCCTGTGTGATATGAATGAAATCGGAACTTGTAGAAAGTGAAAATAATGGAGACAATTGGCTCCAGACATGGTTAGAGTCAGCAGATGAACACCAAGATCAACAGTGTTTTTGATCGATTGATGCGGGACAACTTTTATCTGTTTGTCCACACCAAAATGACAGTATAAAGAGTCCTGAACACTGTACTTTTAGATTCAAGAACGCAGGGGGGGATTTTAATGTACTGTCTCCGACGGATCCTGGGGATTGTTACATGACCTCGTGCCGAACAAATCCATCCTTACAGAGACGAGCATATCATTCATGTTTGCCATGCTCACTCAGAGGCGCCTGTGCTTGCTCGGTGATATCAGCTATTGGCTACTGGCTCCAGACATGCAGGAAGGCCCTTATTTCCACATGGATGTTTTGTTCCATGAAGGCAGGCGGTATCGATCCTATATTCGAAAACCGTTGCTGGAGATCGGGACAGATGGAGATAGGCCGTCGAGAAAAGCACGCAAATGGGCAAGAGGCTGAGAAAGGATCGATGGGAGGTTCTGCAGACACCAACGACAGATGAATGCACCCACGGCTGGCCATTTTCCTCGGGGCAGAAGGAGGCCAATGATGGATGAAGTTGATCCTTTTAAATAATTTTTTGAGACAATCTTTTATTAAGACTCATATGTTCATTGCATACTGAGAAAAACTTCCAATTTCTCTATTATTAAGGTAAATCTTGTATTAAATACCAAAGTGTAAAAATAAATTTTTATTTTTACAGAATTTGTATGTGGCAAATTTTATTTTTCGTGTCTAAGTGACCCTGCCATTCAAGATCGTTTGAAGAAATACTACAAATGTCAAAACTATCAAAGTTTTGGGTAAGTTGGTTGGTTGATTTTGTTTAGCTGCATATCAACTTTTAAATGTTGAAATCTAAATATTTTGAACGCAATCGATGGCTTCAATCACAGATAAAATGTATTGATGGGTAATTTTGTTTTAAATAGCTATTGTTATTAATTTTAAATTATAAATAGATATTGTTGGTAATTTTACTATAAATATGTATTGCTCGTATTTTTACTATAAAAATCTATTTGTATACTTTCATGGTATCGTGTTTTTTATTGGCCGGGGGGAGTTCACTATTTTCCCACAGCTGGGACCCTAACAGGTGCTACCACCTCAGGTTATGATGAATCTGGGAACAACAGCTGTTAAAGGTGGTTCCAGCTCTTCACCGTTTTTACAGCTTTTAATAAATATATATATATATATATCTCAAGATGATGTTAAAAATTCCAGTAACACATTGTTGATTTATTTAAGATGAAATACTCTATTGTGACATGTTTTTCATTTCTATTGTGATGCATTGATTTATTTTCAACAAGTAGATTTCTTCATCTGTACTGTATATGCTCCTTTATTGTACGATAAAACTTGTATTTTATATGAGTACAATATGTAGCAGATTGGTGAACCTCGTGGGGTGGGGTTAGGAAAACGAGAGGAAAGGACTAAATATCAATTTAAAGAGGACGGAATGCTTGGTTGTTAGCTAAAAGAACAGTCCAACAGGAAAATTATAAATTGGAGATACCAAAATTAAATAAGTACAACAACTGAATAATCTAGTAAGTGTTTTAACACAGGACAGAAAGTGCGACAATTATATCCGAAGGTGTATTGGTATCGCGAAAAATGACTTCCAAAAGCTCAGCAAAGAATTAAGAAACAGGAAAATTCCTTTGGGTCGTCTGGTCTGTCTAAAGCTGTTACACTGTTGAATTGTCTCGTGAACGTGTTACACTGTTGAATTGCTTCGTAACCATTCATAGGCTGCGTGTATCTCCAAAATGATGAATTATTCATGCAAGATAGGAGGTTCTGCAGACACCAACGACAGATGAATGCACCCACGGCGTAACTCTCATTTTCCTTCGGGGTAGAAGGAGGCCAATGATGGATGAAGTTGATCCTTTTAAATAATTTTTTGAGACAATCTTTTATTAAGATTCATATGTTCATTGCATACTGAGAAAAACTTCCAATTTTACTATTATTAAGGTACATCTTGTATTAAATACCAAAGTGTATAAAATAAATGTTTATTTTTTACAGAATTTGTATGTAACAAATTTTATTTTGAGTGCCTAAATGACCCTGCCATTCAAGTTCGTTTGAAGAAATACTACAAATGTCAAAACTATCAAAGGCTGGGTAAGTTGGTTGGTTGATTTTGTTTAGCGGCATATCAACTTTTTTTTTGGCAATTTTAATATAAATATGTATTGCTGGTATTTTTATTATAAAAATCTATTTGTATACTTGCAATCACAGTTTAAAATGTTTTGCTGGTTACTATTTTCCCATAAATAGCTATTGTTATTAATTTCACTTTATAAAATCAAATAGTAAATGCTTTATAACAATATGATATTGCTATTTTTTGGAATATAAAAATCTATTTATTTACATTATTTTCATTGGTATCTTGTTTTTCCCGGGGGACAAGCCTGATTTTAGGCCCCGGGCAAACCCTGCTATCTTATCAACATTTGCCTTTTTTCCATTTATATACATTAAAATTAAATCTGGGAAATTGACTATTAAAAGAATTAAAAGTTGTCTCTAATTTTGATGTAATTCTAGGGTCTTTTTCTTTTCGTTCAAATCTCATGCTAAGTTTTGAAAAAAAAATCTATATATATATATATATATATATATATATATATATATATCTCAAGATGATGTTAAAAATTCCAGCAACACATTGTTGATTTATTTAAGATGAAATACTCTATTGTGACATGTTTCTCATTTCTATTTAGATGCATTGGATTTATTTTCAATTTTTCTAGTAGATTTCTTCATCTGTACTGTATATGCTCCTTTATTGTACGATAAAACTTGTATTTTATATGAGTACAATATGTAGCAGATTGGTGAACCTCGTGGGGTGGGGTTAGGAAAGCGAGAGGAAAGGACTAAATATCAATTTAAAGAGGACGGAATGCTTGGTTGTTAGCTAAAAGAACAGTCCAACAGGAAAATTACATATTGGAGATACCAAAATTAAATAAGTACAACAACTGAATAATCTAGGAAGTGTTTTAACACAGGACAGAAAGTGCGACAATGATATCCGAAGGTGTATTGGGATCGCGAAAAATGACTTCCAAAGGCTCAGCAAAGAATTAAGAAATAGGAAAATTCCGTTGGGTCGTCTGGTCTGTCTAAAGCTGTTACACTGTTGAATTGTCTCGTGAAAGTGTTACACTGTTGAATTGCTTCGTAACCATTCATAGGCTGCGTGTATCACCAAAATGATGAATTATTCAAGCAAGATAATGCACTGTGTTATTGAACCCAAAGAATTGATTTAAGGAGCATTCTGGAGGCCTCTGACGAGCCACACATTCACCCTATATGGTACCATCCGTGCATTTCTGGGACGTGTTGGAGAGGGCTATTCGCACGCAAGATCCTACATCTACAGCTGTGGACAGTTTTCGAGAAGATATGGCTCAATATCTTGCCGGAGTTCGTTCGAACACTAAGGGTATCGAGGACTTGCTGCATTTTGTCGTGTTAGGTCCTACATGTTATTAGACATCTTGCAAGCAAAAACTTTATTCGCTCTATTCGCCTTTAAAATAGACATACATGATACGAGGTTTCATAGTTGTTTTATCTGGGAGAATAACAGTCCTAGGAGAATGCCACTCGTTGCTAGGTAGAAATGTCTTTGTTATAGACTGAAGAATGACGTTTCAAAGGGAATAACTCTCGCCCCACAATTACATATATTTATACAGCACTATCCAATGGGTTTTTGGCACGTGTCTCTAAAGGTATGTAAAAGAAGTGATAAAATTTTGGTCGGAATAGAATAAGGTCGGGCACCAGAAAAGGAAGGTAAAGGAAACTACAACTTCTAAAGAAGGTAGCGAAGGAAAGCGAGAAGTAAGGATTAAACATCAATTGCAAGAGGACGGAACGCTTGGAAATTGGGGATACCAAAATGAAACAAGTACAACAACTTAAAGATGTCGGAAGTGTTTTAACAGAGGACGGAATATGCCACATTGAAATTCGAAGGCGCAGTGGAATAGCGAAAACGCCTTCTAAAAACGAAACGAAGAACCAAGAAACAAAAAAATGCTGTTAGAAACAGAGAAAAGAAAGACTGTTGCTTAATATCAGGCTTCTTATATAGTAGTGGATGGTGGACAATCTACTCAAAGATGAAGAACAGATTCGAAGCAAGAGAATTTCGGAACTACAGAAGGATACTGAGAATATTATGAACCAAACATCTGAGCAACAACGATGTTTTAATGAAAATGGAAACAAAAAAGTGGCTTATACTTAATATCAGAAATACAGGATTGTGGATTCTAGGGCACATAATGAGGAAAGAGGGCTTAGGAAGTTTGATACGCACAAGATAGACGGAAGGGCAAGTGGGTCAGAGTAAACAATACGTAACCTACCCAGCGAGTTTGAGTAAATGAATATCGGAATGATCATATGAAGATCCTTATTCATGGTAATCGAATATTTTCTCGGGGTAATCATCACAGTGAATATAAATGTATATTTTTATATTTTACAGGACGTTATCTCAGGTCTACTTTTAGAAAAAAGTGCTGTTTATCCATAATTTTCCTGTCCCTTTTTAAGAAACCAAGAAATGAACATCAACTGAAATCCTGCATCCAGAGTAAGTAATAAAAAACATTCAAAAATAACAAACTTATAAGCTGGGATACTTGGACATTTTCCAATGGGGCTAGAAATTTGTGTTCGTACACAAATAAAAATCAAGACCTCGCATCGTGATTTTCATGACACGATATCGAGACCTAATTAATCAGAAATTGACCCAACATAATCTTTAAATAAGATTTTGAATACCGCTTTAAAATTGTCTGCAAAAGACGACCTACTGTCAGTAGTATTTATAAACGGTGTCTATCTTGATTAGACAACACGTATGTCGACATATGTAAATGACACAAGAATGATAAAGTTTATTTATAGATTTTTTTTTTACTGAAGGATTCTACAGAATCAAGAGCGACAGATTTTTACATTTAATGTAATTTTTTTTCTCACGAAACAGTTTTTCGTTAATATGAGGATTATAGCAGCAGAAATTAACCTCGTGTTCATTGAGATAAAAGCATACTTGACAGGAAATAAAACGTACAAAAATAACTGGAAAAGCATGGTAAATTATGTTAATTTTATACAATTAATTTATATTTTTGTGTGTATTTTTACGTTACAATTGGTTTCTAGTACATGTGATAAATGGGAGAATTTACTCCGTAGTATTACAAGCCTTATCAGAGAGAGAGAGAGAGAGAGAGAGAGAGGGAGGGATGGAGGAGGAGAGAGAGAGAGAGAGAGAGAGAGAGAGAGAGAGAGAGGTTGGACACGTGTTGCCTCTACAAAGTTCGTGGTGAAAACATTGAATTTAACGTCTTTTGGCGGGATGTCTGTATTTCCGGCAGGAACAGTTTTTCTTGCATGCTGGGAGTAATTTTATTATTTTAAATCTTTGTTTAATTTGTTTTATACAACATTTTTATGTTATTGTTTTATTTTATTTTATTTATAATTGTCATTATTATTATTATTATATTATTTTTATTTATTTATAATAATATTAATAATATTCCTACAAGGGTTGAAGAATGACTAATCACTGTTCAGTAATATATCACAAAAGCATATTAATTAAGTACTAGCAAAAAACGTGAAAATTTAACAGTTTTGCTATTTCATTTTTCTGATATATATCATAATTCTTAAGTCAAGGATTGTGAGTTCTACTAGTATAAAATACCCGTGGAATTACTCCTATTCAATAGTTAAGTATTTGATCTTATTAACTTAAAAAATATTGAAATAAAAATTTCAAGAAGTAAGAGAATACAAATGAAAAGATTAAAAATTGACAAGATTTTCCATTTCACTGAAGCAGACTTGAAATACATAAGAACATTATCGATTCCTCTATTTTCTTTTTTTTTCTTTTTCAAACCAAACAGCGTCTCCAATATGTCTTTTTGCCTATTCTCACCATCTCAACGGAATAGTTCATTCTTTATCAGGTATTAGCAAGCCGTAACGTATATGCTAACTAACCAATGTACGTAGTAACACGCAGAATTATAATACTGTTATATTTTTTTCTTTTTGCTTTGCAGTAAAATGTTGGATGAAAAAATGTTACGCGTACAAATTCCCAAGAATCAAATCAAGAAAACGTGCATATTGGAAAAGAATACCTCGGAAAAAACTGTGTAAGAAACGAACACGATCTTCAAGAAGTAAACGTAGATGGCGCTTCAAGAAAAACAAAAATTGAGGACTTGTCAGTTACAGTGGAAGATAATATGATTTATTTAAACGAAAATTAGTGTTTCCTCTCTTCATGCGAATCAGTTCTCAGCGATCGCTACAAGAAATCCTTGTCCCCTTCACAAAATCCTTTTTATACTTTTTTTAGATTTACATTATTCTCAGACCATTACTAGAACCTCCTTTTTTTTGGCTCCTTGCTCCGTCAATCATTACTGGTCAAAAACGCTACTCGAAATCTTAGCCTATCGATATGTTATATGAAAATTAAATTCTTTAAGCATTCTTAAATCTTTTTATAAAAACACGTACCGCTGTCTATTTCTTATTGTTAGCAACAGTTTTGTAGTTTCTATTCTTAAGATCACTTCGTTTCTAGCATGCACCTCCATTATATTCACACCATTCACCAGTAGAACAACGTATTGATTGTACCCCTAACTGATATATAGGAGACCAGCTTGAATTTGGACACGAGGGAAAATATTTTGCGTCTTCTGACACAGTTAACTGAACGTTTACATCGAAAAATCAGTTGACTAAGCGGTGTTGGTGGTCACGTATGCTGCACAGTGTTCCAACTACGAAACGACGACGCACACGAAAATGCATGGCTAATGGCGGTGATTGTGCTATGTCGTCCAAAAAAACTTGTCCTATCCAGCAATAAAATAGCGCTCCAGATAACTGTTCTATTTTGTAATCTGCTGCATTAGCAGGATTGACAATCTACCTAATCTATTGAAACCTTTAGCACCGTGCATAATATTATTGTTCAGGGATCAAATCTACGTTGTAATCTGCTGCATTAGCAGGATATGACAACACAACTATGAAATTCAAGCACTATTGTTCAGGGATCAAACTCACCTTCAGTGGCAAGTGTATATTTTTTGTCCAGTTAATGAAGTCACGTGCAGAGTGATAGAATTTAAAAGCAATTTACATCGTCAATTATTATTTTTGTTCTTTGAGAAATACTTAAGAATTTTTTTTTGTATTTTTACATTGACAAAAATGAGCCAAGGAAGTAGTTTAACGAAGAGAATTATATTTCAGTTAATCTAATAATAACTATATGAACAGGAATCTATTATAATCCAGAAACATATCCAACCTTATTTTTACAAGGATATATATATATATATATATATATATATATATATATATATGCATTTTGCTAGAAAAATCGATTGTAATTTTAATCGTATTTTTGTAAATAAAACATGATTTCTTTTCATTCGCATGACATGTTTGTTTCAGTGTATTTTTTCAGTTATTGTCAAATTCTGTATGTATGTTATCGTTGCGATAATTTTGTTTAATAAAAATGCATGTATGTTAATTAAACACTTTTGAAAAAAGAAAAGATTTAAATTTTTCACATATCACCAAATGGTGGGAATTAGCTGCATCAGCAGATTTGGACAAATATATATATATATATATATATATATATATATATATATATATATATATATATATTTGGTTGGATAGATGTGAGTTTGTGACCCTGGGTTTCACGCTTTAGCGATCGTCAGACAAACCGATTAATTATTTTTTAATGTTTGGGTATATGTAGGTTGCGTGTATTGGTGTTATTGTGGAAGTTGTGTGGGAAACTTCGTCGATTATGTCATCGTACTAACGCAAACATCGATGTATGCAGATACATATACATACTTGGTCGTTCGTCGGGACTCATACATATATAAATATATGTGGGCAGTTTCGGATATGACATATGTATGTATACGGGTGCTGTTGTGTCTATACATACGCATTTGTATGTTGAAATTCAAAGATTGGGAGTGTAGCGAAAATTTT